>JALKAD010000190.1:513831-523878 GCA_024500015.1 Ulva compressa | reverse complement strand
GTGTGCACTGCTGTTTCTATTAGCGATGGGAGTGGATCATCATGATGCTGCATGCAGACGGTGACTATGCTGCTTGTGATTATTTGTTTCTTTTGGTTGTTTTGTTTTGTGCTTTTCCCCCCCAAGTGTCGCTGCTGAGGCCTTATTCTATCACTGTGGCACACACCAACGCACAACCCCACCACTACATCGTTCACCAACACACACCACCACCGCTACAAACACGCCATTCCACCACCACCGCTACAAACACGCCATTTGCCATTTCCACGCCAAACCAATGCAATGCACTCCACGGCCACACCCAGCAAATCCACACCCCGCACACGTGTGCTGTGCACGGACACTAGTACTGTACTGGTACACGTCGACTGGTACGCGTCACTGATCACGTATATAAGGTCACTGATCATGAGTGCATGCACTCAATGGAGGCCTGGGCTGCACGATCTCGAGAGCTCCGGGTGCAGCTCCGGGTGTGCACAGCTGCAGCATTTTGCATCGAGGAAGTGGAACGAGAAAGTTGACAAGTGCGTACGTGATGGTTGTGCTCACTCCACAGCGAATTAGAGCCCATGTATGTAACACACCTGCACGAGATCTCTAGAGGTCTCACGAGACACAGCGGCGAACCATGTGTTACACGGTGATAGATCTAGGACCCAGCAGCGCCGAGGCAACAGACCAGGCAACACGCAAAAAGACAGACAGCGGCGAACCATGTGTGCAGCTGCACAAGCACGATCGCGACCTGGTCCCTGATTTACGCACTCATGGCCATGATGATGTACATGTCCAGCGAGTGCGGGCAAGTCGTACCTCGATGTCTGCATGCTGCCTGCGGATGCTCGTGATGCTCAAGCTTAAGCTTGTCAAGCTTGTCCCAGCCAGATGCAGGTACGTTGCCGACATTGTGCAAACATATCGTATCAATGCCAGGGCTCCGCCACATCAAGGCGATACAGATGATCAAGAATAATCCTCATTGTTTCTCCAGCATGGCAAGAGTTGCACGTACGCAGGAAGCGTGAGCTCACGGGCTGCATCGCTGCTCTCGAGAGAGGGCGGGACACGTTGCAATGACAGCGGCACCGGCGGTACCTATAGCTATCTCAGAGCGAGGTCGATATCCCCTAGGAGAGGTCGATATCCTCTCAATATCCTCGCCTGGAGAGGCCAGCGCTGCTTGCAGCTGCAGCGCCATATTATGTAGCTAGCGTGGGAGAGACGCACTCGGCAGTTCCATGAAATCCATAACGTCTGCAGGCGCATCTGCAGAGCTTTCCTTGACTCCTGTCTGCACCTGGCACTTGATCATTCGCTTACCGAAGTGGAGACCGCTGGCTCTAATTTTCGGCTTGGGGCATAGCCCGGATCCGGATTGTGGCACAGCATGCGCAGTGACTCTCATGCTGATATGTCGTCCCTTGGATCGCTGAGCACGCTGTCGGAATATCTATCAGATGGACTGGCTGTGTAGAACGTCTTTGATAGGCTGTGATCTGGTTGGTGCGCGGGAGCGCGGTACTCGAAGGCTCAGTCGATCAGATAGTACAGCGGATGCAGGTGTACACTCGAGCTCGTGAGCACCGGCGATATCGATCGCTGTACATGTAGAAGTGACTAGCAGCGCCCATTGGCCAGCTGTAGCAAGCGGTGTGTGTACCGTGTAGCATCGATCTTGAGCAAGATCATGAGCAGAAACGCGTTGCACCAGGGAGCACCAGGTGTGCGGTGCACCAAGGAGCACCTAGGAGCAGCAACGCGTTGCAACTTGGACATGACTCGAGCGGGCGCGCCAGGGCCCTGCAGGGCGATGGCCCACGGGTATATGACGTCGCAGATATCTGTGCACAGGGCACCGGGTCGGTACCTGCAGCTGGTTCGAGTCGACGCGTAACTTTTATTTGTGCACACAGGTATAGCTGGAGCTCTCGCGCACTCCGTGAGCCTGCTACGCGTAAGCGCTACCAGCGCTGCAGCTGCATGCAGCGGTTGCGTCGGTGCACGTACGCCACAGGCAACATCGACATTCGCAATATGACCCGAATACCCACCAATGACCACCTTGGGGCCACCGCGGGAAATGCACCAAACACCAACTTCCGCCAAACAGCTTGAGGCTGATATAATATGAAAGCATGATTAAAATTCTGTTCATGTGTCTTTAATGCTTCGAAAACCGACGTCTGTGGAGCACGCTGGCGGATTTCGCGACAGACCATGCTCGCGTCTATTCTGCGTTATTCCGCGCCCAACTGGCAGCCTCTATTTTGCGTCATATGTCACAGCCAGACACGTCCAGTTCACAGATGCATGAGACTACATCAGCATCATGGCGAGCACCATGGCGCTCAACACGATTCCTGAGATGTCAAGATACTTGGCAGTGCCGAAACCAAATGTCAAGACACGAGACAGCTCTTATGAAACGAATTTAGCTAATGTAAAACGTAATGACTCTGTATTCTTTTGCCACGGGCTCGTCGCAAAGTGCTAGCTGCTGTTTATTTCCGCTGAGCAAGGGACCTCGGAAAATTGGCCATGGCTATGAACGGTTTCGTCGCCAGATGCCTAAGCTAGGAGTGAATGCTAGAGTGTACTTAATTTTAATCCTGGTCATGCCACACTGACTGCTGTTATACGAGCGTTGTCGCGCAAGAGTTTGACTTCACAACAAGTTTTGGCACTGCACCCATTCCCGGGAATCGTCCCGTAAGCTGCACAGGCTACAAACTGAGTAGTGCATTTTCTTGAAGGGCTTCGGTGGTCTGGCAGGTGTTAAGCATCCACAGGCAACAATGCCAGCTCCATGGCTCTACGAGCGCCTAATTCCAACAATACAGATGGACTGCAAACCAGTGGATTGTCTAGAAAAGGCTCTGCTAAACAAACATGCACTTCATGGAGATTACTGCTACCTTTGAGGACTCTGAAGAGCATCGGTGGCTGCTGCACACCAAATCAACATCACACACTTGGCTGCAAGAGGCAGTTAGATGGGAGAGTGACAACTGTTCCATCTATATCTACACCACGTTGACAGGGAATTTGTGACTGATATTGCTCAATCAAGATCAGGAATTCAACGATTCTTCAAGAATGGATGCTGGTTGTCAAAGCTGCCATGACTCAAGGACTGTGCGACAACCCAACATCAAATGATATTGAACTCAGTCTGCAGCCGGACCGTAGCTATCATTGAGTGATTGAGACACAGTCCATAGCACAACAAGAGATTTGAAGTTTGGCTGTGTGCGGTAAGAAAACGTCTGGCAAGCTGAGTTAAAAGTCAGACACGACTAGAAGCTGGTCAACATACACAGAGTGATTGGCTCAGGTCGACGTGGGCAATCCTTTGACAAGGCAAGGCTTCCCTGCCAGAGCCTTTATCACATGCCATGCTGGACACCGCAGCAACCGTGTGTGACAGAGCAGAGTTCCAAGGTCTCACACGCTGTCCAATCGAGGCAATACATGCTCACAGGAGAAGCAGTCACAGTATCGCTATACGGGACAAGCAAAATGGCGGTGTGCTTACTCCCCGCCAGAGCTGCTGCCCCAATGTCGGCCGCAGTGCACATGGGAAGGTGAAGTGCCGCTGTTTCTCACACACAGTTTGTTGCAGGGCATCTCATCAGCACCACACCCGCTCACCTCTGCAAGCCCGGCTTAAACACTGACATGGTGCATCTCAGCAGTCTCGTTGGCTGCATCGACGACTCTGAGGACAGCAATCAGTTATGAGCAAATTGCACAGTCCTTTACAACGGTGAGAGCGCCCTTGACATCGATTTGATGCATTCTTTTGCAGTTTGCTGATCTTATGAGTAGGTGCTGTCAGCTGTGGCCATGGTGTGGCCTGTGGCTCCAGCAAGACTGCGGTTGAGCTGCACCGCCAACACAGTGGTGCAGCGCAGCTTGAATATCCTTCTTTGGTAATGCATGAAGCTGGAATAGCCAGTCCATGGCTGGTTCAGCGCACTTTGCAGCTCCGTGCTTGTTCAGCAAACGAGCACCAGGCTAGAGTACATTGAATAACGTTCAATATATAGCACGAAGCTCTTTCTTTCTGCTTCATTGGCTGCTTTGTTACGACGTTTTGCAGTGGCAGCAAGTGGGTGCATGCTGGCGCCTGCGCTCATATGCGCCATGGCGAGGTCGTGCACATGCCGGCTATATGCGAGTTCAGGGCCGAATATGGCCATATACGTCGCGCACAGCCCTATAATGCCTACTTGTACCGACCTATATCCCAACTATACGGGTGGTCCCAAGTGGTCATATTGTCCGTATTCGGGTCATATTGCGAATGTCGATGTTGCCTGTATACTACAGTATGTACTCTTACATATGTATGCACACTGTACGAACGTTCTGGAACCGTCGCGCTGCGACTCGCGCACCTATGCCTCGAGCTCAGCTGTGCACATGTCACACGGTGTGTTACACGGAGATGAAAGCAAGATCCCGGCAGCGAGGGCAACAGCAGGAAAGCAGACGGCCTGTGCACATGTGTACAGTGCCCGGCCCACGCATGCGCATACATGTGCACAGCATGGATTCGAACATTCGGATCAACATCACCCGCAGGCATCATCGACACCGGTACCAATGAATTCGGATGCACATTACCGGTACACCCACTCGCCTGAATCGTATGCACAAGCCGCTTTCACAAGATCTACTAGTAGAATGCAGCCGGCCATCCGTCTCCAGCGCTCGCCACGGCCAGCAGATCTAGCAGTAGATCGCGCGCATGATGAAAAGTAGCTTTCATTCCGATGAGGCCTTCCCCTGCGGCCGCGTGGCTGCATGCGGCACGCACAGTGTCATATGCGGCCAGCTGTGGGCGACTTCCGCGGCATTCCGTCCAAAAGCGCGTCCTGATCACCGTGGCCTGGAGGCGGCTGCTCATGCGCGCGTCGGTCGCTTCGTCGCTTGAGCCGCATGTTGGCAAGCTCCCCGGAGGCATCCACGTGCTCCCCCTCCGAGGCAGCCGGCTGTCGCCGCCAGCTGCGCCGCCGGCGGACCTCACACGTCCGCTGCCTACGCTGCCTGCACATGCACCGGCCGCGCCAAGCCAGCATGGCCAGCCGCCGCAGCCGCCGGCGCCGGACTCCCCCGCCGGTGAGGCGCTGGCACACCGCCCACCCCATCTCCAGGCACCCCAGGCTTCGGACGTGCCCCACACCCCTCTTGGCACCCGAGCCCCGGCCCCGGCCACTCCCGACCCCACCACTGTGGCCCAGACCCTGACTCCCCCTCACACGGCCTGCCCCAGCATTCGCGAGATGGTACAGAGCTGCCCGGCAGCGTGCCCCGGCCGCCGGCGGGCGATGACCATCCGCCCCTCGCCGGCGCGGCGACTGCGCCCGTAGCCGGCCCTGCGCCCCTGGCGGTCCGGTGGCGGACTTCCCGCCGCCCTCAGGCGTCACGGCTTTGTCCCCGACGCGCGGCGTGCTCCCCCCGGCCCTGACCAGGCGCCTGTGCAGCCGCTCGCGCCCCATCCCCCTCGATCGCAGCGGCCCCCGCAGCGCGGCGACCTGCTGGCCTTCCTCATGACGCGCATGATGCTGCTAGACATGAACGTGATGCACCCGCTTGCTCGGTCGCATGTGCGCGGTGCGTCGGATACGGCTGGCGCGACCGCTGAGAAGGGCGAACGGCAGAAGCGCGACAAACATGGCGCCATCACACGTGCCGCCCAGTTCATCCTGCTCGTGCATGAGATATATGGCAGGGTTGGACGGGACGCGTACCGCTTCCTCCACACGATTTCGGAGGTGGCGGCGGGACACGCCGCGGTCTCTAGGCGCACCCGCCCCCCCCCTTCCTCGTGCCTCTTCCCTCCTACCCCCGCGCCCCCGTCCTTCTCCTCAGCCCCTCCCCGGTCACGGCTCGTACCATGGCGTTCGCGCCAGTGGCTGCGGCTGCGACCCCTGGGACAGGTGGCTTGTGGCCGCGGCAGTGGCTGTGGCGCGCGGCTGCGCACCCGTCTGAACTGCTGTGGCCGGATCGGCGCCTGCCGGGCGCAGTGGGCCCGGTGCCCGCTGCCTGTGGTTGGCGTGTACGTGTCCTGCGCGATGCTGCGCTCGCTTCCTGCGTTGTTTGTGTGTGTATGCATGTTGTGTTTTCGTGCCGGCGCTGGTCCGTTCTAGCACTTGCTCGTGCGGAGAGTGGCCTTGGGGCTTGTGATGGTTTGTCTGTTTGCCTGTTGACTGCTCTATTGCCTCGGCGCTGCTGAGTCCTAGATCTATCATAGTGTAACATCTGCGTGCCATTGTGTGAGAACGCTCGCTACGCAACCGGGCCGTAATCGATGGAATAGTCGGCGCGCGTCCATGAGGTGAGACTTCTTAGTTTGTAAACGTGCACATGCCGTCTTGACAAACGGGCGGTTCCCCGATCGCGTTCAGATTGAGCCGCGCACTGCTGCGCAGCACTGCGCATTGCTGTGCAGACTATTAGCAGTAGCTACAGCAGTCCACATATTGAGTGATAATTGCCAGCTCTGGCCGGTTATGGCCAGCTCTATAATCTAGCTAGAAACACCATGGAGATCTGGCCGGATCTGGCCTAGGTCGTTTCGAGCTTCGAGGTTGTTCCAATCTGTCCTAGGTCGTTTCTGAGCTTGCCCAAAGCTGTTGAGCTTGCCTGCCCGCCCTCTGTACTAGTAGGCAGTGGATAGCCATGGGAGTGGAGGTCAGTATGTGTATAGGATCGAAGATCTAGCTAGTACCAGTACTGGGCTTGCTGTCCACGGACTAAGAGGCTCAAGGAGGCACAGCGCTGCACAGGGGTGGGCACGTGAGTGACCGCGGCGGAGGCTGCAGCCGCATCCGCCATGCACGCTCTAGATCTCTGTGCCTCCCCTGAGGTGGTGCCCTCAACGGCGCCGCACACGCGACACGCTCCGCGGCAGTGCCCATATTGCACTGCCCCAACCGGCTTATTGCGCACATGGGCCATGGGTCCGTGCGGGAGAGTGGGGGGAGGAAGGGGGGGAGCAAGGGGGGAGCAAGGGGGGGTTGCTTTGGCCGTGTGCGTGGGGTCCGAGCGGCCACCGCACTTGGCCGCGCACCGGGTGTGGGTGCAGCCATAGCCGGAGACCAGTACTAGCATGCGCATGGGTGCTGGGTCAGAACTGTTGACAGGTGGGGTTCCAGTGCCGCGCAGGGGGGAGCTCGCCAGGGGGCGGTGGGTGTGGTGTGAGCAAGGCTCTGCAGGGGCGTGTGGGCGGCATCTGGGTGCGGGCTCCACAGTGCACAGCGCCGGGTGCGAGGGATGCAAGAGACGGCGACGGCAGTGCTTTTCGCTGGCCCGGTGTTCCGGATTCGAGCTTGCTGATGTGTGCTTGCTGTGAAGAGCATGGAGAGCTTGTTGTATAGAGGGTGTACAACACAGGCACACAGCACAGGCACACAGCACGGGCACACAGCACGGGCACACAGCACGGGCACACAGCACGGGCACACAGCACGGGCACAATATTACTCATACTACGGCCTCAGGCTGATCAAGCACGTTCAACAGAACAATACGCAGGGTCTGTGAGGATGGCATGAGTTGGTGTGACGGTCATGCATATGCAGAACTCAGCACTGGCTCGGGAACGCACCCATGCTCGATCTGTTTTTTCCTCCAGCATGCCATAGTGTTGTAAAGCTCACTTCGACACAGCGGTCACGTGCATCCTGTTTGACGCAACGTTCACGTGCATCCTGTTCTCGCCGAACAGGGTGCCTGCGGTGCGTACAGGATGAACTCATGGACTCGTGATCAGGAGCTGCGCATATCATGATGCAGGCGCACATACATGAGCACATGCAGGCGCAAACTTGGTCTCGAGTCACACTCTGGTAGCTTGGTAGCTTGGTGAATTTGAGTCGTGGGAGCTATATTTACTCTGGGAGTGCTGCCACGGGTTCAACATGCATGACATGCATTGCCCAACGTTAACGTCAATGAATATGGTACATCTTCTGATACATCTTCTGGTGTTCTACCACCTTGTGGAGCATAACTCTGCAACGTATCTCATGCATATGGTACATCTTCTGCCAGTGGTACATCTTCTGCCAGTAATACATCTTCTGGCTCTGCCGTCCACAGAACTCTGGCATTGCACCGCCCTGTGCGGGTGTGCTCACAGCCTCTGCTGTGGCATCACCCTTTCTCCATGGAGGAAGCTTCTGCACTTCCTGTTCTCAAACTCTTTGCTGCGACACATGCTGCCAGGACCTGAGCATCAGATGCACAGCTACAACCAGGTGCCACAACGATTCTTGTCTATCAATGCCTATAGAATGCTTACAATCGAGGGTTGTGGAGTGCTGGCACCTACCATGGACCCTTGGACTGCTGGAGAGTGAACGCATGATTGAGGAGGATGCTGCCATGTGAATATCATACACACCCCATCGCATGGGGATCGAGCCAGGGCTACCGAGTTGCGCACGAGTAGAGACAGGTGCTAACATCGGTCAGACAGGGGACGGTCGCCGGCAAGGATGCGCCATTTGGCCATATGGTAGACGGATGTGCCAGGGCAGAGCCAACGGAGCAACGGCGCAATCTGGGGGGGCGGGAGGGGGGGGGGGGCTGGGGGGGCTGGGGAACTGGGGTGGTCAAGTGCGCGCAATCAGCGTGCATGGGCAGCCAGTAGGGTGTGGCTTGGTTCCGCCGTAGTCATGGTCGTTCGTTTCCGGTGGGATTTCAAACCTTGACACTTCGCGGCCTAGGACTGCGAGGCACGTCGTCAGTTCGACCATCACGAGGCTCTGCCCAGCGCAGCGCCGCGGCCCGCCGCCCCAGACCAGGTTGCCTGGGGAGTCGTTGCCCCGCGCCCTCGTCATGTCGTCGTTGAGCCACTGCGCCGGGTTGAACTCTGGTGAGCCGGTTGCCTCTGTTGCCTGGATGCATGCGCACCAGTTTCAGAGCCACATGCTCATGACCATGCATGTGTCATATGGAGCGCCGGCGAGAGCGGTTTGCGCCGGCAGCCTCTGCGAACATGCACGGTGTTTTGGACGCGCACTGGCATCCGAATCGCACCTGGGCTTGCAACTGCAACCACGACGTTGCAACGCGTTGTGTTTCAAAAACAACTGCGGCAAGCACAGCAGTGCTCGAGATCTCGAGCCCTGCCAGGCTATAGGGTGAATCTCAGCGATTTCCACAAGCAGCTGGGCAATACATACAGACGGGGATAAGTTGGCAGCACGCAGCACGCAGCAGGCATCATGCAGCACGCAGCACGCAACAGGTCGGGCGCACCATCTGCAGGTTGGCGACGACGCGTGTGCCGCGGGGGACGCGCACGCCGGCGACGGCCGTGTCGCGCGCTGCGCTGCGGAAGGCAGAGCGGGCGGGGATGTTGAAGCGCAGCACCTCGTGCGCGATGGCCATGGCGACCGCGCTGCGCGACAGCACCTGCAGCCACGGGCGCCTGCTGTCAGGCGGCTGATATCATATGGATGATATGGTGGGATTGTGATCCTCAAGCGATGTATCGCGGCAGCGCATGCACATGTGCAGGCGCAGGTCCGGGACAAAATGGGACAGTCCGCGCCGGGACAAAACGGGACAGCACAGGCGCATGCGCAGACGTACACCGCCCACCGCATCTCCACAGGCGCACGCGCAGCTGCGGCACTCTCCGCGCAGCCGTTCAACGAAGTTCGCGCTGGCTGTTGCGTTGCAGCCGTGCTTGTGACAGTGTAACATTGCTCTTGCAAGCTGGAGCCCGCAACCCAGAGATTGCGGCACTGAACCAATGCATGACATGCATGCTGGCAGCACAGCATGCGCCATCGCGTGTCAAATCCCGCCTCGTGTCAGATCGGGCGACGCTTCGCTGTGTGCTTGGCGGCACTTGGCCACTATGGACACGCTACGTGCTGTGCTGCGGGATGCTGCCGCCATGCGGGATGCCATGGATAGCTTTATCACAGCATGTGGGGTCGCGCCTTGCGGTCGAGGGTGTCCCCAAACTCCTGTCGGAGGCGGTCCTGCTCCTCCTGAAGCTTCTGGAACCAGTCAGCG
>JALKAD010000190.1:500353-512173 GCA_024500015.1 Ulva compressa | reverse complement strand
GTCTTACTGTCAGGGTGCTCGATCGGCTTTGGCCACGCATGCGGTGGGTGTGGATGTTCCCTCCCACTTGGGGGCTTTGCGCAGAGCCTGGCCCCGCCCGGGGTCTATAGTATACTCTAGATCTGGCTGCCTGGCTGCGTGACCTGCCTGCTTGACCCCCCCCTGCTGCCATCCTGCCACCGGCGGCAAGCGCATGCCATGAACTGCAGCCACCGGTACCCTCGACCTGCTCAGGAGGCTAGCGGTAAACATGGCGCCTGTGATAAACATGCCCCGCCTTCAAGTTTGCCACGTCGCACATGTTTCCCCTGCCTGCTGTGTCGGTCTGTGTCAATGGGGGGGGGGGGGCCCCCCCCCCCCCCCCCCTGCCCCCCATCCACCCCGACCCTCAGATACCGCGACGACTGCCGACTGAAACGGCTACGGCTTAAGCTACCAGGCGCTGCGTTTGCTGCGTGCTGCGTGTATGAGTGCTGGCGTTCCACGTGCATCAGCGCCAGTGTGGTGCTGCAGTGGGGCTGCCACCGCTGATCATGCATGAGCCATCCGCATGGTGATGGCTTTCGCTGTATATGAGGAGCCCTACTGGCAGGAGTAGTAGCAGCGCTAGCGTGGCACCTACCGGCTTTCGCAGTACAGCGTCACGCCTTCATGGTGGCAGCAGGGCCTCTTCATGCCGACGCGATTGCCGGTCGCAGAATGTGAAAGACACGATATCTCGGGCAGCGGCGAAGCGGCTAAACAGGATTCCCAGTCTGTGCGTCACGTTTGGTTGCGGGGACCCCCGTTTTATTCAAGGAGGCAGAGTGCCGTCCTAGAATTGAAAAACGCCAACGGGATTGCAATCCCGGTGACGCGTCTACGAAAGGGGCGTGTACATATAGAGGCCTGGTGCAGATGGCGGCCGCAATGCAAGGACAGCAGGCCGCGGCGTGTACGTACCTGTTCGCCACTGCGCGTGAGCTTCCGCAGGCGGGCCGTCATGTCCCGCACCATCATTGGCAGCTGCAGGGCCGTAACGTTCTCCAGGGACAGGATGCGCAGGATGCTGCGCTTCCACGGCTCCAACTCCTCGGGCGTCGGCTGCCGCCCCGCGATCGAAAAGAGCCTGACGAATTGATCTGCAGCAGGCCACGCCACGTCGCGACCGAGGTGCAACTGGCTTGCTGGCGGAGTGGGCCGATCGCGATTGATCGCGAGGCCGGTATCATGTGCATGCATGCACGTCTACACTGGTGGCCACTAGCCAGCTGGACGTCTGGACAGCTGTGTTACACTGTGATAGATCAAGGACGCGTTCATGGGCGCGTGCAACACGGCTGCCACGGCATGCAGTGCACTGCTGATCAGGGACTGCGGTCTGAACGCAGCCGCCAAGCACCCATGGGAGCTTCGAGTTGGCGGCTGCAGCTGGGCTCGAATGCTGTAGCATATTGGTGCATCTGTAGTAGCTAGCAAGCCCTCGTGTCGCACCCGGCCATCTGCTGACGAAGCGGGTGTGGTCGCTGGTCACGACGTCTCGAACTGCATCGACGTCCGACACCGCCAGACTCCAGCCCCCCATGAAGATGCCGAGATCGATGGCGAAAACCGGGCCATGCTCTTCATGCATCTCGCGCAAGTCCAGGTTGTTGTCGAATAGATACTTTGCCATGCCGAGCACCGGCAAGCCGCGCACCGCTGCAGCACACCGGCAGTGGATCGTGTAAGGCATGCAAGGTCCTTGTAACGGGCATGCGACATGGGATCCTTTGTTGGGGATATGAGATGCTTTTCCAGGGATGCGAGGCACATATTTTGGCTTCACGTGGCGTGCCAGGAGCACTCGTGAGCGCTTACGCCACGCACAGCGCGCCCTCCGGCATGTGCATGTGCGATGGCACCTATCGCGACGTCAACTTGTGCAAACTCCGGCACGCACTGGGAAGTGAGCTCAAGTCCTTCTCCGCAGCCTCAGCTGGTTTGAGCTTTCCTTCGGTCGATGCGGCGGACTTGCACTTCACCGCTCTCGTCTCCGATGGATCCGGCATCGCGATGCGGAGCTGTCTGCACGCGTGCGTGGTGTGCATCCTGCAGCTGGGCGCACGCCCGCGGGGGCATCCAGCCACAGAAGCTTGCAGCATCATATGCATGATCTAGACGGTCCGTTAACAATTGTAGCACTGCTCGATCCTGCTGGTCGGTACGCTGTTGTAGCAGCGCTTGAGTACTGCTCGGCGCGAGGCTGGTGTTCAGCTTTAAATTAGCACGACGTCAGCTCAGATTGCACATTCATAAGTGGTTCCGAGGGCTCTTTTCAAGGCGTTGCTGGCTGGGGGCAGAGTTAAGTGTGTCCGGCCGATGATGCCACTGGCAGATTTCCATGTTCGCCCTTTCGACATGTCGTCCGTTAGGCGTTTCCGGGCGCATGCCGTGAACGCAGCCTGCGCGAATGTATGCGGGGTACACGTGTCGGGGCAACGTCGAAAGCTGCCACCCCCCGCAAGCTCGACTCCGGGTAGCTGCCCATAGCTATGGCGGCCCCTGCCGGGGCCGGAAGTCGCGGCATGTCGCGGCGTCAACGCATGCAATTATACAAAGGCTGCAGGCCTAGGCAAGCTTGCACTGAACATTGTGACGGCACCGGGCCCGGTACCGTGCTGCTGCTTGCTCGTCTGTTGTTGCTCTCGCTGTCGGGCTCTTGCGTTGATCTCCGGGCCCGGCCGCGCTGCGACACCTGCTTCATGATGTGCATGCCGCCCGCGCGCTAGGCAGCGCTGGCGCCGTAATAACATCTTCACGAATGGAATTCCTCAAATTCCTTGATTTCGAAGCCGCACTGACCAGTAATGGTCGAACCACCGACGCCGCCTGTGAATCTAGACAAATCGAAGATCTTCGATGAGATACACATCTACGCGGAGCTCTTCAGCGAATTCGAACCGCCACCATGACGTGCGAATCAAGTCACGCACAACATGCTGTGGACTTGACGAGAAACGGAGTATGGATGTATGGTGCAGCTTGCAGACGTCGACTGCGAACCGCCTCCTCTGTGTAGCAAAATCCTTTTGAAGGTCAGTTGGGTGGAACCAGCTGCAGCTGAGTTGGCCCAGTGGATTCTTGGGAAACAGTGTTCATGCAGCATGCAGCACATACGTGAATTCTGGTTGCCCATCCAAGCCACGTTTTTGATGCATCACGTGGCGCGCCATGGCGTACCTGTCCGTTGCCGCATTTGTCAGCACCGAGGGTAGCGCGCCGGGCAGACAACTGCAAGCTGTATTTTCGACTCTGATTTCCGGATATACTCGGCTTAGGTGCGCCCCAGTTTATTGGAGTGCGGCCGAACGCGGGAGCGCATTATTCGTGTGTGTTGCGATTTTCATAAGCTGCGCGCAAAGCCTGAGGACGAGCAAGCTAGCTATGTGTATCTCTGCTCACCGCAGAGATATGCATGCCATCATCACAACAATACATACTGCAGTGGAGTCTGCAGCTGCCATCAACGATCGCGCCGATCGTGTTGCACCACGTTGGCCCATCTGGCCCAGATGTAAAAGCTTCGCCATGCCTATCCTCCGCGGGCCCAGTCCTGGACGTACTAGTACTAGAGCTCGTGCGCACTGGGGCCACTGTACACGTGGCGGATTCGGCAAGGTGACTGAGTCACCACCGGCACCGGCGGCTGGAATCCGTTGCCACGCAGGCCGCCAGCTGCCGGCAGTGACTCACATCACAATTGCTACAGTGAGCTGGAGCCACCGCGATCGCGATCGACTGTATACACGCGATGTTGATATGCAGCTAGTGTTGCACAGAGATCACCGCAGCCTGGGCAACAAGGGGGCAAGCAAGCAAGCACCCGAACCCCAAGCAAGCAGCTAGCAGCTAGCAGCAGGTATCAACATGCATGAGTCCCTGAGCCACGGTCGTGGCTGGCACAGCGGCGGGCACAGCGGCGGGCACAGCGGCGCCCGGCGCGCCGTGCTGCAGAGCGTCAAGTCCCGGTGGTTGGAGAGTCCTCCTCAGGCCCTGTAGCGGCCGCGGCGACGGCCGCTGCGGCGATGCCCGCGCACCCAGACACAGCTCCGCTGTCATCGTCGACATCCAGCTGGTCTTAGATCACAGTGCAACACACCACAGGTACGCAGCTGGTGCTGCATGACCATTAAATCCCCCCCCCAGGAACTTCCTTGAAGCACGGCTGCGACACCGAAGCACGCAGAACTACACTGTAGTTACTAGTAGCTTACTACAGACAACATTACGGCCGCCACGTGTAACTCAGCGAGCGACACCCGATACGCAGCTTGTGTCGAACAGCAATGTCAACATCTTGATTCACGTCACCATCCACATCTTAAGCTTGCAACCTTCTCCACCAACTGCGTGATGCCCTTCAAATGCATGATGCCACTGGGCGGTGACACTGCTACTTGTAGCATTTTTGCTTAAAACCCCAAATTTCTTCATGTTGTAGTAGAATACATCGCTTTTGGGGGGCCCGAGTAGCAAAAATGTGCTACCAGCAACTAACGCCCGTGGCAACTAGGTCGCAAGCGTCTGCTACCAGAAAATGTCTTTGGTGGGCGCGTGTAGCCCTACGTATATTCGCGGCTTGAGGCGATGCCTTGGCTGTCGGCGTCATGGCGTCCACATCGGCACTTCCGCATGAGGTTGTCAGCGACTCAAAGCAATCTGTGAGTGGGAAAACGAAACCACCTTTGCGTATACCTAAATCTCTGTTTGGGCACGAGACGTTGTCACTCGCTACCCCCGTAAAGGTAAAGCATCCGCCTGGTTGAACGTTGTCTGTCCAATACCATCGCTGGTATTCGATTTCTTCTCAGACAGGCTGACCGATACAGTGGCGAGTGCAACGGGAGACAGATATCCGGCATCACATGCTGCGCACGCTGGGCCGCATCCTGCCGCCGGGCCGTGTGCGGCCGCAGTCGCGCGCCGCTGTGTGAACGACCACTCAGGTCATTCCAGTCACAGAGCTTGCGTGCGTGCGTGGGATCAGGGTGACGGGGCAGCCGGTAGGGTGCCGCTGATTGGCGGCGTAGTCGTGGTCGTGCTCGTCAGGGGGGATCTGAAAGCACGCGACCTCCCGCGCCATGACGGCAATGCATGTCGTGAGCTCCACCGTCACGAGGCACTGCCCGGCGCAGCGGCGCGGCCCGCCGCCCCAAACGAGGTTACCCGGCGCGTCGTTCGGCCGCGCCCGCGCCGCGCCGCCGTCGAGCCACTGCGCCGGGTCAAACTCCGGTGTGCCGGTGGCGGCCGTCGGCTGCATGCATGCGCCCCAGCATTACCACTAATTGCACACGCCATGATGTGTCTCGGCCGGTTTGATTTAATGTAAACGTGGGACTGACTGTTCTGATCTCAGCACGCAGCACGCAGCACGCAGCACGCCGCACACAGCATGGTGGGAGTGGGCGTGCCGTCTGGAGGTTGAGGACGAGGGAGGTGCTGCGGGGGACGCGCACGCCGGCGGCGGCGGTGTCACGCACAGCGCAGCGGAAGGCCGAGCGCACGGGAAGTTTGAGGCGGAGGATCTCCTGAGCGACAGCCGCGGCAACGGGGCTGCGCGAGAGCGCCTGCAGCACCGAGCAGACGCGAGCTCAGACGCGCTCGTTGCAGTGGCTGCAGTGGTGCTTCTGGTGGCCGCGTATGCCGTTCATGGGCAGGAACAGCTGAAAGACCACATCGTTCGCATGCGTAGCCACCAGCATATCTGTTGGGATAGGAACCGATGCAGCCATGGCTGCTCGGCTGTGCGAGTGCTTCTTGAAGCATGAATATCATAGGATAGGTAATGCAGGAAGCGTTCTGGGAGATCTCACGACTCTTGCCCGGACGGAGCGAGCGGGTGCACCGATTTTGTATCGGCCGACAGCCCTGATCATATGGGCCCGAACATATGGGCCGGCGCCACGGTGGCAGGAGTCTAGTGTGCGAGCCATGCATTGGCTCAACTTGCGTGATGCGCCGCCATGGCCATGGTCAAGTGCTCAGCGCCCCTGTGGCCACAAGAAGGATACAATGGCATGGCACCCTTCTTGGGGTGCCATGCGATACTGTGACAAGGACTTCTTGCAGTGTAACTTACTGTCTTGAAAACAGTACATGGGAATCACGTCACATCACAATGATTACGACTGTTGTGACAATCTGAGGCACGGCACAAGGTGCGAGCGCGCCTTGCGGTCCAGGGTGTCCCCGAACTCCTGCCGGAGGCGGTCCTGCTCCTCCTGAAGCTTCCGGAACCAGTCGCGGTGGCGGTGGAGGAGGATGACCATGCGCAGCAGCACATTGGCCGTGGTGTCGGTGCCGGTGAACATGAGGAAGTAGGCGTTGGCCGCGATGTAGTCCGCCACCTCCCTGCACAGCACGCAGCACGGTTCACAGCCGAATCACACAGCGCGGGTCACGGCTGCATTCACCCACTGCAGGCCGCCACCTCCATGCACCCACTCCTGCACAGCACACAGCACACAGCGCAGTTCACAGCGCGATTCACAGCGCGGTTCGAAGAGTCCACCCACTGTAGGCCGCCACCTCCCTGAGGCTGCCACCTACGCCACCCTCTCCGCCATGCATGGCCATGCAGCACCGACATCCACTAGTTCACTAGTCACTGCGCAGCTGCCACCCGATGCTGGGCCCGGATGACACCATAGGCTGTACTAGACTGCGGGCGTGCATCACACCGCGGCGTCAAAGCTGTGGCAGTGTTGCTTTAGATGCCCAGCACACAGCATGCAAACCATGCTGAGTGAGCCCTAGCGCTGGCAGCATGCAGCGCAGCACCGTTGCGCCGGTGCACCGCTCTGGATGAGGCCCATGGAGAAACTGGCTACCGGTTCAGGAGTACATGCCCAATTGCGTGCATGCCCAACTGGTAACTGGCAGGGGGGGGTTTCTCAGTGCTGTGTGCTGCAGCATGCACAGTGTGTACCAAGCATGCAACCATGGACCATTACTGCAACACGTTCACAAGTGCCAGCCTAACGCGGGCGCGCTGGGCGCGCTGGGCGCGCTGGCCGTCGGAGGCAGCGCGACCGGCACAGCAGATGTTCCCGACCACAGACTACATGTGTGCGCAGCGCGCAGCGTTGCGCACGCGCTGCAGCGTTCCAGACCCGCTTCGGGTACGCACTCAAACTCTTTCGGCATGTGGCCTTCGCCATCGGCACGCAGCGTGTCCAGCATGCGGGTCACCGCAGTCCTTTGGCCCTCCAGCACCGACTCGTCCGCCAGAGCGGCTCTGATCTTTACGGCCAGCATTGCCTCGATCTGCTTGCGCGCCCGCACCGCCTTCCAGTAACGCGTGCCAGGCAGGCCGTCCCGCAGCCCAAAGTTCTGCACCAAAGCAGAAAGTAAAGAGCAGCATGCGTTCGAGAATACAGCAATGCGGGCTAGAGCGGTGGGTCCGCAGTGCATGGCCTCCATGCAATGCTGCAACACCCTCAAGCTTGCCTTCAAGTGCTGCAGACTCATGCATGCAGCTGCAGTGCTGTGTCTTGCATAGCAGTAGCCACAGACGTCTCCGAGTTGAAAGAGGGTAGCAGCATGCTTAATTAAAGCACAGCTCCGAGTTGGGTCTGTGTGCATATGGGCCGAGCCGCCTCGTCATCCCCGAGCCAGTCGGCGCTGACTGGGCCGCTGACTAGGCCAGGCCGTGCCGCACAGGTCCTTGCCCACCTGTTGCCTGTGTTTTCACTTCCGCCGGTTCAGACTTGCACCCTCCGCGTGTCATGTGAGAGGGTGCTGGGCCTCCCATGTCGCGTCTTAATCACAATGCTTGACCACATATGACGTGTGGCATTGGATTGGATTGGATCGGAGCTATGAGCTCGGTGTGTCGGCATTGGAGCTATGCGCTCGGCGCAATCGACAACCGGCAGCAACTGGCAGGGGCGACGCATCTCGGCAGGGGTGACACCATCAACAGGGTATGGTGTTGACAACAGGGTATGGTGTTGACAAGCTCCGCTCTGGCAGACCCGCCCATCTCCAAGATGAGTGTCATGACTCATGCTGCGCAGTCAACCCCCACAGCGCAGCAGCGGGGCCCAGCACCTGGTGCCTGTGAGTGGACTGCGCCATGCTGCGCTGGGTCAGCACGCTGTGCGCTCGAGCTGACGGTCGCATTCCTTGTGCGTGCGGTTCATGCCAATGTGTTGGGTGCCCGAGCTGCTTGTGGTTGTTTGTTTTGCTCCAAGCGTTCATCCCTCCGCGCTGCTGGGGCCTGGACCGCAGTGTAACACATAGCACACACAGCACACAGCAGCAGCAGCGGGGGCGCACCGGGTCGCCCGAGATGGTGACCTTGTTGAAGAGGGCAAACAGGTGGTCCAGGTCGGCGTCAGTCACCAGGGTTCCCATCGTCGCGCGCGCCGCCACGCCAAACGCGATTCGCTTGCCCTCAAACTGCCACAGCACCTGCATGCCGCGGCGGGCATGGGGGGGGGCGGCAAGGTCAAGTCGGCCACCAATGCAGGACACGGCTGCGCATGGAACCGGGGCTCGGGCTTGGCCTAGAGTGCGGATTCCGGATTCCGGATGCTTGAGGCAGGCACCGTTCAGTGGCAGTTGGGCTGCACTGCCAGCATGATCTACCACAGTGTAACACTGTGATAGATCTAGGATTCAGCAGCGCCGAGGCAACAGAGCAGGCAACAGGCAAACAGACAAACCATCACAAGCCCCAAGGCCACTCTCCGCACGAGCAAACGCTCTACCACAGTGTCACACTGCCAGGATGCCATGTGGCCACACCGGCCCTCGACGATGTGCATGCCTCAGCTTGAGCCATCTAGAAGCCGTGCTAGTTGCCGGCAACTAGTATACTGGCAACTATAGTTGCTATGACCAGGGGTGTTGCGGACGGCTGGAGGTTGTCTGCTGTCCAAGACATGGAAGGCTACAGCTCACCTGCACCTGTTCTGCATGTGAATGTGATCCCCAGGCCCCGTGCCTCTCAAACAAGCTGTATACTATATAGCACTATCCTTACTTATTAAGATATTACCAGATTGCCACGTTAGTAGTGGAGTTAGTGAGGTGAATGCATGCACATCGTGGACTGCCAGAAGAGAGCACAGCTAGGGCGAGGCGTGCCAAGCGGTCCACTGTCTTCCCTCCCCTCGGTCTTCTCTCCCTTCGGCGCTGCTGGGGCCTCGATCTATCACAGTGTGACATGTGCACTCCTTCGGTGCAGTGCCACACCAGTTCAGCGCCTGAATCAGGGGAAAGCATGCAGCACACCTGCTCGCCACTGGCGGTGAGGCTCCGCACACGCTTGGTCATGTCTTGCACCATCAGCGGGAGCTGCAGTGTCATCACGTTCTCCTGGGACAGAATGCGCATGATGCTTCGCTTCCACGGGTTCATCTCCTCCGGGGTGGGCTGCCGTCCTGCTATCGAGAAAAGCCTGACGTACTGATCTGCGCAGGCATTCGCAAAGTTGCGAGCGGGAGCCGTGGCGGTCAGTCGCTGTGGGAGCGTCAGCGAGGTGTGCCAAGGGTGTGAATGCATGGTGCCACGGCCAGCGTGTGCGCGCCTTGGGCGCTCTCAGACTCTGGACAAGCGGCATGGACTATGCCAAGTCACACCTGGCCAGTTGCTGAAGAAACGCGTGTGGTCGCCAGAGAGAACATCCCGTACGGACTCGACATCCGAAAGCGCCAGATTCCACCCTCCCATGACGAGCCCTAGGTCGATGACGAAGGCTGTGCCATGCTCTTTGTGCAGCTCGCTGAGGTCCAGATCATTGTCAAACAAGTATTTCGACATGCCGATTAGCGGCCAGCCACGCACTACTGCAGCACAGCCGTGAGCGCTAACACCGCGGCATGTCGCTCGAGCGCAGGCAAACTCGCTGAACAGCGGCACAAGACTCCTGGACGGCGCGCACCAGGAAGCGAGTCCATCTCAATCTCAGCCAGCTCAGCTCTCTCCGATCCCCGCTCCGTTGAAGCAGCGGAATTACATAGAACCGCTCGCTTCGAAGCGAACACCGGTGGCGCAATTCGGACTGGATTGCACATGGAGGCTGTCTTGACCGAGCGCATGCGCGGTCGTGCCGTAGCACAGGCCTGAGAAATCATGAGTTCGTCGAAGTTCTGCCTGCGCTCCGAATGCTGTTGGAAATCACGCAGTCCAAGCACTGATGTCGTACAACTCCAGAGCTGTTCCAACTGACCAGCTCACCAGGTGCATTCAATGTACGAGAGCGCTCAAGTATACGCTTACTGACACGCTTGCATTATGAAGTGTCCTTTTCCGGCGGAGGAACATAGTATGAGGTGCGCCTAGGCGAGGCCGCGTTTATGCTGTGCATCGCCCGGGCCCGATCGGGCTCGCGCGCAGATCCGCGATGCGCGCTCCAGACATTCCATACATTCAATTTCAGATGCACTCTGCATGGCAAAATGATTCATAGTCACGTCTCCCGCACGCTCGGCAAATCTGGTGCAGCGCACACGTGCATGCCAGGCATTCATGGTTGCTTACACCAGCTTGAATAGCTGCTACACAGAGCAGTATGCTGCAGCTGTACTTAGTTTGCACACTTAGCTTGCACACTTGAGCGACAGTTTCGGATACCACAGAAACGTGCGTGGGTGCCGTGGCTGTACCTAAACGCGAGATCGTTGTACGTTCGGCGTTTCGCCTTCGAGGAGATGTGTGCTAGCAACCGCGCCATGCGCCATGTCATTTGGCATTGGCACGTCCATGAACTCCTCGATGCTCTAGTGGGTACAGTCATCTGCGGCTGTAGGCCTGCAGACGACTGAATCGACAAGCGCGGTGACTGACCCACTGGCTCCTCGAGCCTTTGCCAGCGCGCAGTACCTGTGGCAGTTTGTGCTTGCGGCAGGCTTGAACTCCTGCTACATGCCGTGTCTTTCAATAAAGTTCGAGTTTGATGCTTTCGATCATGCCACGCCTGTTCAAAGCGTCGTGTTCCGGAGGCCTCCATGCTCCGGGCCAAGCTTACGATAGCGAACACCACAGGTCAACCTCGCAGCTTGTTTAGAGCATCAATTGAGCGCTGACTGGGATCCTTCCAGTCTCAGGCGTTCGCGGTGACCCGGGGTCAAGGGCCAATGTGCGAGAGTGTCTTACTCAGACACTGCAGTGTACTCAGTCATAATGCATCATGATGGCCTACACGAACTGTACTCAGATACTACAGTATACTCAGTCATAATGTATCATGGTGGCCTACAAGAACTGCTGCACAAGGACAGTAGAGGCCTCCACGATGACAGATGACAGAATTGACAGAATTCCTACGTGATGCAGGAGCAACGAGCTTGCTTGCTTGCAAGCGACCGAATCCCAGCAAGCGGCTGGCAGCAAGCAGCCACTGTCCATCAACCACAATGCACTGCCACAACCGCACAACAATGCACACCACCACCACCACACCCACGCCAATGCCACGCACTCCACATACACGATGACAGAGCACCGCGTATGACCAGGATGGAGAGTTATTGACAAGTAGTGCTTCAGTGCTCTGAGTGAGGAATTCTGGCAATCGATTTGGCCAGCCTTTTACCAGTCGTGGTCCACGCACTTGTGTTCACAGGTGAGCCTGTCTTGCCATGGAACAACTCGCTCACAGGCATCCTGTGCAATCACAAAATTCATGATCAGACCCGCCAATGCGTGTGTGACCTGTGCACGTGGCTGTGTTCGTAGCCAGCGCACATGTGCTTGTAGTCTGCCATGGCAGCATGCCGGTTACATTGTCACAGGCCCGAAACGCAGCACTCACAGCACTGCTGTGCACCTGCTCCGGTGCACCTGCTACGC
>JALKAD010000190.1:443887-456416 GCA_024500015.1 Ulva compressa | reverse complement strand
CGTCCTCAAGGTACGCGCGGGCCGCCCATGCATCTTCGAACGCGAGCTTGCAGCTGAGCTGCGGGTCACAGCACGCACATGGCGCCGTCACCGCACACCCGTACCCTGGCGCGACCTGCTGCAGCTCCCGCACCGCGCCAGCCTCGCCAGCATGCAAGCCTGTCCCCCTGTCCGCCCCAGGGCGTGCCGAGTGCAGGTGCGCGGACGCCGCAGCAGCTCTGCGGCTGCTACGCGAGCCACGTAGCGGGTGCTGAGAGGCTGACAGCCGCCGCCGCGAGCCGGGCTCCGCCTCACAGCCCCGCCAGCGCTCCCCGCGGGGCACCTCGAACACCTCCCCCGGGGCAATCTGCAGCTGCTCACACTTGTACAGCTCCGCAAGGGAGGCACGGGCGGGTAGCTTGGTCATTGCGTAGTACATAGCGCCGCCCTCGTTCGTGGTGAAGGCGACGTCGAAGAATGTCGAGCCGACATTGCCGCAGAACTTGCGCCCGGATGCGTCTGCCTGGCAGGAGTCGGATGTAGCGCCCGCACAAGGCGGGCGGAGCACAAGATTGGGCTCAGAAATGTCTGGCAACGTCGTGGCCATAGGCACTTCTGGGATATCCATTGCGTTTCCGGCCACATCCACCAGCACGAGGTGCACCTGCACGCTCCCATGCGGTGGTATGAACATGTCATGACAACATCAGCCAGATATGCCGGCGCATAGTGGAATGTGCAGAGGCAGCCATTGAGTCAATATGCGTCAGGAGTCACGCCTAGCAATCTCACCACGAACAGGACTCCTTCGGCACTGATCGGACTGGATGCAGCGAGAGAACCTGGCACACGGTCAACCATTGTAGGCTGAGATGCCACACTCCTGGAGACTCGCCAAGCCGTTTAGGGTCACCAGGCTGAGCGTTCCCAGGCCTTTCAGAGTCCACATACGCATACACAGGTACCCTCGCAGCTACACAACAGCGAGCGCACACCTTATACTCCGTCTGTGGATTCAGCGAGTCCGTGTGCTCGGCACACATGACCGTGTCGCTGATGCACGGCGGCGTGATCTCGAGGTCGGTGACCTCATTTGCGCTCCCCAGCTGCCACTGGCCCCATGCAACGATGGGGCCTGCTTCTTGCAGCAGGGTCTCGTTCCCACCAGCCGCGCTCTGCTTCACCTGCCGCGGTGCGCCAGTGGCCCCTGCCGCTGTGCTTGTCGCTGGCGACGTCTCTGCCGAGACTGGTGAGCTGGAGACGCCCAGCACTTGCTGTGTGCTCAGCCTGGAGCTCTTGAACCCCAGCAGCTGGTAGCGGAACTCTGCTGCGACGTTGTCGTACGAGATTGCCCAGTGCAGCGTAGCCGGTTCGCTACTGGACACGCGGAGGCGCAGGGACGTCTCCGCGCTGTCAACCAGCGGCGGCTGTGCAAAGCGTGGCGCCGTCACGTCACCAGTGGCCACGTCGATTTGCTCCAGCCGCATCTTACCGCCTGAATGTGCCACCAGTAGCAACTGCACCGCACACCGGCTGCCTCCATCCACGCACGCAGCAAGGAGGTTGCACGAACCACACCCATTGGGACTCTGGCGCTGGTGCTACCCAGTCTCCATGATTACAGGTGGTAGTCGCACAAAAAAGGCAGAAGTGCAAATGACGTGGCTCGTGTGCAGCACCAACTACAATGCCAGACCTAGCAAGTGCGCGAGCAGCAAGGGCATACTGTGAGCGCCACCTAATCCGCCATGCATGCAGCAACCGCCTGGCACAGCATCTACATGTATGCATGTGTAATGCCAGAGAGTGCATCAGTGAAAGTGCAGATCAAGGCAAAGACACACCTTGTACAATGTATCAGATCTCAGAGCCGGGCAGCGTGAGCAACGCTGTGCTGCAGCCCATTCATCCAGACCGGACCGGTCGGCTGAGCGCGTGTACTCCCGGCATTCGGCTGTGTCTGCAGCTGGGGCTACAGTGAAGGTGAAATTTTCGTGAGCAGTGGGAACATCAAATGTGCCACAGGCATGAGCCGAGTCGGACAGCTGAGTCTCTACAGATTGCTGCCCTGTCATGTAGACATCAAACGGCGAGGGATGTGAAATGTCTGAGGTAGAAGCATGGATGGCTGAAGCCGGCAAGAGTACGTAGTGCACTTGAGCAGCACGGTCAATGACCAACTGAACATCTAACATGACCAGCCCAGAGGTGCCGGGTCCACTGGGAATGGTCAGGGGTGTCACAATTGCGCCTAGGAATGCCGGTGCTGGCCCCCATGACAGCAACACCAACAGGAGCAGGGCGAAAGCGATTAACAGTACCACAAAAGTCCCGGCAGCAGCGATCTGAAATCTCTGTGTCACTGTAATGGCCTTGCACCTGGCTAGCAATGAGGAGGTACGCTCTCTCCATCGCCACGATCGCTGCATGTCAGTCCCTGTGGTTTCACTGCTGCGTTGACCCGTGGTGTCATTGACACGCTCAAGGATGCGATCGACTTTCTGGTCGACCTGAGTCAAATATGCATCGACGGTGTTGAGTTGTTCGTCAACTTTAGCCCGCAAATACTCTTTCTCTTTGCTCTCATGTTCAAGTTGCAGAATGACCGCGCTGTTGTGTGTCTCTAGCTGTGCTCGGATGGCTGTATGATGGGCATTGATCTCACGACTGACATCAGCTTGCTCGATTGCAGGGGATGCATCAGAAGTGGCGGCGTGTGTCTGCATGTATACAGGCACTGTCAGCATGTAGCGAATGCGTGTGTCGAATATCCGATGTGACCTGTTGATCATCAGCGCAGCGGCTCATTGCCGCTGAGACGTGCCTCTTGCTCCTTTTTTTGATCATCTTGCAGCTCAAGCCTTGGATCAGGTGGCTGCGGTCGTGGGTACGGATGGACCGCAGGCTGGTAAGACGCCTGATAACATGCTGGAGGGTCCGGTTTGCGGGTGTAGATGGTCCACGGACCCTCCTGAGAGATGTCAGAAGCTCGTTGATGAATACAACTGTCCACTCCCAGACTGCCATGATCTATGCTATGCATAGATTCGAATGATGAAGCGCTGAAAGCTCGATCCAAGGTCATCAATCCATCGTTGTTGGGAATCTCAGACACAACGCGAACAGCTTCCAGCGTGCTTGCCACATTTCGGGTGTTTGCAGCAAGATCATCTGCAACAGTCGTGGCTCGCAAGGTCTCTGGCCCTGCAGTTCGGTGGTTCTGTTCCTATCGCTGACCTCTTGTCCACCATAGCATTGAGCACGACAACAGACAGCGCACCCTCAGGCACCAACATTTGGCGCCCTGGTGACATGGGACCGTGGTTTACTGTAGATGGCGACATGGTACGTTCCCGACGGCTGTGTCACTGGCTCCCCTGCCAATGTACGAACAAACGCCACCGAAGGAAGCCATGGATTAGATTCCAAGTCGTATGCAAGGTATACATATGATTGTTCTCTGCCAAGAGAGAAACATAGCTGCCGCTAGCGGCACCTCGGAAAGAGTCCGCTACCAGTCCCGAGATCGGCATTCGGCCATGGTGGATGTGTTTGATACATTGCCATGAATTCGTACCTGTGTGTTCTACCACCTTGTGGAGCATAACTCTGTAACGTATCGTCCCGAGATTGAAGGTGCCTACGCCACGCTGTGGTGGCTGCAGAGCGGCAGGTACGTGTGCTGCTCACCCCGAAAGGGATCCAGCACAGGCATGCATGCACTGGGTGTTCCTAGCTGTCTGCGAATCCGCAACTCTTACGTTGCTTCATAAGTAGATGCGTAGATTCTTAAGTAGATGTGCAGATTCTGCAGTCGCAGGCCGCGGGCTCGGGATCGATATGAGAGTGCGTTTGCAAGAATGTGGCGTTCCGCTTTCTGTCCCTGGTACCTTACAAGTAGCTTTACCCACGCACACATCGCGAAGTGGTCTAAATCCGTCATGACAATGACATCTGTGCTTATATGCACGCGAATTGTGTTCACCTGATCCAGCTTCAGGTGAACACAATTCGCGTGCATATAAGCACAGATGTCATTGTCATGACGGATTTAGACCACTTCGCGATGTGTGCGTGGGTAAAGCTACTTGTAAGGTACCAGGGACAGAAACAGGGCTCTACAAGCCGTCGGGATACCGATTTTTTGGGGCAAATTTGGGTTGATCCCGGTCGCCCGCGGCAGCGGGCGAACGGGAATCCCGACGACGGCGCGAATAGCGCGTCGGGCGGCCCGAGGCGTTTTAGCGCGCGAAAACGGGATTCCCGATCGCGAAGCGCGTCTCAAATCGGGATGGCAAGGGCATGCTCCCTTCCGGGCGCCTTGTCAGCGAGGCTGAGTTGCTAGACTTTGGCGCTCCTGCTCAGGCCAGCCGCCATATCAACGATGTGGGGGAGGATGACTTGCAGCGTGAGGGTCCCAACGTGTGTGACATTTACGAGCATATGATGGCTTCCGGCAGTGTTGACAAGCAGCTGCTGGGTGATCGTGCTCGCAAATTGCATGAGGTGCTGAATCCACAATGTGACCCCAAGTGGCAGGAGTTCCTTGTTCAGTCATTCAGTGACGAGGGTGACCCGGTGCCTGAGGATGAGGATGGTATTGCCACTCTGTCTGCTGAAGAGCACGAGACAGCTCTTCAGTGGGCTGTGCAGCTCACCCGTAGTTGCAGTTTGGTGGACGGAGAGGAAGTGGTGACAGAGGAGTTGGGAGTGGTGCTGTGCGACAGTAGCCCCTTATGGGACGCTTGTAAATGTGCAGGTGACAATTGGACTGCATTACATCCGCGCCTTGGCGTGGGAAAAAAAATTTTGGACCCGTTTTTTTTCGTGACAGGCTGCCCGGGATGCCCTCTGTCTCAGCATGATGAGAAAGGGGGGCCCTTTGGCGATTTGGGGTTTGAAATCGGGAATCCCTACTCTTTTTTGGGCACCTGTAGAGCCCTGTCACAGAAAGCGGAACGCCACATTCTTGCAAACGCACTCACATATCGATCCCGAGCCCGCGGCCTGCGACTGCAGAATCTGCACATCTACTTAAGAATCTACGCATCTACTTATGAAGCAACGTAAGAGTTGCGGATTCGCAGACAGCTAGGAACACCCAGTGCATGCATGCCTGTGCTGTTGCAGCCGCTGGATCCCTTTCGGGGTGAGCAGCACACGTACCTGCCGCTCTGCAGCCACCACAGCGTGGCGTAGGCACCTTCAATCTCGGGACTGGTAGCGGACTCGGTACAATGTATTCCACCACGGCAAAATTGCAGCTGCGATATCGCAATAGACAAGGATTCTGACATGAACGCGATACATAGCGCTTGGACGGGCCCTCCTAGTACGCAGCCAGCACCGTGTCCAAATCTTCAGCTGCTTTCGGAGACTGCTGCGAGAGTTTGCCGCACGTTGAGTCTACAAAAAATCATTTTCACACTTCCTGACGAGTGCGATTTCTGACTGAGAAACAGTGTGCTGCGTTCTGACTCGCTGGCTTGCGGCCTTTTGACCAGGCATCGAACAGGCCCTACCGCCTCATCTTTGCGCAGCTTCTTGTCAAATCCTAGTATCGAGCACCCGAGTAGCCCGAACGCCTCGATCAACGCCTGTATTGGTATGTGTCTGCATTTGCATTGCCCGTGTACATGACGTTTTTGTCATGGGCACGGACGTCGTGACCCCCTCCGCTTCCGCTAGAGGTCTGCAGAGGTAGCAACGCTTGCTGCAGAATTATACTTTCCATCACTTCTGTATCCATCATATAGAAACGGGTACGGGGGAAGTAAGACGATCCTCTGGCGTTTGTCGCACAGATCGAGTCAAATTTGCCTTTGTGTCACAGTCATCGTGCATCCCGACCTACGCAACAAGGGATGAACAGTCAATGGCTTGCATAAGCATCGCCATTCAACAGGACAGCACCGACATGGCATCGACAAAATGTTGCGTCGGGTTTGTTCGATTTGGTCCCACCTGTCGCCTAGCCATCCTCTATTTCTGGAAATTTTGCTGGAGAGCTCATAAATGCACCAATCCTGTGCACCTTGTTGTTATATCTGCAAAATGTGGCTAGAACGTAGGTCGTCCTGCTGTGCAGGCAGTCAGACACAACGCGCTTGCTCCCAACTGAGCAGGGTCCTCTGCTGGTCGAAGCCAAGGCATAGGCCATGACACAGAAGTAGGCCCACAGTTCATCTGATCATCAAGCAGACATCTTACCGCTATGCCACGGGTTGACACTTCTAATGTGCTTGGGAAGCCACCTGGCTCTCGCACAGTTGATCAGGACTATGAGCTTGGCAAAGTTCTGGGCAAAGGTGCATTTGGAACTGTTCGTGCGGCAACAAGTCGGACAAGTGGGGAGAAACTCGCATGCAAGTCAATCGCCAAAGCCAAGCTGGTTTGTCGTGAGGACGTGCAAGATGTCCAGCGAGAGGTTGCCATTATGAACCATGTTGCGGGACATCCCAACGTCGTGAACAGCAAGGTGCGCACCCGAAATGCGTTACTTCAAGGTAATTGCCAAAGTGCATGGCAGTCGCAACACACCAGACAAATGCCACACCGCTATCACAATCTGTGGTGCAGTATAGTTTCTACGAGGGGTTAACGGTCTGTGCCGTTGCCTCCATGTTATTGTACAGTCTATGAGCGAGTTTGCTTGTCACAGTATTCTGTTTCCGCAGAGCAAATCTGATACCTGGTACTGCAGCTGGCCATGCTGCAAAGATCGTATTTCTTGGTTCACTTGTTGCATGTTTCTAGTTTGGCAGAATTGTGTCAGCACTGGAATCTGTATCAGAAGTGTCCTGTGGCAAGCAAGGCGACTGATGGCTATTTGTGGGCCTTTAGCTAGCGTGCATAATCTTTATGGACAACAGTGCTCCATTGGCTGACCGAATGTATTGTTGCCACAGAACTGTCTCATGGTATTGTGTGCAGGCCACTTACGAAGACAAGAATTTTGTACACATCGTGATGGAGCTTTGTGCTGGAGGTGAGCTTTTTGACTCAATTGTGGAGTCACAGTCATACACAGAGCGCAAGGCCGCTGGATGCTTCCGAAAGATGGTTGACATGCTCCATCATTGCCATGAGCTGGGCGTGATGCATCGTGACCTCAAGCCAGAGAACTTCCTCCTCACAATTCGCCACTCGGACAAGTGTGCCCCTTTCTGCCCTGCAGGCTCAAGAGCAAGTGCCCCGTCAGCCTGTGTTTTGCTGCGCCGGCAGATCGCATGCATATGCAAGCCAGTGCTAGCGCCAGTTGGAGCGCCACCAGTGGCATCGCATTCCTTCCAACTGATTTGCTGTATTGTCCAAGCTCCACAAGCATTTGGTGCGATTGCTTGTGCCACCAGCTAACACAGCTCCTGATGCAGTGCTGAGATCAAAGCCACAGACTTCGGACTTTCAATATTCTTCAAACCCCGAGAGCGTTTCAATGAGCTGGTGGGCTCACCATACTACGTGGCTCCTGAGGTCCTGAAGAAGAACTACTCATATGAAGCAGACATCTGGTCACTCGGCGTCATCCTCTACATCCTGCTTTCAGGGCTTCCACCTTTTTGGGGGGACAACGAAGAGCAGATCTTCAAAATGGTTCTCAAGGGCCATGTCGACTTTGCAACCGAGCCGTGGCCAAAGATATCAACTGCTGCAAAAGATCTTGTCAAGCAGCTGCTGACAATGGACCCATCCAAGAGGTGCGGACAGTCTCTGGCATGCTCAGGAATTCACCTTTCAACGCACATTGGTTCAATGTGTAAATCGGCATTCTACGTGAGTTGGCGCTGTTGCATAGTTTATCGTGGTAAGTCCATGCAGTGCCTCCTGCAAATTGAGTTTTTGAATTTGCCATAATAACATACCAATTGAAGTGTTGCTGGATTTTGCTGTCGAAGTTTGCTCTTTTGTGTTGGGCTGCTGATGTTAGATGCCCATGAGACGTATGATCTCTTCGACATCGCCTGACATGGGTTCAGATTCCACCAGTCATGAAGCGCAATTTGGTAATCAGCACCACATCGTCTATGCGCCTTGTTCACAGAGTGTGTCATTCTGGGGTCGATATACAGGCCATCATGCTCGGAGATCCTGCAGCATCCGTGGCTCAAGCAGGAGGGCCATGGCTCAGATAAGCCTTTGGGCAACGTTGTCCTGTCACGAATGAAAAACTTCGCAGCCATGCACAAGCTGAAAAAGACGGCTTTGATGGTTGTTGGCTCGTGCTTGTCTGCTGAGGAAATTGCTGGAATGAAGCGCCTGTTCAAGACCATTGATGCAGATGGCTCTGGCACAATCACAGTGAAGGAGCTGCAGGTGCGAAGATGTCATGCTTTCCCAGCTCTCTGTATTTACATGTCTGTTGGTTTTGTCAGTCGGGTGTCGGCAAGACGTACACAGCTCAAATCTCAGCTAGGTCAATGTGGACCTGCCTCATGGCTCGGGCAGTTTGGCATTGTCCGATGCGTACGACAAAGGCATCCGATTCCTGTTATAATATTACATTGAAGTGTTGCATAACGTAATGTTTAATCACTGCTTCGCACGCGCGGCATCCTGTGCATGCATGTGTTGCAGCCGGCACAGAATGTTTCGCATGCAGGATGCTATCAAGCAGTGGGGCCATAAGATCCCAGCAGATGAGGTTATGGCCATCATGGCAGCTGCTGATGTTGATGGCGATGGCTTCATCGACTACAACGAGTTTGTAGCGGCAACAATGAATGTCAATCAGCTTGAGAAAGAGGATCTTATCTACAAGGCTTTCCAGGAGTTTGATGAGGACGGCTCCAACACAATTTCCATGGAGGAACTGGAAAAGGTGTTGCTCTGCCTTGCTCTGTGTGTTCTGTATAGAGCGGTCGGCTCATTGGTTGCCTTGTCCGCTGCCGAGGTGAGGACATTAAGATTGTCTTGCTTGTGCTAGCTTGCTGTGACATTCAGCTGCTACATATCATGTGATCAACCCAGCTTATCGGTGGCACCAGCCTTGACATGTGTGGTAGAAGCAGCCTCTCAGCTGCTGACATCATTGACAAATGTTGCTCGAGTGTTGGAGACTCTGTGGAACTTGGGAGTTGTGGCCAGGTCACTATGATAGGTCTGGGGTCCTGTCTGAAATGGGATGCACATTCGACCTGCAATAAGCGGCTGCTGTACATTTTCCAGTTCACTTCAACATGCCACAACGGTACCACAGGTGAATATCATAAGCACCAATCCAGGATTTGCTGGACTGCCTCATGCAGTGAGCATCAATTGAATCATTTTGCTGCACACCTCGTGTGGGTGACTAGACCTCTGCTCTACTATCTCCTCGCAGCAGTGCACTGCCACACGTGCAACAGACAGCGATCAGGGCGAAGCATATCTGATGTTGATGTTTGGTGTTGCAGGCTCTCACAAAGTTTGGTATCGTTGATGATGTGCACGAGCTGATCAAGATGGCTGACAAGAACGGAGACGGGCAGATCGATTTCCAAGAGTTTGTGCTGCTCATGCGCGAAACCAACAAGGACCTTGCAGCTGCAGGCGCAAGTGGCAGCCTGCTGCGAAGCAGGATGCCTATGCCATAGCAGGCTGCAAGTACCTCAGTTGATGGAGTTGTGGATCAGGCATGTTCGCTGCTGCTGCCTCTAGTAGCGTCCAGCCTTGCCTAATTGGCTTTCATCTGGCATATATGGTACACTATTCAAGATTATGACCATCCAGGTTGCATTTCTGTATGCACGCAACGTGGTGGGACAGCAGTACGTGGCTGCAGAGGCCACATAGGCGACGTAGGGAAATGGCATGTCCGGCATGGTTACCTTTGAAAGGGCATGGCAATCGCATTGTGCACTGCACCAGCAAACTGTCGTTGCTCGTGGCAAGCATGCGACTGGAATAGCAAAGGGTCTGCAAAGTGATTCAGGCATTCAACCACACCACGATGCACTGCGATGGGCTCACAACATGGCATCCATGCATGCTGCTTTGAAACATTTTTGAAATTGTCTGGCTGGACGACGTGCACGTTGATGCTGCTGTCTGCTACAAGAGTCCATGAGCAGACTTTGCTCACTGTGAGAGGACCCAGAGAGCAGTGTTGCTCTGTCATGGAGTGCTGGATTATTGGGGATACAACGGAAACCCCATAATGGCATCCGCGAATATATCAAAGGATGTTAAACTATGGCTCTGAGCTTTCCAGGCCCTTGCAGATACATGAGAACTCCGGTGTCTGTGCTGGTGCTGCAGGGGGTTTCCTGTTTCAGGCACCTGATACTGTGACAGATGTAGACCAGCTGCGGGATAGCGTAGTGGCCCCACTAAAATGTTACAGAGGTATGCTCCACAAGGTGGTAGAAAACAGAGGAAAGAAAGCATGGCAATGCATCATAACCAAGGCCACTCTACACACTGACTATGTGACTCACCATGACCGTACATAGGTTGCAGCAAGCCAAAGCCTGCACAAAGGTGTGCTGCCGTGTGTGCCGTGTGCTACATGTCCTTGGACAATGTAGCTGGCCGCCTGAGGAAACGTCCTCGTCCGCCCCCTGTCCTGCGAAATCCGCTCGCTCGGGGGGACCAGTGTGCCTCCCGGACTCTGGTGTTGCGCCGTACACGGGGTCCCCGTCCTGCGTTGTCTACCCCATTCTGTCACTACGTTCGTCCCACCTTCCTGGCGATTACGCTGTGCAGTATGGCGATGCGCGCTGCCCCCATGCGTGTCTACTCTGTGAGTGCGAGGTGTATGAAGCGCATGCTGGCTTGTGTGTTGCTGATCCGCGTGAGCACAGGTGGCGCCACATCGAACATCTCCTTCTGTCGTGCCCTTGCGTTCACCCCCCCGGGATTTGTCCTGGCGCGTCCTGTCTCTGGTCTGATCTCGTGCGCGCTGTGGCTGGTGACGTGGCTGCGCGTGCCGTCATCGATCGTGCTTTTCCGGCTGCGCCCGAGTGTGATGGTGTTTAGACTGCGTGCACTGTTCCAATCCTCCTTGACCCAGCGGCTGGCCTGCCTTCGTGTGTCGCCCAGCCCGCTCGTGGCCTCTGCTGTCGACAGCCTTGTGGCCGCTTTCCTGGCTGGCACAGCTTCCCGGATTTCTGCCTTGTGCGCGTCTGAGCCCGGTGCTGTGCCGCCTGTGTGGCTCCCGCGTTGGGCCCGATTGCGCGTGTGGTCGTCTGATTTGTGCGCGTTGCTTGAGGTTGCGTGTGTTGACCGTTCTTCCGCCCCTGTCCGCAGGGGTGCTGTGGCCGATGCCCGTTTGGGTTTGGCGTGATGCCCGATTGGTTTTTTTTGGTTTTTTTTTGTTGTTGTAGCACACGGCAGCTACACACTGGCAGCATGATGTGCTCATCACCACCTCATCACCATCACGACCAGCAGCTGTTGCCCAGGGCTGTTTCAGGGCTTGCCCAGGGTTGTTTCACACATGCTACCTGTCAAGGGGAAACAGCAGCTGTAACACCCGCATCATGTAACACCCGCAGCTATTCTATCCTGTGCATAGACGTCAAGGGATGTCAAGGGACACGGGCGTGGGAGCTCATGATGTCAGATATCTTGGGATATCATGATGTCAGATATCTTGGGATATCTTGGAGGCTACGGCTGGCAATTCCGTTTACTTCCGTTTACGTTCACAATTACAGCTAGCTGGCCGCTGGCTTTCTGGGCACTTGCATCAGGCCGCCGTTGCAAGCAGTTTGCAAGTAGTTTGCAAGCAGTTTGCAAGCAGTTTGCTGTGGCCATGGCTAACCCTTGACACGGCAGGAGCTCCGCATGAACTGCTTTGAAATACATGTCATTCACGAATGACAGGCAGAATTTTGCAAGCTCAACATGCCCGTGGAATCCATGTACACAAAAACACGGCCCCCGTCGGTGCCTGCAATGTCTGTGTGCTGTCAAACAGGTAGAAGGTACACTGGATGCTGCTGGTTACAGAACTGACACAGGCTACCGTGACTATTGACTAGCTTTGGCCGCACATGTGTAATCACTGCACACACCAGCTCCGAGCGAGCCAGTGCACCAAGCGTATGTACATCTGGTTCCTAGACTCATGTTCACATGCTACCCCGCAAGTGTAATATTAGATATCTGGCCCAGGCGATCACCAGGCAGCCCCATGCAGCCGTGCTAAGCTGGACATGCATAATCACTTCACATATATGTATGTAGCAAACGCCTGTGTATACGTAAAACCAGAGCTCTGAGAGGTGCAAGCCTGCCAATCCCAATCACAGCGAACCTGCCTCCTATGGCCATCGACCTCGGCACATGGGCGTTCTAGCTAGCTCCTCCTAGGGCACAATGTGTCCAGGGCAGTTTCTTGCAATGAAATTGCAGTAGGGTTTCAGGCAGGAAGCGCCAGAAAGGCCAGGTGGCTGTGCCCCTTCACGTTCCCATCAGAGGATGCATGCCAAATGTTCGAAGTAATTCCTGCAGGATCCTGCTGCCAGAGTACTTGTGGCAGTCCTCGATGCCATCAAAACTACGAAACCATGAAAATGACTCCAGGAAAGGTCATTGGTCCCTTTCACCAGATTCGACCTTGTGGGTA
>JALKAD010000190.1:427955-443787 GCA_024500015.1 Ulva compressa | reverse complement strand
CGTGGTTTCAGAGTGTGTATGCATCGAGGCACCACGAGGGGCGCCGGTCCAGTGCAGTGGGCATATTTACAATCAGTCCCTAGGCCTGCGGCATGCATGCACAGTTACCTTGAGGGACTCCCGGCCACGATCGGACATGTGCGGGTCCCTTGCGCTAGCGCCGTGTACTGTATCGCCCCCAATTGTCAACCCCTTGTCTCTGGTTTTTTTTTGGCTAAGCATTCCTAAATATAGCAGCGGCCCCCCAACAGCGGCCCTGCTTGCTCTGCGGCAGGCTTTGTACGCTGCCATCCAGGGGCTCCACGCCAGTGCACCAAGCGTATGTACGTGTAGGGCCTGGATCGGCACGCATGCATGTGTATGCCAACGTAATGTTGCACCCGGCCCCCCTCTGCCCCAGTGCCCATTTGCCCGGGGTTGATCGCCCCGTTCATTTCCTTGAGGTGCCCTTTGAGACAACGCAGGCACAGAACGCATGTCAATTGTGCGGCGCGGTGTCCCGATGGGCGCCGTTCCAATGCATCATGTGTACGCCGGGCTGATCTCCACACTTCCCCTCCATGTACATGGACATGTTCTAATCAAGGCCTTGCATCCAGGCGGGGGACCGCCATGCCCGACGCACATGTACACCTCTCAATGTGGGGTTAACGGTAACACACACCACTCTGTCTACCAGCGGGGGGATGTATGGATCCATCGCTGTACCCTCGGGGTCGTTGCCATCTCCGACCGCCCGGTTCGCAAATGCCGCAGAAACTGAGCAGAAAAGCAGCAGTGGCATCCAGACACGTGGCCCGTAAAGTAAGTACGACAAGTGACCCCCCAAGTCCCGCGTGCAGAGCGGACGTCAAGGCGATCGACTTTGGCGTCTCGACGTTCTGCAAGCCGAACCAGCACCTCGAGGAGCGCGTGGGGTCGGCATACTACATCGCTCCGGAAGTCCTCCGAAAAGACTACACCTTCCGCGCCGACCTCTGGTCCCTCGGAGTCATCCTCTACATCCTCCTCTCCGGCTTGCCGCCCTTCTGGGGCGACGAGCGCGGCTCCGGCACGGAGCGCCAGGTCTTCCAGATGATTCTCGCGGGCGACGTCGACCTCGACGGCGAGCCGTGGCCCTCCATCTCCCATGCTGCGAAGGACCTCGTGCGGCGGCTGCTGTCCGTGGAGCCGGGCGCGCGGTGCGTGCCTGCTGCGGTGCCCAGCACAGCCTGTGGCTGCACCGGTGCTAGATCTCGTACCGATGCGACTGTGCGGCAACGGCACGCTGTGAGTGCTGTGGAATCAGCGGAATCAGTGGCGGACCGCATGCCTCCAGCCAGCCTCGTTGCACGCTGTCCGCCCTCTGCTGTCACTAATTTGGCGTCTTGGACCTGCGTGCGCAGGCTGCGCGCTGCTGCGTGGCTAGCAGTGCGGCCGTCACCTGTCTGCCCCATGCGTGCAGGCCGTCGTGCTCCGAGATCCTGCAGCACCCGTGGCTCAAGCAAGAGGGCGCCGGCTCGGACCGGCCGCTGGACAACGTGGTGCTGTCGCGCATGAAGCGCTTTGCCGGCATCCACAACCTGAAGAAGACGGCGCTGATGGTTGTCGGGTCGTGCCTGTCCGCGGAGGAGATCGCCGGAATGAAGCGCCTCTTCCGCACGATCGACCACGACCACAACGGCAAAATTACCGTCAGCGAGCTCCAGGTGTGCTGCGTGCTGCGTGCTGCGTGCCGTGCGTCCTTGATTGCAGCTTTGCGGCATGCCCGCCCACGCACATACGCTAGGCATGTAGGTGGATGTGATGGCCGTGCGCGCCTTTGGTGCGCAACAAAATCGCGTGTGCTACAGCTGTGCGTGTGCGGTGTGCAGTACGCGATCAAGCTGTGGGGCCACCGCATCCCTCCGTCGGAGGTCACGGCGATTCTCGCGGCGGCGGACGTGGACGGCGACGGGGAGATTGACTACAACGAGTTTGTGGCATCGACGATGAACATCAACCAGCTGGAGAAGGAGGAGGTCATCTGGCGCGCGTTTGCCGAGCTCGACGCGGACGGCTCCGGCTCCATCTCCGCCCCCGAGCTCGAATGCGTGCGCGCTCCTGCTGTGCTGCGCTCCCCCTGCTGTCCCCTGCCCCACCTGCCACAGCACCCAAGCAGTGCACTACAACCTTGAGCACTGCACGCCTGAGAGCTGCGCGCTGCAGTACTGCACAGCTTGATCTTCCCTGGTGGCGAGTGCACACTGAACCCGGCGTGCACGCGACGATGTGCGATGCGCTGAAAAGTGTGGCCGACGACCTACGATCATGCTGCGCCAGCCTCTGCCACAGCCTCTGGCCTCTGCGACGCCTCTGCCACATACAGCGGGTGTGCGGCAACGCAGCGGATGTGACTGTGCTGGCGGTGCAGGCGCTGCAGCGGTTCGGCATCCAGGACGACGTGCACGACCTCCTCCAGGCCGCAGACACCGACGGCGACGGCCAGATCGACTACCAGGAGTTTGTGCAGCTCATGCGCGAGACCAACGCCGAGCTCGCCGATGCCACCTCAGACGGCGGCTTGCTCCTCCCCCGGCTTGGCACAGCCCACAGCATAGCACAGCATGCAGTATAGCAAAGCACACAGCATAGCAAAGCGCGCAGCACAGCACGCAGCGCAGCACGTAGCATATCACAGCACGCTGCACAGCGCAAGCCCGTCAAGGCCGCTGCCTGCTGGGATGCAACAATAGCAGACTCCTATGCTGTGCTGTGCTGTGGTAGGGAGGAATCTGGACAGCTGTCGGTGGCGCCAGGGCCTTGGCGGGATCTGCCGGGTGTGTGTGGTTACTGAGTGTCGTCGGTCATAGAGTGTCGATCTGCGGGGTGTGTGTGTGTGTGGTGTGTGGCACCACTGTTGCCTGGTGCTGGCGTTGCAGGTACCGCCCAGGGGTGGGACGGGGGGTGCTGCGCGGGGGGCCGGCGGTGATTTGTTGGTTTCAGGCGTAGCCAGGCCGAACGAGTTGCCCCTATGCGTTCGCCGCATGGGCTGCTGTGCTGTGTGCTGTGTTGAATAGGCGCTGTTGGCAACTGCGAGCCGTGACGCGGATTTTCTCCGTTTGCATGAGTGTTTGTCCTGCACCGCTGTCAATGGTGTTGACGGTGGCATAGGCGGGCGGGGGGGTGGGTTGGGTACAAATGCAGCTTCCTGCCGTGCAGACAGCAGCCGAAGCTATGGGTCAAGGGTGTCTGTGATTGAATGGGTCGGTTGAAGAGGCGAGGGTGTGCGCGGGTCCGGGATGCGCTGTCGGCAGAGGCCTTCTCTGACGACCCTGCGCAGGCGGTTTGAACCCCGCCTTTTGTGGTGCACTGAACATGCATGGCCGAGTTCATGGCCGCATCGCCATTGTGTGTTTCAACTCGAGCTTGAGCGTTTCATACATGTATTTTTTTGGGTGATTGGTCACGTGCGGGACACCACAGCACGCCTAGCACAGCGGCCGGGTGCTTTTCACAGCACACGCGGCACGCAAAGCGTGTCAGCGGGAGGCAGCGGCGGCCGTAGGCCGTCAGCAGCGGCAGGTGGGCGCGTGCTGGGAACGCTGCGGCGTGCTGGGAACGCTGCGGCGTGCTTGCCGCGTGCCTTTTGGTGACTTCGGCGCTGTTTGGGCTGGATCGCTTCGGCGACCGCCTCGTGCGCAAGAGGTGACTATCCACCAGTGCAATTCCAGGGTGTGGGAGCTCAGATTCTAGCTTGTGTGAGTGGGGTGGGTGGGGGGGGTTTTTTGTCGTACCTGGAGGGGATGGTGGTGAACAGATTGAGCAGATGGCATGACAGCTGAGAGCTCTCGCAGAGCCGAGAATGAGACATGCGGTTCACAAGTTGAGTATATTATGGATGCACCAGTGGACTGATATCGGGGGCCACAGCAAGAAGAGTGACAGCAGAGAGAGTGGGAGTAGCATAGCCATCGCGCGGCCGGTGCCATACAGGAGTGCCGCGCAGGAACGGTCCACCAGACAGGGCAGGCAGAGACAGCAGAGCAGAAACTTGCCAGAGTTGGGTTGATGCATGAAGAATGGCCTCGTCTCGAGCCAGAGTGATTTGAGTCACAGTGCCACGCAGATGGGCAAGGGTGACTGTAGGCATGGTTGCTGACGTGCTGCATGCATATGTTGGCCAGCGCGGATAGTCGAGGCGGTTGTCGCTAGTTTACATGTGTTGCGCCAGGGTTGGCACGCCGTGCGTGACTGTGGCTGGTTCGTGCTGTATGCAACACGTTCTTTCAGTCCAGTAAAAGCCACAAACTAAAGCGGGCTTAGCACTGGCAGGTGTTGTGGGGTGGCTCGCAGCCGGCTAGGGTGCATGATCTGCAGGCCACGCCTTGTGTAAAAGAATTCATCTGTGTTGCGGTACAAGTCCATGTCCTGATGGTTTGCATGCGTGCGGTGTGCATGAGCTGTGCATACAACATGCGAGAGATGTCCACACATGTGCCCCAGCTGGGCCAGTGAGTTCCTTTGTGGCCTGCCACCATGTGCTTTGGGAGATGTATGTCAGTGCACATGTGTCCACAGATTGTCTCACCGTCGGCAGCACGCAGCACGCAGCGAGTGTGTGCTTTGGGGTAGGCCAAAAGTATCGGGAGTAGACATGCAGCGGGGTCAGGCATGAACTAGTTGGCAGGTCGCTTGCGTATTACTCAAAGCACAGACAGTGGTGCGCATGCGTTCGAATGCGTTCCACACTCCCGCGATCCTGCATGCATGGGAGGGTCCGATAACACGCAAGCCTTGCAACACGCAGGCGTGCTGTTCCTGCCGCGGAGTGGTCGTGGTTCATAGCATGCGTGGCTCGACGCCTGCGCCTGCGCTGTGCACGGAGCGGCCCCGCAGGTACCACAGCACACGGAGCGCACCAGCAGCTACCACAGCAGCAGAACAACGATCTACGCGTTCAACATCGGAGCCGGGAGTCATAACCCCTAACCCCTAAATGAACACCCTCCCCCCTTGTCCGAAATTGCATGTGCACAGCAGCAGCGTAGTTACCGCCCATAGCGCCGTGGCTCCGGTTCCAAGATGGCGTCAAGGCGCATGTCAGATTTGTGATGACCGTGCTGCGTAGGCGGCAACAAGGCGTACAACACCACAGGAGGCACCTCGAGCAGCAGCAACGCGAGGCAGGTGCACACGCATGCCTCCGCGCAGTCCGCGGCCACATGCATGAGCAACCCGGATGCATGTGTCCGGCCATGGCCATGGACTGCTTCCGCACGGTCCACGGCCACACCGGGCGGCATGCATGCCACGTGCAAGGAGCATACGTGATCATTGATGACATGGCTTGTGGCTGATGGTAAGAAATCAGCAGCATGGCAGCATGGTAAGAAATCGACAGTGGCCCAATGGCCTCACCGGCTACGGCACATATTTCTATTTACACTTTGCACACTGTCTGACCGCATTCTGGTGGGCTGATGTGCAAACTCTAGCACCCCCGCCCCGCTGGCACGGGCATCACAGCACTCTGCTCTGCCACACAGTAGTTCACACAGTAGTTCACAGCTCCACACCCACTGCTGTTTGTGCTGGTCCATGTGCGCTGTCTCCCTGCTCCTCAACTACAGCTGTCCCCCGGACCTGCTACCAGACCAAACACCGCTGTGCAGGAGCAGAACCCAGACCTGAGAACGAGAGGCATGAGGGCCCTGCTGCGCACGCTGCGCACGCCCTGCTGTGCATGCCCTGGCAACCACGCTGGCCCTGGCAACCACGCTGCGCACGCCCTGCTGTGCATGCCCTGGCAACCACGCTGGCCCTGGCAACCACGCTGCGCACGCCCTGCTGTGCATGCTTCCCGCGGATCTCCCGACCGGAGTCAGGAGGGCCGGTGCCTTCTCAGAAGTCAGCTGCAGGCTGGGGCTTGCTGGACGAGCAGAGCAGCGACGAGGAGCTGCTGGCGAGCGTGGTTGCCGCCTCGGCAAAGTCCATCTCCGCGTCGGGGTCGATCTCGATCGGCACCAGCGCGACGCGTGTCCGCCGGTGCCTCAACTGCACACCAGCCGCAGCGATTGCGTCAAACACTCCGTGATGTATTCCGTCGTACCAAATACCAAACACACACCAGCTTATCTAGCGCGTCGATCCATGCACGGGGCTACCGACTGTGTCATGTACGCAGCACACAGCACACAGCGCGTCGATCCATGCACGGCGCTGCCGACACAATTGCAGTGCCGCCCTCGAGTGCGAGGCAGTCTCACCATGATTGGTAGCAGCACATCAACACTGGAAGTACAGCTTTTCGAAGCGAGGTGTAGCTGTTCAAACCTGAAATGCATGGTGGAAACCATCCTTTAGGTTTGAACAGCTACAGCAGTTGAGGTGTGAACAGCTTTACGAAGCAGTGCAGCAAGAACGGCGTGCATGACACAGTCGGTAGCCCCGTGCATGGATCGATGCACAGGCACGGCCACGGTGTGAGCTGCGGCTAGCGCAGCATGGGCTCCTGTGGCTGCAGCGCAGCATGGGCAGCATGGGCTCCTCTGAGTTCTGCCAAGAGGAGCCCGAATTCTGCCAGAGGAGCCTGACCTTGCCGCCTCACACATGCGTTGGGGATGCACAAAAGACCGTTCACCAACCGTTCACCAAACTACCGTGTCCTGACCAAACACTGAGTCCCTCAATTCCAGTTGCACATTTGACGATTGCAGAATGCTCAGGCTTGGTTGAACACCTCTCGAGCAATTGCTGGTCATGACGGTCCATTCATTCGCACAAGCAGGGTATGTGAACACGGTGCCTCGATCGCACTCGATTGCAGTCGGTGTGCTGTGGGAGAGCAGGGGTCACGCGCAGCGCACCAGCAGCAGCATCGGCTCGCAGACAGGCAGCGAGATGCAGCCCGGCACGGAGAACTTGCAGAGTTGCAGCAGGCCCGCTGCGCTGTGCGGCTCGGCGGCGAGCGTCACGAGCTGCGCGTCGTCCGCCAGCGACCGCAGCCGCAGCGCGACGTCAGAGCAGTGCAGCAGCTGCGGCAGCACAGCCTCCCCGTACAGGTCGGCCGCGACCGACACCATCGCGACGCACCTGCAGCCGGCTGCCGTGAGAACCGCTACGTTATCAGGAGATACGTTAGAGTCAGAGGTGTGCTCCACAGATGTGATGGTGATGGTGATGGAACCACCTCCTACCGACTTCATCAGACCACCTCCTACCGATGGTGATGGTGATGGAACACAGAGGCAGGCAAGCCGGTTGCCGTTGGTGCTTGTGGGGTGCTGCTGGAGTCGCTGAGCAGGGCAGTCGTACCGCGGCGCTGCGATTGGTGTCACGCGTGCAGCCTCACATCTGAGTGATCGTGTTGGGTTGAGCGCGTTCGAGGCCCCTCTGCAGGTCATGCTGAGCGTGCTGCGGCGGATGCTGCGCGCGTGGCGTTTGGTGCAGCGGGACCGTCTGGGGGCAGGCGCATGCGGCACAGCACGGCACAGCATGGCCTGGTCGCAAGGCCGGGGCAGGTGGCGTGGGCGGTTGCAGAGCCCCGCAGCGTGTTCTGATGCTTGTGAAGGGCGTGCTGTGCTGTGATGGGCGTGCTGTGCTGTGATCGTGGGTCACCGGGTCACACGGACAAGGGTGCGACCGCTCGCAGACTCATGGCCACAGGGGGTGATACAGCCTTGTAGGTGGATGACAAAGTATGCTGCAAAGAGCCATGCTATGCCGTGCTGTGCGCAGCAGCGTTGGACACTGCAGCGGCCATGCATACATCTGTCGCCACATAGTGCAAGCAGTGTGCATGCAGCGTGGAGCTCAGCGCGCAGCACACCGCGAGTCGCGGACGGCGGCCTTGACGGCCATCAGCATGCTGAGCAGCCGCTGCGCGCCCTCCGTGCTGCCGCACCCCGGCCAGTGCTCCCCGCCGGCCGACTCGATCGCGATGCGGCCGACCGACTTTGGCGAAAACGTTGGCAGCGCCTCGGCCGCCGTCTGCACGCTACGCGGCGCTCCCCCCGCCGGCGGGCCCCCCGACGGCACCCGCCGGCGGGCGCCGGGCGTAAAGGAGGATGCCGCAGTCGCCGAGCGTGCGGTTGAGGGGCCGGGATCAGTGCTCGTCGGCGTCGGATTTAACGTCGGGGACGCTGGCTGTGAACCGCCGGTGGAGGCGACGGTGCTGTCGGCCGGGCGCCCGGAGGTCTGGGGTCCACGCGGGACTGCGGTGGCAAGGGGGGTGGCAGAGGTGGCGTCGGTTGCGCCTGACGCTGCGCGCTGCACTCTTTGGACGAGGTCAGCGGCGGCGGCTGCTGCGCTGCGGAACGTGCAGGGGTCGGATGTGCCTGCAGTGGAGGGGTTGTTGGGTCCGGGCCAGGCGTGGGCAGCACGCAGCACGGTCCCGCGGTGGCGCTTTGCGTGGCGGGAGTCTGTGCTTGTGTTGGAGTGTTGCGTGCACCGCAGCCGGAGGGCGCGACTATAGCAACAAGCAACGCACTAGAGCCGCTCCAGCGCAAAAGCCCCACCACACCACAACAGCGATGTATGCACTGGAGATGTGTGTTCACGTACATCGAGGGGCTCCGAGCCCGTGCATGGCAATGTATGCAAGTGGGGGAGTTTACTGGAGTTTGCTCCAGGAGGCAGGCACTGGCAGAGCAAGGTGGAGATATGCTTGGCAAAGCTCAAACTCAGGAGCCATTACCGAAGCCGTACATGAGGTATGGGAATGCATGCCCCAACATTGAAACGCACAGCGGGAGACTATGGGTCGAGAGGTGTTGAGGGCTGCAGCGGTGACACTGTACAGCTGAGCGTGTCCATTGGGTCGGCAGCTGCATGTGGGGTACACGTGTGGCACACGTGTGGCACTTGCGGCCAGGCAACAGGAGCTGCTGTGGGATATGTATGCGTTGTGAGATGCAAGCAGTGTTTATCAACTTGGCAGTGTTATCAACAGCAGTGTTATCAACACGCAGCACCGATCAGGCGATAGCTGGAACTCGGACACCACATCAGATGCCGGCGCTATCGTACGTTTCACCCACAGAAATGTGTCGCAACCGGCTGCAGTATCGCATCTCGCGCGATGAGATGATTGCTATGGTATACACTGATGGCAAGCACTCACCTGGCTGCTCTGGGAGGCAGTGAACCGACTCCGAGGCTCTGGCCAGCAGCTCCGGTTGGCAGCGCTTGGACAGGTCAAACTGGTGCGCCCATGGAGTGGTCTTTGCAGACCGGAGAGCGCTGCTGGTGGCCGCCTTGGGCCGGAACGAGGACTGCTGCGGTCTTGAGCCTGTGGTCTGTGCATTGGAGGGCTTGATGTACCTTCACAGCAGCAGAGTGTCACCGCTGCTCGCGTGTTTCGTACCTCCTCCCACTGGGCTGCAGCAGAGTGTCACCGCAGCTCGTTTGCTTCTTACTTCCTCCATTGGGATGTTGATGATTGGTGAAGCTCCTGTGCTATGTCTGGCATCTGCCATGCGACATGACTAGTGGCATCTCTGCGTGGGGCATCGCCCTCGAGCGAAACAGCATGATTTGCCAGTTGAGCGCCGGCGTGCGCTGAAAATAAACTGCGTCAGGATCGCGTGGGGTATCACTGGCACAGCACTGGCGTTAGTTCTACTGACAAGGCTCCGTCGAGCTGTGGGATAGCCAAGGGCTGTTCGTGCCTCCTGTATTGCCAGGCGATCTTCAGTTCAGTATCTGCTCCCTGCTGGCGTTTGTCGGATGCTTTGTCCTGTGTGGGGCCCTTCTGTGAATGGGCTGGCAGCCTGTCAGACAGGTGCTTGCGGGTCGGGTCATTGGAGAAATACAGCATCTGCTGCTGGCACAAGACGCCCTCTGCCATGAAGTAGGACAGAATTGTGGATGAGTGTGCTCTCCACTCGTCCTGCAAAGCATTCGATCGTGTGATTGATTAGGCAGCCCACGCAGCACTGGCAACTCAGGAGAGGGAGATGGCGAGGCCACAACATATGTACCCCTAAATGTTCGCCGCAGCAATGCAACCTGCAGTGTATTCGTGTATTTGTGAACGTGCTCGGCGGGTCACTGGCGTGGCTGGTGGGCTAGGCTGGCCATGGCCCATGGCACACTTGAGCAGAGTGGCAGCAGCAACAAGGCGCCTGTGGCGATGGTCCTGCGCAGTGCCGTTTGAAGGAAGATTGCGACTGTACAATTATGGGCCCGGTTTAGCGTTTTGGGCACGAATTTACCTCTAGAACGATCACCAAAGAGCCCAGTGCCAGCCCTCCACCGCAGAGCTGGTCCAGATCGTTGCAGCCCGATGAGAGCACTTTCCCGCCAGCGCCGGAGCGCAGCCCCGGTTCTCCAGCCTGATCAGAACTCATCTGTGCATTCTTTCGCAAGTCAGCAGCCTATCTGTTGACGGACACCGTTGTGAAAGTCCAAACGTCGTGGTTCGTCGCCTGCTGTGTCTATAGCAGTGTCACGTACATGCTGCGGCCAGAGACGTTTTCGATATGGATGTGGAAAATTCGAGTATGTGCATCTGGACGCAAACGGGTTTGATCGCAGATTTGAGCAACATGTGGATGCACTTTGAGCAACATGTGGATGCACTGCGGTGCCAGCGGGACCGCGGTGCCAGCGGGACCGCGGTGCGCCATCACTGCAGTAACTGGGCCACTGCACTGCATGTGCCAAAGCTCATGCACGTGGGAAGATAGCTCTGAGGCGTTACATCGATACAACGTGTCGTCACCAGGCCAAGCAAGACCGGGCGATAAACAAGTGCAGGCACACAGCCCCAACGCCTGGACGCATCTGACGCCCGTAGTGAAAGGCACTGCATTGCGGTTGCAAATGCACCACATCGTTCTCAAAATGCTAACAGCCGAGCTGTCGTATTGCTTGTGATCCCTATCCTCTGAGATAGCCAATCTACTTCTTGGTCTCGGGAGGAACGCCCTGCAGCACACCAACGTTAGTCCCGTTCCATCCCTGTCCAGAAAAGTCCACAGTGACGATAATGTCGCAGTGCGAAGCTTCTCAACAGCGGATCAAACACATTAGAGGCTAAACGTAAGCAAGCAGCCTGCCCATGTCTCATGCCAGAAGGCAGCACCAGCTGCGAAAACGATCCTAGGAAACCACAGCTGGCCGGTGTGGCCACGTTGAGACACACGAGTAGCTGAGACACGCGCTGAGACACACGAGTACAAACGCGTTGAGACACACGAGTACAAACGAGGCAGAAGAGGGCGCAGGCGGCGCACCGCGTTGAGGCGCTCTTCACGGCGGGCCAACTTGGCTTGACGCAGAACCTTGTTCTTGGCACGGCGGGCCTCGAGCTGGTCTGCGAGGGTCTTCTCACGCAGCTTCTCGGCCTTCATGTGGTGGATGGCCTCCATGAGGACGCGCTTGTTCTTATACACGTTACCCTTCACCTGCACACATTGAACCCACGGGTCACACCCTTGCGTGTTTATAGCATCTTTACTACCCAGAGGGTTCTGTTTTACCAGAGAGATACTGCCGCAGGAGGCGCGTCCAGGGCCGCTAGGCACACGCTGCAGGATAGGCGACTGTGCCTGCAGTCGCTGACTCTGGAGCTACCTGGCGCTAGCGCCTGCACAACGCGTGTACGGGTGCTGGATGCACGCGGGCCACAGATGCTGAATCAGGAGGAGCAGTGCTCTTGCTACACATGACTGGTGCCGAGAGGAGGCGACTAAGGACGTCTCCGCCAAACACATGATGTTCTCTACTATAGTGGAGTGGACTCAAGTGAGTCATCGTAGCCCATGTACAACATGATGCCAGCATGCGCTGGCTGAGCGACCTCAGCATTGGCCATGCCACTAGACGCGTGCTGGCGCAATGTGCACAGACATATGAGCTACAATAGGCTGGGCAGCATGGGTCTGACGCCACTGCCTATAGTTCACCGCTGCAAACTATGCTTCTGTTGCTAAGATGGTTGTCCATGGTTCAACATGGGCATGGCATGTGATGCCCAACATCGTCCAAAGCGCCTGCCGTCCATAGCACATCCACATGGCCATGTGTGCTCGTCGAGCTGCATGGCTACAGTGAAGCTGCTCAGCACCCGTACACTGAAGGTGCCCAGGACCTGGCGCCTCAGTGGCCAGAACACGACCGAGCTGTGCCACAGGCTGAAGTTTACCCCACCACCAATCGCCCACTGAGCAGTTGTGAAAGCTATGACTGCTGCGGCTGTTTGGATGTCACTGATCTAGCCCGCTCATGGCCGAACATGTGCATCCAGGTTGCAGGCACAAGCACCACTGTCGCACCTTCTGGTACAGCTCGTGGTATAGATGCTTGTCGATCTTCTTCGAGTCGCGGTACTTCTTCAGCAACCGCCGGAGAACACGGATACGTCGCATCCAGAGCACCTTGGTTGGCATACGTGCCTCCTTGGTACCTCTGCGCTTACCTGCAAACGGGCACAATCATCTTAGAGATCGTAACAAGACTGATTTATGCTTGTCACACGTTACTGGCTGTGAACTGCCGCTGTTCCTGGGTGATGCAGTAACGCGAAAGAGGTGCGTCTACTCACACAGACAATCAGGTGCGGCACCAACTGCAGGCGCAGCTGCTAGACAGCGCAGGAACCCACACGCCCCGCTTCACTGAGCCACTTGCGACTGTGCAGGCCAACACATGCACGCTGACATGCGGTAGCGATCGCACCATAGCCGGTGTGGCGACCCTTGGCCTTTGCTTCCGCTGACCTGCGCGCCCGAGACCGGGAGTGGATGACGGTGGGCTTCTTGATAACAAAGCCATCCTTTACCAGTTTACGAATATTTTGCCCTGCACTTGCTGGCACGCGGTGAGACGGGGACTTTGCAACAGGTGCGATGCCTCCCTGGACCCATCACACCAGCAATAAACCCGAGAAACAACGTACGGGAGTTGGCCATAGAGATATCATTGACCTCATTGGGGTCCAGCCAAACCTTTCGGAGGCCACACTTCAACACGGACGCGGCCAACCGCTTCTGCAGCTTGAGAGACACCATTTTACCCGGCGATCAGGGGTAGGCCGGTGAACGGTAAAAGGGAGTATAGTGCTTGCGACTGCGTGTTTACGGCCAGGCTGGGAAGGCAGTCCCAGTGTCGACTGAAGGTATCTGCAAGGCCAACTTGGCCAAGCCCCCCAACGCCGGGCGGCGCCGCTGCGCGTGTTCGTCACGCACCATGCTATCGCCCACCTTTGGCCACGCTCAATAAATAAACGCATGCACCCAAAACCCAGTAAGTGGATGAGACGAATCTGATACAAATCGCCCGTGCCACACACCACCCCATGTGCTGAACAGAAACGTCCACGCGAAACCGCAGAACACATAGATCGATGCTGCGGATCACTGAGTGGTTACTGTCAAGAAGGGTATAGTCTGGGGCAAAGGTGGACACAGACAACTTCATGGCTGCGTCGGTGGTTTTGTTCGTGAACAGACAAGTCTCTTTGTGGCCAGCGAGCAATCCTTGCTGTTGTTGAACGCCTTTGTACTGTGTAGCTGCTGCGTTTGCTACAGCTGGTAAAATATGTCTCGCAAAACGAGCGAGAGGCGCTACATCCGGTGCGTATCGTCCCTTTTCAGTGGTACTGCTGTGCCTGTCAGCCCTGACCGTCCCGCTGATCGATGACCAAGCGCAATATGTTTCCCATGTGTGTGGCCGTGTCGGAGGAGGGGCGCTGCCGCTGAATGTTGTGGTTCGGCCAGAAGTTGCTAGTGGCACGCTGATGGCACACCTTCATGCCGTCTCCAGGCGCTGCATATGTAAGCGTCCCATAACACAAGATATACCTGTAGGAGCGTCATCAGCCGTGTTCATCCGGACTTATTTGAAGGACATGAAGAACAGCAGCGAGTGAATACAGAGTCGTTGAAGACCCTGCACGCTGCCGTGGAGACTCTCTCCACAAGCAAGCATGCAGATCCCATTCATATAGAATTCTTCCAGCGTGAACAGGACGAGGCAGGGAACTTCTTGCACGTTGCATTGCAGCTCACAAATTCGCTCGTGCCATTGTATGAGGCCTTTGGCGTCATCTCGCCAGAGGATGCGCAAGAGCTTCGGGATCAAGAACGTGACGACTCGCGAAGCGCCGAGGATGTGAATTTTCTGCAGTGGCTTGAATCCACGATCCAGGTGTGTCAAGCCTGGGTCACACGTGTACCGCGCACCAATATTGCGTAGATCAGTCCGCTGTAAGCGAAGCGCTCGCTGAGGGGAAATCGCTGCGTTGTGCTGTAGGAGGCAACGGTCACCGCGGCAGACCTGGCGAACCAGAAGCAACTGCTGTCCCAGCTGCAAGCCTCAGTCACGACTGAGTTCGGCCTCGCGTGCGTCAAACTCGGAACGCAAAATGCTGCAGGTTCGTCGTCGGTTTCCGAAGTGCTGGACCATAACGAGGCCCTTACTGTGATCCAGGTTCGCCTCCGCACCACAAACAGCTGAGCGCTCGCGCCTCGCGCTGTGGTTGCAGCATCCCACTGTTTGCGCCCGCCCAGGCCGCCCGGTACATACACTTGGGAGTGCTCTACGTACATCTCTCACGTACATCAGCTTTGTTGGTCTGTATTCGTCGTGTAAGCACGTGCTCTGGTCAACCTGGTCCGTGATCTGTGTGGCATCGCCCTGCACATACTCACACAGCCCCACAGCTGTTGAAGCCCTCAGTGTTACACGGAGATGAAAGCAAGAGCCCTCAGTGTCATACATCACAGAATTACACGTCAGGGACACCCGTAGTCATGCCTCATACTCACTGTGCCACATCCCTACTCATCAGCTTCAGCCTACCCAGAGACAGCTTGCCCAGTCATGTACACACACTGAATCATTCACCGCACCACTGTCTCTCCCCACCATTCTCTCAAGCATCTGCGCTCCATAGACCGCACGCCGACATGGCCATGCCCACTCCAGGGTCAACGGCAGCAGCGCCGACTGCTCCCACGCACTTGTCGCATCCACAGGCCACCACCCATGGTGTCACCAGTCGTTGTGTCACCATTCACGCAGCGCAGGTCAGCCCTGGTGCAGGTCAGCCCTGCAAGCTGTGGTGGTGATGATGATGCATCACTGAGCTGTGCATCACTATCACCACCACAGCTCTGTCCCTGCTGCAAGCACTCCCCACCTGCACCCCATGCGCCCGCCTTCACATCTGCTGCTTTTGACGTGACCGGGTACCGCTCCGCTCCGCCACATTGACCCCGCCACGTTGAAGTCGCCGCGTTGACACTGTAACACCTGCCTTGCCACGTGCTTGCCTTGACGCCATTTGCCCTGTAGGATGCCCTCCGTACAGACCCGGACGTCGCGGGCCGCCTGGCCGGGCTGACCCTCCGCGTGCACTGCCCGCGCCACGCCCCCATCCGCGACTACCACTGGGTCGACTACGACAGCGGCGAGGACTTCCACATCAGCACGCGCAAGTGGGCCGAGATCGGCGTGGCCGGCGAGGTCGAGGTCGTCGCGCACCGCACCGGCGTCGCGGAGCGGCTGCGCTCCCTCGACTACCGCCGCGCGCACCAGCTGAGCTCCGTCGCGATGTTCTGGAAGGGCCGCCAGGACGCGCTCGCGCGCGCCGCCGCCGCCGTGCTGCGCGTGAAGTTTGTCTGGCCGGACGAGAACTGCTGCGAGACGGACTTCTGCATGTGGGCGGGGCGCGTGCTGCGTGACAAGCTCCTCAGCGCGGAGCTCGCCGACGCGCAGTTCTCGTTCACGATGCTCGTGCACAGCGACGACCAGGCTCCCGCCGCGAGCTTCCTGCCCGCGTCCAGCACCGTCCAGGTGCGGTTCCGGCATGCATGTGCAGTGTCCATCGCAGCGACATGTCGCGACGACCCTGCCAATTTTTCGT
>JALKAD010000190.1:394872-405513 GCA_024500015.1 Ulva compressa | reverse complement strand
TGGAAGCACCTGATGATCGAATCCGCACTCGTTTGTTTCAGATCTATTCGACCAGCGTCAGGGCGCTGACACAGCTTTCTCAAGTTTTGTGATTTTCCTGAGCCAGCGTGGCGTCGAAAGCGCGCCTCGAGTCGACCTTCTCTGGTTCTCAAGCCGTAGTGTAAGGGCAATTCGAATTCAGATGTGACCAAGCAGCCTGGCCTATGTTGACTATCGTCGAGAACCTTGAGCATCGGCACCAGCTCACCGTTCGGCAGCTGACTGTCTCTGGTTTGTACCAGCGTAGGTGCCAGTTTGAGTTCGGTCAAAACTCATGCATGTGTGGCAGCGAGTGGTTAAGCCATGGCTAGCCACAGCCGTTTAGCTCTAGAAAACATAGATTTCTGCAGGACCCGGACCGAACGGTGAATAGTGTGTATTTGTGTGCGATTTGAGGGATATGCATGAGCCCCCTTCCCCCCCCCCAACCCCCCATGTGAGCGCTCACAAGCTAGCATTGGAACTCACAAGCGCCGCGGTGATCCACCATGAATGTTGCAGCCTAGGAACCCTGTTTCGGATTGCAAACTCCTAGCTGCTCTGCTCCAACACCTGGCAACAACCTGCCTGGGTATATGGCTCCGTGATGCAGTAGGACCCACAAACTGTTGGTAAACGTAATGACCCTGGGTGCGACATGTCCACAGTGGCACCAGAACTGGAATGGATCGGAGTGTCCCTTCCTACTAGTAGTTGGTGTTGCAACATGTTGGTGCCACCATGTGGTGCCGTAATGCGCCCACACTGCTCGAACCGTCTTTAAAGATTGCTGAGAGTGCTGAGAGTGCGTTCATCTCCGTGTAACACCCAGACACACACTTTGTGTGCACACTCGAGGCCTGTCATAGCATGCCTGTCATAGCATGCGCTTGCTCCGGCTGTCTCGTACCCCCTCTGCATAGTGCAATGTCCATCTCCAAACATGCGGATAAGGTAAAACCACACGTGCGTCAGGTCCAACACCAGACATGTCTAGACACTCCAGCTCACATGTGGCCATGCATGCAGACACCTGCAAGTCACCATGTTGGACACCTCAGCCATCCTCACGCTCGCCCTAGCTTGCGCTGCGCACGCTCTGCCCGCCTCCGCAGCCACCGCACAGCGGACACAGCAGCTCGCCACCGCGGCGCACAGTCTTGGCGCCGCCGGTGGCCACCGCGCTCTGCGCTTCATCCCGACGACGCTGCCCGGAGATTTGTCGGGCGACGACGGCAAGGAGGGGGAAGATGATCTGGACGATGACGATGTGGAGGACATGGTGCAGTGCACGACCACCACAACGGAATTGGAGGTGACTGTCGAGAGGAGTGGAGAAGTTCATTCCGACGCCAGTGCGCCCCCCCCCCCCCCCCCCCCCCCCCCCCCCGTCCCCCCCCAACCCAGGTGACTTGTAATTGCTTCAAGCTGACACTTTCCCAGCGCATCACGCTGCTTCGGCTATGCTGTGTTGAAGTGGGGGCTCAGCAGTACCGCTTGGTCACATGTCTGCGTGTTGCCGCTCGGCCGACCACACACCCAATCAAACCCACTGCCACCTCGGGTCAGATGGACCGCGTCCGCCACTGCCTGCTGCGTGCTGTGCATCTGCCACCACCTGCTGCGTGCCGCGCATCGGCAGCTGTAGGCGCCTGATGCAAAATCTGTCAATCGTGGGTGCGATTGAAACATACAGTGTGCTTTGGGCATGTTGGCACGTGCATTCGACTTGTGTGCATTCGACTTGTGTCGACTGGGTTCACTCACTCTGGGTGCACTCACTCAGCATGACACGCCTGCGTGGATTGGATCAGCATGATGCTCTGGCTTGGGGGTGCTGCCTGTGACCTGCTGGTGGCACCATGGGATATGAGACTGGGAACTGTGGCATGAGGGGTGAGAAGTGCCACACAAAGTGGGCACTGCATGTGATCTGTTCATCTGTTGCAGCAATCTTCACCCAGCCAGCTTCATCCCATGGGGCCCAGATGACTAGGATGCGGCTGACTTATGCTGAGCATGCTGTGCAGATGCAGCGCATGCACCACTTGGTCTGCCTGTGTGTTGGTCTGCCTGTGTGTTGACAACGGTTGATCCTGTTGTTGGGTTGATCCCGTTGTTGGGTCCGGTAGTAGTCTGGTTGATGCATGTCCGTAAGACTGCAATGTATGTCCTCATAAGTACAGGATTCCCATAAGTACATACTGGCTAGCTTTGTCGTGCTGAGGATGATGGGTGAGTGGAGCAAATGGTGAGGCGGGTGGTGAGGCTGTGTGGAAAGAGGGGGCTGTCACTCCAATGCATGGAATCCTCACACAGCCAAGCTGCATGCTGCACGGGGCAGTGGCTTCTGGACACCTTCTGAACACCAGAACAATGTCATTATGCAAGCAGGTGCATGCCTCTCCTCACGAGTTCACATGGTTCACATGGCCAACCGAAGCCCTCATGCCGAAGCCCTCATGCCGTTGTGTAAATGTGTAAATGTAAACGTTGTCGTTGTATATCTGGTGTTTGTTGGTGCAATCTATCATGCAATCTATCATGCAGCATGGCCCCCACCGTTGCCACCATCCAGGTGTTGGCTGTTGTGACAAAGCACAACACGCACAGCAGCGACAGCTGACAGCTGCCACCACGCGAGTGGCGATGACAACCGGTTATTCCAGCACTTACTCCAGCACTGCCTCCAGCACTGACTCCAGTGGCCATGTCTACACCATGTCCATACCTTGTGTCAGGTGTACGTGTCCCAAGGCTCGCCTCTCAGCTGCTGAGTCAGCTTCAGGATGGAGAGGGCAGCATGTGTTACACTGTGATAGATCAAGGCCTCAGCAGCGTCAAGGGAACAAGGGAGGGATGGAGAGGGCAGCATGTGCAGCTGGCAAACAGCCGAGGCTCACCAGTGAGCATGCAAGGCGTCTGTTAGTGTGCATGCAGTCACCCAGGCGTTTGCTTGCAGTCACGAAGGCGGTTGCGATGGCGTGCTCGGAGGGCAACGAGGTCAACATGAAGATGTTTGAGGACATCTTCATGCAGGAGGATGCCCTTGCCTTTGCGAAAGTGCGCCCCCCGCCCCTCCTGCACAGCACACCTGTTGTTTCTGTTTCCCAACCGCGATCGCGTGCTGCGCCGGTGTGGCTATCGTTGCGAGCCGACGCCGAAAACCTCACCGCACGTTCAGGTGAATGTGCTGCTTGTGCTGCTTGTTGTGTTGCATGCTGAGGCTGTTCTGTGCTGTGCTGTGCTGTGTCTACATGTTATACACCCAACCGCTCCCCTATTGCGTTGCTCCCCAGCGACTCCCCCCATGTAGCAAGCCGTAAATCAGCTTGATGCATTCGGCGTGACATCGTCTTGAATCAGATTCCACCGTCTGTAATCGCAGCGCAGCACACACGCCGCTATCGCAGCGCAGCACACATGCTGCGCAGCACACACCATGGCTGCAGTGTGGCACGCAAACCAGTGCAATATGATTCTGCATGGAGAATCAGCCATGCATGGGGCGCATGCATGCAGGCGACGGCAGCCGCGATGATCACGTGCGAGTCGTCTGACGAAAACGCATACCACTGCGCGAGCGTCACTGCGTCCGCCAGCGCCTACGCCGAGGCCACGGCCGAGGCGCACGCCTACGCCGTCTCCACCGCGGTGTCGTGGTGCGGCTGCATGACCGACGCCGTCGCCGTCGCCGTGGCGACTTCTGACATCTACGTCAACCTCGTCGCGGAGGCTTCCGCCACTGCGACCGCCAGTGTCTGCGTCTCTGGTGCGCCCCCCCCCCTCCCCCCCATGCAAGCCGTTGCAGCCGTTGCCCGCGCTACTGCAACCCCTGCCGCTGCAATCCCTTGCTACTTCAACCCTTGCCCTGGCCTCCTGATGCTCACGCCCACGCCATGTTCCAATCCAGCAGGACGGCAGCGCCTGCAGCACTCCCACAGAGGCGGCCTCTGGAGCGGCAGGGTTCCGGAATGGCGTGTGGATGTGAGTCTAATAGACAAGCTGTTTCTTTTCATGATGCCCTGAAACGGCGCCCTTTGCTCTGCTGTCGTCTCCAGGCCTCGATGCAAGTTGACACGTCCATGCACATGAGGCCACGGCTGCCTGCAGGGGAAGGCCGTGTGAGTGCCGCGGCTTACAACTCCTGCTCTTCGCTGGTCTTTGGCAAGGTCTTTGCTCGGGTGCGGCGCCGCCTCCTGACACACACACACACACACACACACACACACACACACACACACACACACACACACACATCCTCACCTTTGCCATGTCAGCACGCATTCGTCCATTGCGTGGGACAGCCAATCTCGGGTCGCAGAACGGCTCCGCTGATGGTGTACAGATTTCCTCAGCAGCACCACACACTGCATGAAGCATGCATACGAGGCGCCGGTGTGGGGATCGTGCTGAGCAGAGCGCACATGCATGCAGGCCATGTCGCAGGCGGTCGTCAAGGGAAACTGCATGAGCAGCGAGGCCATTGCGCGCGTCCTCACCGAGGCCGGTGCAGAGTTCAACTCTGTCAGCACCTGTGGCCTGACCGCCGAGGCGATCATCATGTAGGCGCTGCGCGTGCTGTGCGTGCTGCGCGTGCTGCGCGTGCTGCGCATGCGTGTACCCTGGTGCCGCAGCAGCCGAGACGACCTGGCAGGCCCGGGTGGCAGTTGCCGGGCCGACTGTGTGACGCATGACGCTGTGCGACGGCCGGGGGGCCTGCTGAGACTCTGCACAGCAGCCTGCGACATAGAATGGGGTGTTGGGGGTTTGTGGGGGGAAGCTGTTTTGGTGCCACACTGCCGCAGAAGGGAGGCGGCCTGTTAATATACCTGTTGGGGCTGCATATGCATGAATAGGGCTGCCATGCAGCGTGCTGTGGAACTGGCGGTACGTGCCCGCGTGCTGCCGGCTCAGCTGTGCGCTGGGCGCTGTGCCACAGCTGAGCGTTTGTGCTGTGCGCTGCGAACGGTCGGCCGGCGTCCCGCGTCTTGGTTGATGTCAGGCCGCCCTTCGGGGTGTACTCATGGAGCGATTGCATTTCATTCATGGACATGTGATGCGTGACTGCTCATGATGGAGTTGCGCTTTGATGCGGCCTGCATGTGTGATGCTGTGTGCTGTGTTCTGGGGCAGCAGCTCGGGCGTTGTATCAGGGTGCACAGTCCACCATAGGGTTTGCAGCTGTGACTGTGGCTACTGGGTGCCTAGGGTGGAGGATCCTGTTGTGGGAGCCTTACATCACATGACAGTCAACTGCGATTGGCGAATGAGCTCTCTCATTTCTGTTTGTCGAGCCACGCCACCCTTTAGTATTGAGCACTAGGCTCTCTTGAAGAATCTAATTGGTTTTGATGTGAGATTTTGGTGATCGACCATATGTTCAGATAGACCGTGTAACACAGCATCATGATGCCAAGCTGCTAATGAGCTGCTGATCTGGCATGCCATGGCATGCCAGCTAATGTGGTTTGCTCTCATGCATGCAGCAACCGTCCACAGCGCCCTCAAAGACATGCCATCTGTCACCTGATTTGGTTTAAACGTGAACGCCGCGTTTCGCAGCTACAGAGGTGCCTGAGGGGCACTAAGGCACAGTGGGAAACGAGAGCAGCGCCCGGAGGAATCACACGGACGTGCATGCAGAAGGCATGCCTGGTTTCTGGCAGCTCCAGCTGCTGCTACATTCACAGCCAGGTGCCTGTGCAGTGTGTGCGGTTTTTATTGTGATGCATGGGTGTTTATTGTGATGCGTGATCGCTCCCCCCGGCACCGCGGAGGCTGTGGTCTATCTCGGTGTAACGATCACAAACGCACTGGCTCCACCAGAGCTGGGCGCTAGGGAAGGGCACGAGAGGTGCTGCCACCCGTTGTGGGCACACCACGAGAATGTAGCGTGCCTCTATCAGAGGTCCCACGTACGTCGTTGTCGGCGCGGGGTTCCGGGCCGTGGCCAGCAAACGGCATTTAAATTCACATGGAAACTCCCGTTCGCATTCTGCAGCTCTGCTTCAGGCGAGCACTGCCACCTGCTGTGCCCCATGACCAGCATTCGCTAGCTCACATCCGGATATGTACACATCGATTGCCGCTGAGGCTGTGCTCATCAAATTTAAAGTGGGCATGCTACTCTGTGTTCTGTGGGTATCTCGGTGCAAAACACATCGATATCCTCACGCCTGTCGCAAGGCTGGCTGTCGCTTCGTGGCACTGCGGCGTGCACTGAGCACCAAAGCCATGCAGCTGGAGCTCTACACATACGTGGTGTGTGTGACATGAACCTCGGTCCAAACGGGCCAAAGTGGAGCAGCTGGAGCTCCGGCTGATCACTGCCACACAAACCTCCAGCCGGGCTTGCGCAGGTGGTAAACTACTGCACAATGCCGCACACGCCTGCAGCTGCGCCTCCCATCATGCTTTTATCAACTCCCCCCACTGGTGCACTCATCATGCTTGCGTCCTCCCATGCATGTGTCCACGTGCGACTGCAACACTGCCTAGGCAGCTGTTTTCCACGCTGCGGGCATGAGCTGCAGCACTACTCGCTCTTCTGCTGCTGCAGACACATGGCCGTGCGCAGATGCGAGGAGCGCTGCAGCATACGCCTGTTGGCTGCCATGGCTGCCGTGTATGTATGGAAACGTGCATGCAAGTGCACTTGTAGCCACATGTGCAGACCACTGGGGCAGCCAGCATGGCAAAGGCCGTGGCGGCGGATGAGTGTACCACATAGACACCGCACAGAAATACAGACGGCTGACGGACTGAGTGCCGCGAGTCAGACATCGCACAGGTCAGCACCTACAACGCGTGTAGGCACCTCTGTAGGGGCTTGAAGCACACAGACCTGCACCGTTATGTCGCCATTACATTTATTGAAATGGCCGTAGCTAGGTACCTACTTATGAATGTGCTCATGCATGGACAGCGTGACGCACGCCCTGACCAACACCGTGTGTCAGCGGCCTGAGAGTGCAACTGTCAGCCTGCAGCGCAGCACTCCGCATGCATGTGCGGCTGCGGTAATGGTGTCTGAGCTGGCAGCACGCACACAGGCGGGCGTGCCTGGTGCTACCCGTCTATGTCATCTCATTCTGCAGCTGTAGCAACCAGTGTCCTCTGTCCCCCGCGAACGCAAAATCGCACGAACGGCGCATGCTTGAATTCCGCAGATAGGCCCAGCTTTTGCGATGTGCTTATTGGGATGCCATATTAGGATGCCACAGTGTCTGTAATGTAGTTTGTGTGATTTGCTGAGGAGGATTGCAGGATCTGCAGGATGTTTGTGATGTGGCAGATGACGGTGGCATCGTCGCCCCTTGTGACTTCAAGCTGCCCGGAGATCTCGAGAGAGCATCGCTCCGGCAATGTGAGCAAAAGCCATCCTAGCTCTCCCCGTGAGCACACGTGTGGGCGCTGTGGCACGCCCTGCTGCAGCCGGTGATGATGATCTTGGCATTCAGACACTACATGTACCGCGATGTACATGACATTTGTGGTGTAGTGTCTAAATACCAAAATCATCACAAAAACAGTCTGTGCCCAGCCGGGAGGTCTGACACACTCGCCGGCATGGCATCACGCTGCGCTTGGCACTCATTTATGATCATACCACAAAAGGAACTGCACATGCGCTTGCGTAAGCGTGATCACACTCGCAACGGCCGAGTGGACTGCACATGCATTATGGGGCCCAATGAGGCCGCAATCACACCACTGCTTGCAGCGGCGTGATGACACCCACACCATCACCAGCGCTTGCACCCTCCTGCGCCCCGGGCCGGGCCAGGCCTGGCCCCGAACAGGAGAGAGACTGTGTGCGACCCTCACTGCCAGCCCTCACTGCCAACAGGCAGCTGGTGAGCACAGGCGTCTGAGCAATGGCTCGGACTAGGCATATGCTGGCCAACCACCTCACATGGTGCCAGAGGGGATATGGTCATGGCACGATATCGAGGCAGGGCTGAGGCAGGCTTTCAAGTTGCTGGTGCTTGTTGGCCTGGGTTGCATTTACTTCAAGTTGCAGGCACGACAGTGCATCTGAAGTCAAGCACTGATGGTAGCACTAACTGTAAGCATCCACAGCTGGCAGCCTCAGGGCCAAGCCGAGAACACCAGAGAGGGCTTGCCAAGCCCCTCAGAGCTTGCCAAGCCCTGAGTCAGCTGCTGTGGACTGGGTGCCCTACCCTCTGCATGGACAGTCTGAAGCTCCTCCTGCATCTTATCTCATGATCCGGGAGGCAGCCCTTGGCACGTGTCAGATCCCATGCCAAGGGCGTGGGTGCTCAGTAGGCACTCGAAAGCTGAGGGAGGTTGGGTGCAGATACGCCATGGCGCGCCATGGCAGTCCGCCACAGCCATGCATGCTCTCAGCCTGACCCACCTGTAGCCCCTGGCGCCATCCACGTGTGAGCATGACGTACTGCTGTCATGCACACTGGCAGACCGCGTTTGTACAGCTCATGAGTGCAAATCATGTACATGCCTGCGGAGCTCTGAGCCGAGTGGGAACAGGCACACCCCAGCAGCTGTCATCTCTCAGGCTCGGTGTCTGTGTCAGCACAGGCTGTTCCTGCGGAGTGAGGCAGAACGTGCGGCACAGTATCATTACAGAAGCGTGAAACCACAACGAGCTCGGAGCAGCGCGGTACCGCAAGGGCGCCGGCGCACTGCCAGAGCGTGGGAGTCACCAGCCGGCAGTGCACATACGGTTGGGCCACACACTGGCAGATCTATCACTGTGTAACACACACTGGCAGAGAGTGGGAGGATGTGGGTGTGCACACCACACCGGCCGCTGCCCCGCCCCTGGGCATTATGCAGGTTGCCTCTGCGTGGGGTGTGAAAGGGCACACGGCACTGCAGCAGCATGTGGCCATGCTGGGACAAGGATGTGACCATGACTATGGATGTGACCGTGGTTATATTGCTGCGGTTGTCCTCTGGTCCTGGACGGGTCTCTTGCCTGATCTTGGATCAATGCATGACTTGACTGTAGTGGCAGTTACCATGGGTGTCTGGCTCGATGTCAACGCTGAATGCAAGTGTAGCGAGGCGTCCTCGTTACAGTCACCTTGGCGCAAGCGAGTGCGGCCAGAGACACAAGCTGTGACACAGGTGGGGCGTGCAGCACCTTGGCATAGCCCATCTTGCAGTGCATAACTGCCACCATTAGGAGCATTCGCTTGACGGGGCGGAACAGCCGTCCAAATCTTGACCACTGCAGCATGGGTGCCTCCCATGCACTGGCATCGGAAGCTGTGGTCGAGCGTTCTCTGTAAAGCTATAGAACGGTCTAGCACACCTCGCAATTCACAGCTGTTCTCTCTGTGCTCAATTGCAATTTTGGCGCTGAAAACTGGCGTCGTTGGTGTGTACAGGTGTACACGCTCTGGCACAAGAACCATGGCGTCACAGATGCACCACTAATGTGGCCAAAACGTTGCATACCGTTCTGTATACAGCAATTCAAGCAGTACGCGAAATCATGGTGGGCCTCTAGCATAGCGTAACATGGGGTGCACGCGTTAACGTTGCGAGGCAGCTGGCCCACGTCATTCCGACATCGACACACTGCGATTTGCAGCGAACTCTGTTTGGGCAGATCTGCATGTCAAACTCAATGGCGCTGTGCCTCTGGACATCACGGCAAAAGCCGTTCTGCATAAACTGCGTGACCACGCTGCACCCATGCACCATTAACGGCTACATACACCGGTGCCTCCTTTCACGCTTGCCGAGGTCTTCTTTCAAGCTTGTGGGGTTGGGGCTATCCAAGTGCTGTACCGTTCGCACGCCCGGGACAACACGGAGGTCTATTTGACCCGTCGTCTGAACCCAGCAAGTGCCTACACTTCAGTCTAATACTGATCCTGACCGACAACAGTTGGCGTCTGAGGCTTTGGCAAGGCTGATCTCAGTGCTGCTCAGTACGAGTGACAAGAGACAAGCTTGGGAAGGCGCGATCTGGTGTCCAGGTGCGATCGCATGTACACTTCCACGCGCGCCAGCGCAGGGCTCGGGAGCGAATCTAGATGTGACAACAGCGCGAAACAGCTGGTAGATACCATGCCATTGCCATGCGCTGCCGTTGCTGTGTCACCTCGATTGTGCGGGTTCATCATGTAGAGATCTTGAGCTCGACAAGAACGTGTGAGATAGCAGCTCTAGCTAGAGTGCACACCCACGCGAGGTCGTGACTGATCAGCTGCAGCCTCCACGAGTCCTCAGGCCACAACGCCATGGCGCGCCACACCGGATCTATGCTTCTGGAAATCCAGCCAATCAAAGCCTGCAGCAGGAGTTCCTGCGTGTCATTCGTGAACTTCTGCTATCCACGACGGATAAGGTTTAGCCAGAGCGGCTGTGTACAATGAAGCCGTTGCCTGTACATGTCAAAGGCACATCCCAGTGCCGGCGTTGTTCATGCATGTGGTAAGCGCCGAGCATGCATGTACTTAGGCATACACACTGGCAGACGCACCTAAGACACTCAAAAGTCACACAAGCTTGTCTCCTCTGCAGCTCCACTACGTTGCCAGCACCCGTATGCCACGGTCGTGACCCAAAGCTCTGCAAAGCACACGAGCAAGATGCCAGCAACTTGAAGATGATAGATACAGA
>JALKAD010000190.1:367428-394772 GCA_024500015.1 Ulva compressa | reverse complement strand
TGCCACATGCATTCCAGAGGCATCCCGCTGTGTACTACATGCCCACACCAGGCTTGTGTACATGTCTGTTGACAACAGATGCAGCCACAGACGCCTGTAGCTGACCACCTGTCCCATTTTGGTTTTGAGCCTGGCCATGCATGGTTGCCCACTTGCCACTTTGTGGAGCATATCTCCAACATCTCCACGGTGTTACTAGTTGATTTTACTAGTTTCCCTCACACCGTTCAGCAATTTGTGCATGGCCAGCTGGCACTGAGAATCCCATTTGATGTTCCCCTGGGGTTCAGAGTTGACAGGGAGGTGTACATCATGAGATGATCTCATGTACATGAGTTACACAGAGACCATGGTCATTGCTGCTTGGTTCCCTGCGCACTGTTGATGGCTTGATCAATCACAGTGTAGCACAGAGACCAATGCATCAGTCCTGCAGCAGCACAGCAGTGAGCAGTTTCATATGAGTGGCTTCACTGGCACATGAGTGGAACCATGACTTGGCTGTGCATTGAGGCAGCTATGAGGTGCAGCTGCAGCTAAGCGATGCATCCTTGCTAGGCCCGCTATTGGGAGAGGTCTGGGGACAAGCTTCACCATCCTGATCAGCCTCTCGGTTTCTGCCAGTCATAAGTGATCATGAAGGAGTGAAGGCCAGACCTGAATCCAATTGTTCCATAGAACACTCGAATGCCTGTGCAGAGGTCAGCTGTGGTGAGAACTGGTGTAAGCAACACTGTGTCAGAACATGTCGCAACTCAATATCACTCGTGGCAGACACAGGCCAGCAGGCACCTGCAGGCCACTGGCAGGCAGAGGCGGCTGGCTGTCACCAAGCTGACCCGCGCTTTGGGCCGGCGGCTGCATCCCACCGCGTGCAGTAACTGATAGCACCCAAAATCCACCGGAAATGCCAGTGCATACCCGTGAGAGGCCAGATGGTGGCCATCTACTCGAGTGCAGGATGTAAATGCGACAGACCAGCGTGCAGGCAGCACTTGTGTGTCTGTACTCGCTGTGCACGCAGGTCAGATCGAGTGCATGCATGTGTGTGTGACATGGCATGTTCGTGACCTCAGGAAACCCATGCATTACATGCTGTAATACGATCCATGCATGCCCGCGCGCTGACTGAATTATACCTTGTCACTGTAGCTGGCTCTCTGCTGCAGTTGTGGGTGCTGGTGCATGCACTCGGAGTGCCATGGCTCTGTGGATTGTTCCGAGCGTTTTTTGTTTGGCATGTGTTGTGGCCGCTTTGGTTCCGTGTGTTCCCGACCACTCTGTTTCGTACTACCTACAAGTGGAAACTGCTCCAAATATGCACGAGCGCTCGAGTGGCGCCGCCAGAACCTCCTTCCGCACTTCAGGTTGCACTCCATTTGACGCAGTGAGCAAACTTACAGCAGTAATGAAGTCGAAGATGGCCTGATCGTTGGCACCTTGTTGCCGCGCTTCTCCAACCGCATCGCCAATCAAATCAGGGAGCTCATCGTCATCTAACTCAGTCCGATTAACCTTATACATCACTTTTAGCAGATTAATGCACTCTGTCAGCGCTCCGTACAGCAAGTGTGTACAGTTGGTATCCATGGCGGACACGCCGGCGGGCCACAGACGGATCACGAACGGTCGAGACCAGGTACTATACAAGCTGATACAAGTGCGACCAATTGTTAGTGCATTTTAAGTGTTGTGTATGCTTTGGGAACGATGGCAGTGCTTTGGGGCGAGTTTGGGGCCTCGTTGAGGCAGTTTGGGGAAACATGGCATTTTCGACCGAAAAGGTCGTCCGGTTTGGGGGTTTCGTCACATCCCCCAAACGGCCCGCAGCCCTTCCCAGAGTACCTAGTTATGCCCTATAGTGCTCCCAAAGTCAGTCTGGGATGTTTCTGGTGTCCGCGACAGGACTGGGAGTACCATAGGACTGAGTGAGAGGCCCCCTGCGCCGCCGTCGCCATGGCCATGCGACTTTACGAGCCTCGTAGAATCTGATGTTCGAGATACATATCGGTATGTGAGAACAGTCGATCTTGGAGTTTGCCAGTCATATATACATCTAGATCTGCGTTGCCACAATGTACATGTATACGTACAGTTGCAACATATAGCTGCAATTGTGCACCAGCTGCCCAGACTAGTATTTCAGAGATGCACACGATACCAGCGGTGAAAAAGGTGCACAATCATTCATGTGCGGATGCCATCCGTCCGTCCGGAGTCCTAGGAGTCTGCTCTTGTGGATCTGCCAAGTGCTCAATGTATGTGTTGCCAAATGCGCACATGTTTGCAAATCGTCCTCGAGGCGCACGTGTGCTACATGCGGCCGTGCATGCGGTGCTTGCATATGTAGACGAGCTGCGCAGCTCTGCAGGTTTGAAAGCTGGCTTCGCAGTGTCTGGAACTCGAGTGGTCGCTTCGTGCTGGTTTGTACGACTCGGAGTCTCCAGGTCCATGGATGCACACCTGAGTTCAACTGAAGTTCGAGGCTAATGACTTTGGCTGAAAAAGAGTGATGGGATCCACGTATGGACATATAGTTGCGGTGACATGCATGCCCATTCTGGCCAAAGTATCATTTTGCAGTGGTCATGTCCGGTTCAGGACAGCTTGTTATTGAAGTTGTACAAGCAAAAACCAATGTTCAACAAAATCATTTTGTGATGATTGCAAGCGCACTGCATTACTGATACGGCCAGTCTCAGTGAGCAGCTCTAAGTGAGCACTAGTTGCAGCTGATGCTCGAGCAGATCGGGGCTGGCAACCCACTGGTGGCACTGGTGCCTCGAGCAGTGCCTCGAGCAGTGCCTCGAGCAGCTCCACTGGCAGATTTAGAAAAACACCAATGGGGCATCCCAGACCCAGACGGCAATCGGTCACTGCACCCCGGTCCGGGCGGAAGAAGATGACCAACGAAGGTCTCAGAGCACATGCCAACTAGTAGCACCAACTAGTACTGCGATCGTTCTCTCTACACCGTCACTCTCTGTACACCTACCAGGGTAGACAGCACTTGAGGGTCTGCCAGCTGCAGCTGCCTGTGTGTCACACTGTGATAGATCTAGCCCCTGAGGACCCAGCAGCGCCGAGGCACAGAGCAGTCAACAGGAAAACAGACAAAGTATCACAGCTGCCAGTGTGTCGTGCACAGTACACAGTACACGTAAATTGAAATAAAATTGAATTGCACGTGACACATCCAACTTGATTGATGATAGAACGGCCCAATGATTGAATGGACGAATGCATCACCAGAACAGCGCAAGAGAGATTGGTATTCCTGGCCATGAAGCTGCTGTGTTTCTGTTTGTGTACGGCATTCGGCCAGTGGTGGATGTGTTTGATGCATTGCCATGAATCGTACCTGTGTGTTCTACCACCTTGTGGAGCATACCTCTGTAACGTATCTCATTCCTGGCCACGTGGTATTCCTGGCCAGGGGTCAATCTTTTACCCATGCCATCGTATTTTCAAAGCACTGCCAAGTGCTGATATGAAGCATGTTATTATTGCTTGTTTTTGTCAGCCCTGGAGTACCAACAATGCACCAATACCAACAATGCACCCAGTCACTAGTCACATGGTGTTGCAGTAATTAATGTTTGAGACTGTGAACGTTTGAGATTGCATGTGAGCGCTGCAGCCTGTAGACGCACGTGATCTCATGCGATGGGTATCTGAACGAGTTGCATATGGCTATGCATGCACGCGCCAGCAAGGCAGCTGTACATGTCACTTGTAGCTATAGGGTGGCACTTGGAGGTGAAACTCGGAGCCGAACCCGACGGTGCTGCAAGCAGGTTTTACCACCACTGTGCTACTCAAAGCTTTAGAGCATTGATCGCACTGTCGAATTACAGGTGCAGTACTTGATGGTCAAAGAGTCCCTGGAGGGAGCCGCGCACTCAGGCTGGCAGGCCAGTGACAAGGGGTGCGCGGAAGCGCGGCGTGCACCGCGAACCATTGCATGCATGCGAGTCGAGAAAAGCCATGCATATTGTGCATTGAAGAAGTCATCATCGGATGTAACGATGACAAGCGCGCAAACTCAGCCATGGAGACTCGTAAAACAACTGATAGTCGGCGCGCAGCCTTGCCGACACTGATACAACATGATGCATGGCCTTGCCATCGCGCCCGCCGCGGCGCGCTTGAAGATCCTACGACAGGCTGTGCATAGCGAACACGCAAGGTTACAAACGAACACGATGCGATTACTCGCCAGCAGCTGTCACGCTGGGTGCACCACTTGCCGAGAGAACATGCTTATCCGCTCGATGCTCCATTCAAACGTCTCGCGCAGATGGCATGCCACCGCACGGGGCGCACATCATGACATAGACTGTGCGGCACATGCAGATGCATTCTTCATCCGATTCTCACCTTGCAGCGCAGAAATCAATCTTCAAAGTCTCCGAGCGCTCGTGCCAGCGCCCGATACCACAGAGCTCACAAGCCGAGTGCATATTTCGCAGCGCTGCGTGCTGATGAGTGACCAAACCACGCCACACAAACCACATGTTGTTTAGAAGTTCTCCAAGCAGATCCTGAAGGTCTGTCCCTGCCAGTGCACTCTGCAGTGCGGAGTGAACGGGACGTCCGTCCTGTCCCAGCGAAGGAAGGGCGTGTAAGGCACAGTGCGCGCAGCTACGGATTGTGCCAGCGCTGACCACGCACAGCTGCACGGAGCACAATAACGCTCGTGAGAGAAGGCAGTGACAGGGCGCAGTGAGCAGAAAGCCGTAGAGTTCGAAGAATCAGGTATGACGCCCAAAGGACATCCGTTTTGCGCGTGTGGCTTGCGGGACCTCGAGCTCCGGATCCGTCGAACCGGTTCCACATGTACAAGCACTGAGCCTCCCTGCTGCGCCCACACCACGCAGTCTCACACCACTGCACATCGCGGCTGTCTATACCAGTGAAACAGACCAGCGAGAGCCCGCCGATAGCGCCATCGGGCTCGGCGTAATTCGCAGGGAAGGCTCCCATAACACATCGGACCAAGTGTGAGTAAACTTGTGCACCTCCCGCCAACGGAATTCCGCGGAATAATGCAGCAGGCCGTTTTGATATACCCACGCTGACGCCTTTGTACATTGTATTTGCGTCACTGCTGCACAGCTGGCCGTCGAGACGGGCCACACCCGCCCAAGTTCTGGTGCGCGCCAAGCTCGACTGAAATCGCAGAGAAGACTTCGCGGACAGTGATTATAATCGTTAGTTCATCCGATCACAGCCACATCAGAACAGTAGCTCACACACGCTGTCTGCTAGCTGATGAACCATCCACCAGCCATCGCCGAAGCCGGTGGTGCTACCAGGCCTGCCGGTGTGAGCCTCGCAAGCAAACCTGCACGAGTGGTGTAGCATGAGCGAGCAAACCGCGTGTCCAACGGCGCCATGCTCCACGGGAACCAATTACGTAGGGCCATTTGCCTCACCATGATCTTGTTAGAACAGTGTTTAAGAGATGGGGCTCCCTGATTGCTGTGTTTGCATGTTTTCTGCTTCAAGTTGCCGTGCATGGTCTGGCCAACCAGCAATCAGCCCCACAGACTGCCAATACATTCAGCATCAGTCGTTTCCACCACTGCTCCTTGACCCAATTGTCTGGCGAATTTTCGATGCTGAGCCTGCAGTCCTCTCCTGCAGGCTTGCTGGCTGCAACATGCAGCCCACACATGCACATGTGATGGGTGGGGGGCATATATCATGCAAATAGCATGCACGGTCTTGCATGTGTGTGGTTAGCACCTGAGTGAACAGGTCATCAGGATAAGCATGCTTTGTGTAGGTGTGTTGGTATTTGTGTGCATGAATATCTGTGTGCATGAATTCATAAGCATGGTCAAGTAAGGGTGAAGTAAGCAGTGTAAAAAGCCCAAGCAGCGTTTGTGTTCCATGATTGTCTGTGGTTGTGTTCCACGATTGTCTGTGGTTCAATGATTTACGCGTGAACACATAGCAAAACAAAATGATGACACGGCTATCAACAACTCAACCAAACACAAGTGCCTGCCACTGTGGTGGGCAGTTGTATCCCGTCAGTTGGTGTGTGGCCTTTTACTCATCGCCAATCCAGCCAAAAACAACACCACGCATAGATTACAGCATAGATTACAGCACACCACGTATGATCGCAGCACAGTGGCATACAGTGGCACTAGGCGTCTGCAAGTGCTAGCTACCAAGGCTGTCCGCAAGTGCTACTGGCTGACCTGCCTGCTGCCGTCCGTGCAGGAGGCGCGCTCATCACAGCCGGACCCCCCTTCCAGACCCCCTTCAAGCCCCCCTGCCTGCACCAGTCCCCAGTGCGCGCAAGTGCTAGCCACCAAGGCTGGCAGCCCCGTCCGCCTCTAGCTGCTGCAGATCTACACGCGGCCACGCCGCACCCTTGCCGACGTTCGAGCCGCGCGGAGCTAGTGGCCCGTAGCCCAGCACGCAGCAGCCATTACCCGCCGAGGCACCATGAGTCTTGCCCAGCGAACCGCCTCGGGCTCCTCTTCCCGCCTCGCCATGTTGCCAGAGTCCGGCATGCTCCGGCCGCCCGCCCCAGCAGGCGGCAGTCAGCGCGACCTGCTGAAGACATCGTTTGCTGTTGCCGTGTCGTGCATGCTATGCATGCTGGCGTATGCGCTGCTGGCGGACCCCTCGTGGCGGCCGGCAACAGCTGACCGGCCCTACTCCCCACGATCCAGGCTCGCCGTGTTTGGTGGGGATGCGGGGCGGCGGGAGGGCACGTTCACCCGGGACGTGGATGACGCGCCCAGCAGCTCGCAGCGTGATATCAATGCATGGGGCGATGATGTAGCCGCTGGCGTGGGCGTCGAGAGTGGCACGGCAGGCATCGAGACTGATGGCGCAGACACCGGTGCCGACGCGGGCAACGCGTACGCAGGAGAGGATAGCGACGACGCCGAAACAGGCGACACGGATGCCGCCAATGTCAATAAGGGCGCCGCGGACGCCAAATCGCACGCCACGGGCGATGAAAGAAGGGGTAAGGATGCTGCGGCAGACGGCGAGGATGCTGATGTTGATGCAGGCGATGCGGGTGATGCGGGTGATGCGGGCACTGCGGAATCCGCGACGGGTGGCGGAAACGCCGGCCGCGACGCGGGTCGAGGCGATGATGACGCGGAATCGGACGGCGAAGTGGCGGAGCCCGTCGACGACCCCCCGCCTTCCGCGCAGCAGGACGCAGACGCCGCCGCGGTGCCGGAGAGCACCTCGGCCCCGGAAAGCTACGAAGACGTCGAACGGTACGATGACTACGACTCCCTCTACGACGCCGAGGAGCCGCCGCTGGAGGCTGCGGCCAAGAATCAGGCTGCTGCCGGGGACGCGGACGCGAGCGGGTCACAGCGCACAGCAGACGAGGTCGCCACGCTCGACGAGGAGGCCTGCGGGGTCATCCGCAGCGGCGGCTCCCTCTCCCATGTCCGCATTCATCACAGCAAAGCACCGGTGCCGGGCGTCTCGGATGCAGCGGCGAATGGTGCGCCGCCGCCCGCGCATCGTCTCCTGGACCGCAGCCTGCTCCTGCGGATGGATCTGCCGCGCTGTTCCGCGTTTCAGCGGCAGCCGCCGCCTGCGTGCCCGGCATAGTTTCTGTTTCATTCCTTGCCAGACTGCGCGGCTGCCTGGACGACACGCGCATGGTAGACTGCGCATGGTAGACTACGCATCAACCCAAGCGCGCATCACAGCACGCATCACAGCACACATCACAAGCAGCTGCTCCAATGTTGCATCCACAGCAACCTGCACTCCATGGCAACCCCCGCGTCGCATGTGCAGGAACCAAGCTCGGTGCGACCGCGATCGACGCAACCCCGATCGATGCGGACGACTACCCCTTCCCGTTCCAGATCCCAGAGAATCCGGGGTCGATGACGTTCGAGGACGTGCAGTGGTGCCCGGGCAGCCTGGAGGAGCCGCAGCAGCCGGTAGACCCGTCGTACCGCGCCCTCTTCGTGGTGGGCGCCCAGAAGGCCGGCACAACTTGGCTCTCGCAGGCCCTGTCTACCCATCCTTCCATAGTTTACGGCCTCTCCCACCTCGAGTGCGGCCCCCTCGTCCTGATCCTCCAGACTTGACGCCGCGTCCTGTGCGGCACCATGCCTGGGTTGCACTGTGATATATCAAGGCCCCACTAGCGCCGAGGGAAGAACGCATGCGGCGATACAAATAATTACCATGCCTGTGGCCCAGTTCACCGCGGGACACTGGTCGGGCGTTCATCCAGAAGTGCATCTGGGAGGTAGGAGAGGCGGTGGACGGGGCACAGGCACACACCCAACAGTGTCGCACCGGCTGCATGCCACCCGCGTTGCACAACGATGCATCACAGCCTCAACCCCGGCGGGACGAGCATGCCCAACTCATACCATGATTATATGATAATTCTGATCGTTCAATTGAACGAGCAGCACAAGCAGCACATCCGTCTGCACACCGTGACGGCGGGGGCTGCACTCACAGGCATTCTACAAGTAGCTGCACAGGAGTCCTGTGACAGGACACATGCCACTGTGGACTGACCAGTGGCTCTTGCATCCGATCAGAGTCATCAGAGTCTGTGTTTTGACCGGCATCGGTGTGTTGAGGTGTGTTGAGCTGTGTTGAGCTGGGGAACCGCTGCCTTGTGTTCCAGGCTGGAGAACTGCTGCACATGCCCATGCTAGCTTCCTGATGATTCTCTGGATTATTTTGCTGTGCTGCTGGCAGTGTGTGTGCGCATGCATGCACAGACTCTCAGTGCTGCTCCTGTGCTTCCCAGTTCTCTGCATGGTTATATTCACAGTATGTCTTCTGGGTGGCATGAGGCCCATGCATGTTATGTGCTTTTGGGAAGCTGGCAAATTCCTTTGGGATGTTCACAATGTGAGGAACATAATGTGGGATCATCTGCCAGTGGTGCAGTGTCTTTGGTGGGCACATTGCTCATGCTTACACCACAGCAGAGCTGTCTCCAGACAGAGCTATCTACAGACACAGAAGCAGCACCATGTGATTTCACAAAATGCATGCTGCCCTGTGCAAGCCCTCTGTGCTCCCCAGCTTCCTGTCTCCTCCTCTGCCTCCCCTGCCCATGTAGATGCCCCCTCCACTCTGAACCCACAACTCATGATTGCTCAGCTGATAACCCACAGCTCACTACCGCCCCGCCCAAGCTGCAGCCTGACTTGGGTTCATGCCCATGCCCATGCGAACTCTTGTCTACTCTGAAGCCATCAGCACACCTCTCACACATGGACCCCGTGAGCACAGGTTTCGTTCCCTCGGCGCTGCTAGGGCCTTGATCTATCACTGTGTATCACACATGCTGCCCCATGAGCAAAGCACTGGTTGTAGCCTCCGCTGCATCGAGTCCCTGCGCCGGCACGGCACGATCATCGAACACAGCAACCACCCGTGTCACTCCTCGTGCTGGGCACCTCTGCAGCAAGTGCGCAATTCCACAAGTGCGTGCATTGCAACACCTTGTAGCCCTCCCCTGGCCATCACACACACACACACGCACACACTCACTGACTGGTGTGTCTGGAAAGGCAGCCGTGGCGGGCAGAGTCCGCCCGGTTGCTGAGCTGTGAGGTAGTGCGTTGGATGTGCCACTGACATGGCTGCCACATAACACCACCATGTAACACCACCATGTAACACCACCATGCAACACCATGCATGCAACACCACCATGCAACACCATGCATGCAACACACACTCGTAGTCCGCCCTCTAGGTGTAACTGCACATGCCGTACTCCTGCCACATATTCAACTCTCGTCTCTGATTGCTTGGCTGAGCATTCCCAAATGCCGCAGCTTTGAGGGACACTTTTGAGAGCAGTTCTCAGCCAAGGTGGTCCATCAATTTGCAAGTATAGGGTACTGCTGGCCTGCCCCACAAGCAATCTCGGCACGCCATGCAGGAGCAAGGTGGGCCCCAACAAGGAGTTGCAGTTCTTCAACACCTGGCCTCCCCCCAACACGTCCAAGTTCCTCGCGATGTGGCCGGAGGAGGCCCTTGCGCGCATGCGCACCGGAAAGTCCCAGAAGTTTCTGTTTGACGGCTCCCCCGAGTACCTCCTCAACGCCGCGGTGCCGCCCCGCATCAAGCAGATGGTGCCTCAGGCCAAGATCGTCATCATTCTACGGGTGCGGCTGCGCCCCTCTCGCCGCTGGGCATCGACGCTGCAGCACGCGCTCTGATGCAGTCCCACCTGTGCATGCATTGTGTACCGCCTTGCGTGAGCGTGTGCTGTGTGCTGTGCGTAGGATCCCACAGACCGCGCTTTCTCATCATGGAGCATGATCTCCAGCTGGGACAAGTTCTGCGACGACCCCGACACGATCATGTCGGCGCTGTGCGTGGAGCGCACCTTCCAGGAAACCTTCAACGCATGGCACAACAGCTTCGCCCGCCCTGAGTGCCGCTTCACCACCCCGGTCCGCTCCCCCCTCCCCGCCCCCTCAGCCCTGTCCTTCCCAAACCGCATGCCGAACTGGGGCTGCCGCCGGTCGGCCTCGGGCGCCGCGCAGCTGTGCTGTGCTGTGCTGTGCTGCTGGGCGCCGTACAGCTGCAGCATTTGGCGCTCTCACTGTCGCTTTCGCCACAGTGCGGTGCCTCCGACTGCCTCATGTTGCATGGGGCACAAACACCGTGCTGCAGCGATCTGTTGATCAAGAGTCGCGAGCACGTGTAACACAGCCGCCCCCCCAGCGACTGTTTACCCGACCAGTCCCTTGGAAGCCGCTTTGCTTAGCGCAGTCAGTGTAACGCGGTGCGACCGCTTCATGCATGCGGAAATGGCACACCACCCGGCAAGCGCAGCGCTGATGAAGTCCTGGCGTGCATGACCCGGTCGCGCTGTGCAGGGCGCCAACGTGACGTGGCAGGACTGCTTCGGGTGCCGGTACAACCTCTTCCGGTACAGACAGTGCTGTGACATGCGCGAGCAGCACGGGGACGACCTGTTCCCCTGCTTCGGCGTGCCGCGGGGCTTCAGCGTGTTGGACTACTCGAACTACGCGGCGCAGATCGCCTGGTGGCTCAACTTCTTCCCCCCGGAGCAGATCTACGTCGTCACCTCCGACGTGCTAAAGGACCACGTCAAGCGTGTCAAGGTGTGTGCTGTGTGCTGTGCTGCGTGCTGTGATGTGCTACGTGCTGTGTAAATGAGGGAGATCAAGCGCTGCAAGGCGTGGCATGGCGCTGAGAGAGGTGTTGCCGGCAGGTTCGTTCCGCAACAGCACAGAACCTGTCTGTGGCGTTTCCAGCTGTTGGACATCGACAGGCGGTAGCGCGAGAGCGGATGCAGTGTGGGGGTGCGGCGCCGTGCGGTGGGCAGCCTGTGTGAGCGGCAGGTAGCGTGCAGGTGCTGGACTCACTGCTGGACTTTGTGGGGCTGCCAGACGCGCCGCGCTTTGATGCGGCGCGCGTCAACAAGGCCTCTTCCTTCGACGGCAAGTACGACGGGGTGTCCGACGCGGACATCGCGGCCAAGGACGTCGTGCGCCGCTTCCACGCGCCCCAGCTGCGCGACCTCCGAGCGCTCCTCGCGCGCTTCTTCCCCGCCGTCGACACGTCGTACCTCGCCGGCGCGGCCGCCGACATGGGGGACGAGGAGGAGGACTATTCGGACCCCCTGTAGCAACTGTGAGCTGCTTGGAAAGCGTGAAAGAAAGCTTTGTCGCGGCCCCCCCACCATGCGCTTGTCGCGGTGTTACGGCTGCAAGTGAAGTGGTAGTCTGCATTCCCCGGACGAGACATTGCCCGAATCTAACAACGTGCGCAGATTTCCCAGGCCCAAATTGGGGTTGTGATGGGGAAACGCCTGTGCTTCATCCGCTGCATGGCAAGCCCGCCAGCATTGCCTGTCATGCGTCAGCCGACGCCCGCTTGTGGCGGCAGGCGGGCCCTGCTAGAATGCCTCGGAGAGGTAGTGTGGGCGAGGACATATGGCGCTGCTGAGGTGGGTGCAGGCAGGGACAGGTGTGCGCAGCACACCACAGCGCTGCCGTGGAGCTTGTGTGCGAAGTCCACGGCACGGCTGCGATGCGTCGGGGCTGGCAGCGCCACGCAAGCAGCCGAGCGCCGCCTCGGTACACGTATGCGTTTTGGCAAAAACTTGTGGCAGGTTTGAATTGTGGCACCATTTTCCTGCGCCGTTGGCAAGTTGTGGCTCTGGGCTCGGGTGTGGGGGTGTGCGGGCAGTTGCACGCCTGCCCCGCCCGAGCACCACCCAAATAAGTAGGCACAGTACCCGAAGTTTTAAGCCTGCGCCCGGGCTGCAGGTGATTCCCTGAGGGCGCTCGGTGTACGTAGCCCCGGAATGATTGGATTAGGTACAGCAGGAGTGTCGTCAAAAACCATAGAATAGATCAGGCAGCCTTGCAGGCCTGTAGAACGAGTGTTCCATCATGCTGCTGGCTAGTGTAATGTAGTACAGGCTTAATCCAGGCTTCCTCTGTCTACTGCCAGCTCAAAGCAAAACTGTGCAGTATGGTCAATCACAAGGCATGTGGCAGTGATGCAGAACTGGGACAGACGCATGCTCGGAAGTCCATGGCTGGCCTGCTTTTTCCCGCCACGGAATTGTGGAGTGCCTGGTCATGGCCTGGTCATGGCACAACCGGCATTTGCTTGAGCACACCCAAAGTCAACACATCTTCACACCTATTAATATTAATAAATTCATGTCCTGGGTGCATATTTGGTCATCCCCAAGCATTGCATTCAGTAGTCCATTCCACTGTGTTGAGTCATTCACTGTACCGCATGCTTGAGGACTTGAGGACTTGACGAAGGTATCAGGCCACCCATGCAGACCACCCATGCTACTACATGAGACCCAGCCGACCACAGGGGGGTTCAATTGCCTGTCACTGTAGATGCCTCTTTTAAAGAACCACATGTTGGTCTGAGAATGCAGCGTGACCATGTCTCTATCACCTTCAACTCTAGAATGACAGAACTTGCTGATCTCTCATACAGGACTTGCAATTGGGGTAGTCTGCATTGGCAGAACGAGTGCTGCAGACAGCCCTAGGGCCAGGTAGCAATAGCTACAGACAGTCTACAGCTGAGGTGAGAGGTGTACATACGGGCTTGGAGCCCTCAATGCAAGTGTCCACAGCTGAGCTTATGCACATATCCCACCAATGCGTGCATATGTAGAGCATGCAAACGATGGAGATACATTGTCACTCCAGCACAAGCATGCTCAACAGTGGAATCATGACTTGTCAGCCAGGTGTTCTGCCCGCATTGCTGTCTGTCTGTGCATCTGGCTGGCTGGCTGTCTCGCCTGCTCCAGCTTGAATGACTAGGAAGAAAAAAGCCAAGACCAAACCAAATCCGCTTTGCTGTCTGCCTGTGCGTCTGGCTGGCTGGCTGTCTCGCCTGCTCCAGCTTGTATGACTAGGAACAGAGCTTGGCCACTGTCGGCCTTGCCAAAAACAGCATGGGAAGTCCAACAAATGTGCCGCACAGCAGCGCAGTCTTACCTCGAACTCCATGCGTGCCCATGTCGGTGAAATCGCACTCTGGTGAGGCCAACTCACTGCAATGGTGAATCACTGAAAACAACACCTGCACACCAAGTCCAATCGCAGAACATGCATCGGGACACCCACGGCCTGGTCTGCCAGAAGGATCGAAAGTTCTTCCTGCAGCACATGGGATTGAGTAGAAGTGGCCTATCTTGATGTTGGCGCCAATCTCTGCAAACTCAGACGCTGTGTGGGTACGGGCCTTGTTCTTGTCCATGACTATGTGCACCATGTTTGTGGCAGGCTCACTGCCATTTACAGTGGGCGAGTTCCAAACATCGGCGTACCATCACAACTGCGTTTGCTATGATCTCGGTGCCGTGGAAGGTGACACCTGCAAGCCGTGTCATCAGAGAAGAAAACAACAGCTGGCGGAGCATGGGATGCCACATACAATGACCATGGTGTGATCACACGATGGCCAGGTAGCTCACTGTCTCGACACATGGATGAGTCACCAGGTGTCTGCACTTCACCTGTGATATGCCATATTGCTCCATATGAAGCTCCATCAGACGCTGGTCACCTCTGTGACCAAGAGTTGTTGGTTGCAACGCCATCGGTGCATCACCGCCTGAACAGGGAACAAAACATGATATTGTCCTGTGCATTTTGGAGTCTTCCGGTGGCACAATTTGGCCTGAACGTGGCCACTGTTGTTTTCAAACGGGTGATCATGCTGCATGTGCCACTTGTCTACATTTGCCTGTTGGGGCAGCCAAAACAGAGGCGGTACATGGACTCGTCGTGCCGTGCTAGTCTTAGTGGTATCCAAGCCATTATGGTGTCGTCAAGTGAGTCCGCGGGTGGCAGGAACTGGTTGGATTGCCTGGTGCTGCTCCGACAGAGAAGGCAACAAAACTGGCGCCAGCGCTCGGGACACCTTAATTAGAGCACTGCAGCTTCGGTTCAGGTTACACTTAGATGGTGATCATTGTCTGATCAATTCGGAGGTTGCACGGTGACGGATCAAGCCAAAGTTGTTTCACAGCGGCCCGCGCTAGATTAGACTTTGGCAGCCAATGCCCGTTCAACAAACTGTAAGTGTATCAGTATGGAGCTTGAATGTCTTGCCGCCGTTCTCCTGTCACGCGCTTGCAGGAGCGCTCGCGCGTGACCTCTGCAGCTGGTGTGCCTACCTGTGTGTGCCAGCTAGTCATGACCGTGCATGCATGCGGCCTGGCAGGCTCCCCAGCGGAGGCTTGCACAGGGCACCATAAGGCCTGCCAGGGCTGAACTCGTGCCGGCCGACTCGTGCCAGGCCGGACTAGCCAGCGCGCCCGCTGCGTGCATGCAGCAGCACCACGCTCCACGCATCCACGGCGGAACTGCCATCCGCGACTGCATTGCTGCATACACTGTCTCACTGCGACCACATTTGCTGTGCATCTGTAGCCCTGGTTGCGCCAACGAATCAGCTCCGTCCGGCATCGGAAGTACATGCTCCTTGTTGCCTGCGATTACATTCTCTCGCGCACAACGGACGACCGATCATACGTATTTCGTAAGGTTTCAGCATGTCAAAGAGGTTTGTTACTGCCGGCGGTCTCGTGCGCGAGCTGCAACGAGGCTAGCTCGTCCTAGCACACTATCCGAGTCTTAAGGGATGCGACCTCGATATAGAAAGCCAGCCAGATCGTACTTCTTCTTGATGTAGCTGTTCTGCATGCGCATCGTCATGGAGGTCCGTCCGACGCGCGTGGGGCACCTGACATGTTGCATTCGGTCACGTCGGTGCCTGCTTCAGGATAAGTTGCGCATAAGTATGTTCTAAGCAGAGCCAATACTTTCCATGTATGTGATCAGTACAAATTGCTTGGCTGGGCCGTTTCCTCGTTGTTTCAGGTTGTTCTGTGGTGCACCAGATGCACAGCACACACGCAGAGTACATCCGTTCGGCTGCGGTGATTCAGCTCACGCGAAACCTATCATGGATTTGTATTTTTCGCTTCTGATCACGATTGGACCTTTTTTTATTTTGTGGCTCCAGCTGCATAGGTCATGCTGGCTTGAACGAAGTACCTTGACAATGAAGCGTCACGCTTGCATGTTCCATACACCGGTCTCGAAGTCTATAGAGCTGCGACATGGCACCTATAAGATCAGTGTTAATGCCAGCTCATGATGTTGACGACTCTGCTAAGTTGTTCTGCAAGTATTTCAGATCAGCTGGTCTGCAGACCTGGATACTAGCAGTGATCAAGTGCGATGCGTGTCCAGCAATCCAACCTTGAAATCTGCTTTCATCTAACCCACGCATAACGCGGGGCACCCAAGATACGGCCCAACACATACTGGAGGTCTCGTGTGGTACGAGAAGTCCGGCTATGTAAGCTCTTACCACGCAACATGAGTGACCATGTTCGTGCAAATGGTGTGGATGCACCAGCATTGGCATGGGCTACACCATGCGAAATGGTTGCCTCAAGGCATATGCGCTCATATGTCTGAAAATCTTGCACGCGGGCATGGTCTCCTGGCTGCAGTAGCCGGCTACAATGGTCTCAGCGCGCCACGCAGCATTTCCACGCTGAGCTCTCACTGATGCGCATGGCGACCACCGTGTGGGGATCTACCACTTCCGCATCCCCTCTGGCGCGTCTACACATGGTCATGGAGTCTAGAATGCTGGTGAACCTATGGATTGGTGAGATGCAATGTGTGCATGGCTGACCATGTCGTCCACGAACACTCCAGATTCCACTTGGAAGATCGCATGTGCTGCCCAGCCATGATCAAACGGAGTGCATGTACAAGCCTCAGCTGCCACATGCACTTGCTGCGTGGACTGTCAGGAGCATAGTGTTTGCAGCATTGCACTTGACTGGATCAGATGCCTACCAACCCCTAACGCATGGAGCCTAACCCCTAATGCATGCACTGAAACCCCTAATGCATGGACTCAAACCCCTAATGCATGTGGTGAGTGCACTGGTTGGCACATTCAACATGAGATAGAGCACCATCTACGGTAACATGCGTCAAGTCTTCTCGTTACCATAAAGTGAACCAGCTATGGAAGTGTAGCGCCGCAGAGCACACGATTCATCACTGCCAGCATGTTACACAGTAATTCAAGTTACATTTACTTTTACACAGGGTGCATCGCTTGGCCTAGCTGAACTGCGCAATGCCTTCGCACGGAACAAGTGCGAAATACATCGTCCCACACACTTTTGAGCCGCACTGATACCGCGCACACAAGTACTCCCAGCAAGTACTCTCAACATGCACTGTCCAATCAAGACAGGGACTGGAAGCTTATTCAGTAGGCCTAGGCGATGGACACAGGTGCATCTGCACAAAGAGCAACACGTGTGCCACATGCAGCGCATCAGTGGCCAACATAATGGTGGTGTCACAGTAATGCTGTGGCCAGTGCGACAGCTGCCACAAATGATACGTAACACTGTGTACTCAACATTACTCTGCACTGTTCAGGATGCATGTAGGCACTGCATGCGCGTGAATTGCGAAACATGCACTTCACGCAGTTCAACACAATTGAACACGGCATCGCAGCTGCCCACACTGCAGGTGTGTCTGACACAACGCTTCCAGAGCCTAAGACATGTGGATGTGGGTCTCCTTGTCATCGCTGTGCGACATGCAACCGGTGTGTCAGGCCAGATTCACCGAGCACGCCAGCCATTGCTGAACAAGCAGAGCGCCTGGTGACAATGTCTGCATCAGTGCGCACGCGCAACAAATGCACTGGCGCAATGTCCCACTGGTGCTGTCATCCAGGTGTTACATGCTACAATGCTGTACAGCATGCACACATGTGACCAAGCACAGAGATGCACCCTGTGTTACACAAGCACACTTGCGAAGGAGCATCATGCCACAGCTCCTGCCTGGCTGCCTACCCCATACTCTCCACTGGCATCCTTAGCATGAACTCATTGCCAGGATTGCGTGCAATATGGCAACGACTTGCCGTTGCCTTGCTTGCACAGCCACGTTGCGCGCAGCCTGGCTGGTCACACGTGCACGGCGTTGCTAATAGAAGCTAACAGAACCTGGATGTAACAGCACTCTCCTTGAAATCTTTGAAATAGATGTGACAGCATCAATCAGCAAAGGCAGCCGCAGGCAGAGCTCTTGAAGAGCCAAGCCCCCTTGGACATTCAAGCGACCCTGCAAAAGCTAAGGATGATCATGGGTAATTACGGCTGCATGCAGAGCAAACTGCATTGGTCCAATACTTTGCAAGTACAATAGTTGTACATCTGCTTGGTGCACTGGAGCAGAGCCCCTCGATGTAAGTATACAATATTTAGCGGGTACACGGTAGGTGGGAGAAGCTGATGCCGGGTCCTGCAAGTGCAACAGAACATGAACATGGGACCCCCATGGGCACTGCCGTTGCTCAGAACACTGTTGCACCCACGGCCAGTCTGACAGGTATCTGCTAGCGGCTGTGCGCCATGCGCTCGGTGTGGAGAACACTGTACAGACTTCTGTTCTCACGCGCAAGCCAAACCCCCTGCAACACCACAGCGCTGATGATTCAATCGAAGAAACGTCAGCAATGGTCACATCTGGCCAGAGCTCTGTACCCTCGTGCCATGCAAAGTCAGTATCGGCTGTGTGGATCCCTGGAGGGCTTTCGCTGATACTGTCTGCTGCACAGCATGTTCCTCCATGCACTGCATAGGGATGCAACAGAAGTCTAGAATGCCACATGACAAACTACCTCGCACCATCATTTCCAGCGCAGTGGCGACACAGCGACTAGAAGATGAGTACAAACATCAACCGAAAAGGTATTCATTCACTTGGCTGTCACATGCGCGACATAGCATGGGCAATCCATGATTCCGTTCTGGCAACGTGAAGCGAGAAAGTTGAGGTTAGGCTTCCACAGGAAAGGCCAACCCCGTGCTTATGGCCTTATACGGAACAGTCACCTTCAAGGAGCGAGTATGCTGACAGTTGCAAGTTCGGGACAGCAGTGTTTGTTGAGGTGTGCCACACGCTACGTCCGGGTGAATGAAGCAGCGTCTGCCTTACTTGGCCCTGCAAGTTGCGGCAACACGCAGAGGCGCCGACCACATGATCTACATAGCCGCTCATAGATAGTTTATGAGCTGAGGAAGCGTAGTAGTTATCGAGACACACCGTGCAAGAGACACAGCTTCACCACGCCCTATCCTGCTAGAGCTCCAATGCCGCAGAAGCTTGTACGGGGAACATCAGGACATGCGTGCGCAAGCCACCATCATATCAATATTGCATAGATATTTGCGATAAGTACTGGGTTGGTCATGATGCCTGATTACAAATTGGTCAGACGGTGCGTCTACGTCGACATCGTGCACTCACGGGCAAGCACAACCTGTACGAGAAAGTGCGTAATTGCGCCGAAGGTAGATAAGACTCGTCTTGTGATGAGAACTCTTTTGCGCCGTCGGCGGTTGCTGTATGTGGGTGCGGTGGAGCCGTGGTGCAGGCAGCGGGCGCGCTGGCTGGGTGGCTAGTCCGGCCTGGCAGGAGTCGGCCGGCACGAGTTCAGCCCTGGCAGGCCTTGTGGTGCCCTGTGCAAGCCTCCGCTGGGGGCCCTGCCAGGCCACATGCATGCAGAGCCATGACTGGTGCCAGCTGCAGAGCTCATGATCACGCGCGTTCCAAGCCGCACCGGCGAGCGGCTCGGGTCTGGACGAGCATGCAGGCATCTACATGGGCAGCCGATTATTTTTATAAAATTGTTTCTAAGGGTCTGGGTGTCCTGATGTGTTTCGGCGGTGTTGACAGCTGTGTCGATTATCTTGTGCGCGACCGACACGTAAGCATGTGTCTGACAATCACCCGCGCCGGGCCCGCACATATATACATGTTCGCATGCATATGCTGGGCACGAAGTCTACAAGATAGTAAGCGTGCGTAGTGTAGGAGTAAAAGCCGCGACAGCAAAGAGCTTGCGATGTGTTGCAACGGTGGCCATGGTGAGTCGCCCCAGTCGGCATGAAGCCTAGGAATGTACGTGTGATAGGCAAACATTGCCGAATGTACGCAATTCTTAAATTTGACCACTCTCTCTCTCTCTCTCTCTCGAAAGCTTGACTACATCAACACAACAGACACATGCACCGCGCGCCGAACGCGTACGATCAGCCATAGGTCTATTACGCACATTCTGTTCACGCCAGATCTGAGACCGGAACAGCGAAGTTTCAACAACGTACGGCATGCGGAGCAGTAAGCTTCGCATAGCTTGTTCATCAGGCGGCGTGGGTTTGAGGAACTGACTTCCTTTCCCTGCAATCACATGCCGCAACAAGGAGTGCACAGGCCTAGGTAACGTCCAGTGCTGCATATGCGTGCTGTGGACACGTGCAAGTTCGACTTTACGAGTTTTCACAATCGACATCAGATCAAGCAGGCCTGTTCGTCACCAGCCGAACCAGTACCTATTCGGGAGCCCGTTCAACATGCCTCGCCTGCGGCTAGTATCTGCATTTGCCAATCTGCGTCTTTCGCTGCTCACAAATTGCACGCGGCTGGCCTTCGCCAGCCATTCAAGTTGTTCGAACAACAACCACGGGGCGCACAACTAGTGGCACGTCAGGTACTCCCCACAGCTGCGAGCACCACCTGAAACAAATCGTAGACGGTTTCGGTTGCTGCAGCGGGTTTGCTGCCGAGCCCGCTGCATGGAGGTGGCATGGCCTGTTGGCCCTCGGCGCTGCAATCGCAAGCTCGCATCGGTGCTGCCTTGGTGCAGTCGAACTCAGCGGATGCCGAGCACGATGAAAAAACACCTGCTCTAAAACAAGCTGGTGCGCGTCTGATGAGCTCAATTATAGTTTTGGTGATGCTATGTAGTCAGGTTTAGTCCTGTTTAGCGCTGTGTGGGCGTTCCATTGCTTCAACCGATGGTGAATTCGAACGTTGTTGGCATCGATGGCCTCGACTGCCCGATCCATGCAACGATCTGCCGAATGTACGGCAATCAAAGCATCTCCACCGCTTGTTCCAGACGTGCTATGTACATTCCGAGCGCCATTATTCGTAGCGCAGTTGTCGGTGGGCTATCTGTGCATGCACGGCTCACCCTTTAGACGCATCTTTGCCGGCGAGGGTACGCATCATTTTACCGTTCATGAAGCAAGCTTTCACATCCTCCTTCACGTGACGCAGCAAAATGACGCTCGGAGCTCCGCGGAGCTCCGCGGAGCAGTGCGCGAGGCGTCTTGCACGTCACCGGTCTACCGTGCGGCGGTGCGTGCGGCGGCGAGTGACCGCCGCGCGACCAGTGAGCAACGCAGCTCACTGCATGCACAACCCATTGAAGCAGCTCCTCAGCGCCTCGTCCGCCTGCAGGTGCCAGCAAAACCCGGACTCGTTCTCCCCGGCGATCCAGCCTGCGGAGCCTTAAGCTTACAGCCTACCCTGCTGCGCACACCACATCTGCGCCTAGTCAGACACACACTTCCCTCACCTGCCACAGCAAAGTCAGTGACATCAACAAGGCCACACTTTCCTGGCTGACAGTTCTGACGGAGTCCCCAACCCTGGGTTACCTTCCACTACCGCTCCTGGATCTGGGTTTTGCGTAAACTTTGTGCCAGCCTCACACCATATCTCCCACCACATCCCCCCCTTGCGGGCCGCTTTCAAGCATCTTCACGTTTTGCGGCAGCTCATTGCGGCCAGCCACAGCGGTAGCCGCTGACACCCTGTGCCGTTGATCTCAGCAGCAGTCGCCGTCCCATCCATTCACATCCCACTGGCACGACCAGCTCGCATGCGCTCCGCCCGGCACAGCCCCGCGGGCCCCCGGCACAACCCCGCCTCCAGCCACTCCCCGACGCAGCTGCGCTGGCTGCAGCGGCGGACCGGCTGCTCACCGGCGCTGCTCCGGCGCGGCGCCGTCGCCTGCATCCTCTCCTGCGCCGCCTTTGCCGCACTCTCCATCAGCAACCTCAGCCCGTCGCAGCCCTGGCTCATTCGCCAGTCACCACAGCACGCCGCAGCTGCGGCTGTGGCTGCAGGCGCCAGCCAGGTCCAGCCGTCCGCTCACGTTCCCCCTGGCGCGTTTCAGCCGGACCCTGCGGCCGCTTCACTCCCCGCTGCCGCAGACACGCGTGACGCGGCAGCCCAGATGGTCTATGTGGGAGAAGACGCCAGTGTTCCGGATGAAGAGGGACCCGGGGACTTCTCTGGCCAAGAGTACTTCTCCCATGGCCAGGATGAACCGGCAGACGCTGCTGATCGGGCGGGGGACCCCGCTCCCAATGTTGAGCTGGGAGATCTCCTTGAGTATGAGTACGATGCAAGCGCTGCCGTGCCGGATGCTGACGACTACCTCAAGGCGGCGGCGGCCAAGGGTGCAGCGGACCCAGCCGCGGCTGTGTTTGGCACAGGGTTCTCCAGCGATCTAGATGGTGTTATAGATTCGGCAGAGCAACATGCCGTCCCGCAAGAGGCTGATGTGCTGGCGGTGTCTGCCATCAGATCCGGTGCCGCGCTGGGCATGGGTCTGGGAGTTGAGGATGCAGTGGCCACAGGGGTTCTCGCGGAGATGCAGGCAGAGGCATGCGCTGTGCTGGAGCGGCGTGAGCGGACGTTTTCTCTGCGGATCAAGCACAGCACAGAGCCCGTGGCGGGGCTGGATGAAGTCAGCGGTGCGCATCTGAGTAGCTTGTTATAGGTTTGTCACCTTTTTGGCCATGGGTGCTCTGAGAATCTGCGATCTGCAGACGCTTTCGGCATGAAGCACGCACCGAAGCATGCACCACTTCCCAAACGCCGCCGCGGCCACGTCTGGTCACTTTGCACGGCGTTGGTTTCCTTCAGCCTGTGCTGGCACCCATGCCCGCAGTCTAGTTGTGCACCCTGCTCTTCTTACCGCAGCCTGCAGACGTCTGCAAGTAAGGCACAACGTCGAGCAGTGCCGGAGCTACACCCTGTTCCCGCAGCCACGCACCGACTCTGCGCGGCAGCACATGCATGCTCAACCCGTGCCGCCGTTTGTGCAGCGGACATCGACCCGGCCGCCGCGATCGACCCAGATACCTACCGGTTCCCCTTCCAGGTGCCCGAGCGGCCCGGGCAGATGACGTACGCGGACGTGCGGTGGTGCCCGGGCAGCATGGAGCCCCCTCCGGAGGCTGTGCCGCCGGTTGACCCCTCGTACCGCGCGCTCTTCATCGTGGGCGCGCAGAAGGCGGGGACCACATGGCTCCACAATGCTTTTGCCACGCACCCGTGGATGGTGCGGGGCGAGACCCGCATCGAGTGCGCCGCTGCCCCTGCTGTGTGCTGTGGGCGCGCTGAGGTGTTCGTGTCGAGCGGTGCGTGCAGAACGGCACCACGAGAGTTCAGCGCATGCACGATGCTGTGAGTTGTTCGGACGTGGCTGGGCGTCTGCCGGTGGTGGGGTGTGCGGCATGTTGTGCCGGCACGTGTATGACTGCACTCGCACGTTGCGCAGCGTGCGGATGTTAACATCGGCGTTTTACATCAGTGGGCATGGCTACGCATTCTGTGCAAGGTGCATCTGGGTGGAGTGCAGCATGTCAGCTGCGTGTGCCCGGCCAGGCCACATGTTGATGATTGTTTCGGCACCGGGCTGCCTTGCCGCGACAGCCCCCGCGGTTTCGGCGCGACTTGCTCGCATCAGACATGTCCTGTGCTATGAAACGCACGCTGTGTGCTGGGCGAGCCCTTCAGGCGGGCGCTGCTCGAATCCAGCAGGCCTGTATCGACCCCTGCGACAGTGCTGTGCTGCTGTTGGCCCTGAGCCATTGACATCCCCCCCCCCCCTCACCCCCCCCCCCCCCCCCAACATTTTCATACCGGAGAGTGGTGCCTCGTAGACGCAGCGGCACGCTGCAGCCCCAGCATACATGCGCGTGCAGGTCACGGCAGGGCAGGGGTTACAAGGAGCTGCAGTTTTTCAATGCGTGGCCGGCGCGCAACACGTCCGAGTTCATCTCCATGTGGCCAAAGTGGGAGCTCTCTGCGATGCGCGCCGGAAAGTCCCAGAAGTTTCTGTTCGACGCCACCCCCGAGTACCTCCTCAACGCCGTGGTGCCGCCCCGCATCAAGCAGATGGTGCCTCAGGCCAAGATCGTCATCGTGCTGCGGGTAGGCCTGCTGTGCTGCGCGTGCTGTGCTATGAACATGTCACAACTTGATGTGCTGCACATGCAGCTTTCAAATGGGATTTTTTCCCCCGCGCGGCAAGGGTTCGTGAACTATATACCCATTAAATACCATGATTCCATTATGTCAGGCGGGGCTGCTGCAGGATCCCACAGAGCGTGCGTTTTCGTCGTGGAGCATGACTGCCGACCGCTCGCGCTTCTGCGACTCCAAGAAACTGCCGATCTCGCGGCTGTGCGTCGAGAGGACCTTCCAGTCCACCTTTGCGGCCTGGCACAACAGCCACGATGACCACCCGGACTGCCGATTCACGACACCGGTGCGGCCGCCATACCTCTTCTGATTTAAAAAAAAAAAAAAATAGATATAGATTACCTGTGTACCGCCCTGAGCAGACGCTGGCTCATGTGTCTGATGCATCGCCATGCTCGCCTGCCTCTGCGTTCGCTGTGGAGCATACCCCTGTAACCATTCCGCCATGTACTGCCCATTTACACCCTGATTAAAAGACAGGGGGGTCATGCCAGGTCCCCGTAGTAGGCATCGGGCTCCCGCACCCCCTGCAGACAGGAGCGGCCCGTGTGAACAGAACACCCGCTTGACACGGCCAACCGGGGCCGTGGACCGGAATCCTCGGCGTGTGAGCGTTGGTGTGTGAGCGTGCACAAGCGGCTCCACGTATGTTCACGGGCTGTCTCCATGTGTGTGCGGGTGTGCAGGGCGCCAACGTGACGTGGGGTGACTGCTTCGGGTGCCGGTACAACCTCTTCCGGTACAGCCAGTGCTGTGACATGCGCGAGGAGCACGGGGACGACCTGTTCCCCTGCTTCGGCGTGCAGCGGGGGTTCAGCGCGCTGGACTACTCGAGCTACGCAGCGCAGATCGCCTGGTGGCTGCAGTTCTTTCCCCCGGAGCAGATCTACATCGTCACTTCCGACGTTATCAAGGACCCGAAGCGCCAGATGCAGGTGCTGCACCTGAGACCCAGAGTGGCCTGCGCTGTAGACACCGGTGGTTGGGAACTGCAGCCGGTCCAGCCTGTACATGACAGCGGGCAAGCTTTGCCGATGCACAGTGCGCACATGCAATGGCACTGACGCCTTTTGCACGCAGTGTTCCAGCGAGATTTCTGTCCTTCACGTCTCACAGACGCGAGCACTGACGCCACGCGACCTGCAGGTGCTGCACGAGCTGCTGGACTTCGCCGGGCTTCCGGACGCGCCTCGCTTCAACGCAGCAGTGGTCAAACGCGCTGGAGCATTTAAAGGCTCCTACCACGATGTTTCCGACGAGGACCTGGCCGCTAAGGCCACTGTCGGCCGCTTTCACGCGTCTCAAGTCCGCGACCTTCGAGCGCTGCTGGCCAAGTTCTTCCCGAAAGTAGACCTCGTGGGCTTCCCGTAGCCGGCGCGGCACGCTCACTCTCCAGGTAGCACCGCACAGATTTTGCGGTGCCTGGCAAGCTACAGGCGTGCGCACAGACAGGGCACGGTGCATGAGGTGCACGTGCACCGGCCGTGTTGAGTCGGTGTCCACAGGGACAGACCAGCGTTGCCCCTGGCTTGGCAGAAGATTCAATTTTACCTCACATGTCGCCTCAGTGAGTTGTGGATTCGCATGGTAGCTGATCCTACGGGTCCTTCATGGCCAATTTCGACAGCGTTACAAGGCATTCCCCGTTGTGCCCGGAATGCAGACTGCATGTCACCTCGCATGTCCGCATGCGTGGTCTCACGCAGGGGCTGTCATGAAGCTGCTTTGCGGGCGTTTTTCGGCAGCTGCGTAGGAATGGATCAGCGGCCAAGCCCGCCAAATAACGAGTTGGGAACGGGGCATCAATGACAGAGCCCCCCGCACGAGGTGCAGCACCAGCCGTGAGCAGTGTGTGTCTGCGTGTGTCATGAACGTCAATGGCACTTGTTGTGGAGGAAGTAATGAATTTGTGAGTGGCAAGTTGAACGGAACACATGCTGCCAGTATGTGAGTCACCGAGAGTGTGTGTGCCTGGATGCAGCAGGTGAAGTGAACACGTTGAGATGGTGCATCTCTGCCTTTTGTGATGTGATGGCCACGATCCCATCACTCCGCTGGACTTCTGTGCTTCTTCTGGCCCGATGTCAGTGGGCTTTGCGGCTCAATCAAGTGGCAACATGCATTGGCTTCCCTTGGCACAGCTGCGCCTGCCGCCCGACTGTTGCATTGCCAGCATCTTGGCTGCCTGTCCATCAGAAAAAGTGCCTGAAACATAAGCATGGGCAGAGGTCAAAGTGGCCCTTTAAATATTATTGTTAAGTAATTTGGCACAGCAGAACCAGCTGATCTGTTGCTCTAGTGTTCCTGGGGCGATGCACACCACGTCTCAGCTATGCCACTGTACAACACATACAAGCACTCCTGGCGTTGACTGCACACCCTGTGCCTGTCTGTTTGCCTGTTGACTGCTTTGTTGCCTCGGTGCTGCTGGGTCCTGGATGTATCACTGTGTAACACACCCTGTTCCGCATCTGGGCGTGACAGTGGGCATGAATCTTGCTGCAGAGGCAGCAGTCGATTACCCCAAGGATACATACCATGAGAGAATATCGGTGGATGGCTCTGCTGCTGCCTCGTCTGCCTGCCAAACTGTGTTCTGCAGACTGCTGGTGTGGGTCGGACTGGTGTATGGGTACCTTGTGCTACATGGTCAAGCTTGCTACATGCACAAGGCAAGCAAGTGGCTTCCAGATTGCCAGGCGTGCTGCTCCTGCATGAACGCTGCATGCTTTGACACTTTTGCTTCATCACCACGCACAGAGGCATAACGTCCTCGTGTTTGACCGGATGCTGAGCGCTGAATTGGGTTTTCTTACTCGCTGGTCGCCGTTTGAGCCCTTGACAAGACCATGTGAGTCACACCAAACAGCACTGCTTTGCACATGCAGCACAAACAGGATCACAATGCCGTGCGTCGCTGCAGCGACCATACAAGCTACCCTTCCAAGCTGACCCACTTCATTGTCAGCCAGATGATGGACACGCATCCACAACCGCTGCTTGCACATACAGCAAGTGACTGAACGGCCCGTCAAGCCTATGGCCACTCAGCACTCTCACTTGTGATGCTGTCATGCCTTACACGTGTGCCTCAGCCACATCTGCTGTGGCAATGTTGCAAACATGGTTGTGCCAGAGCCAACGCTCCGTTGCTGACAATACAGCCGACAATGACCCTAGCTTGTGACCTGCCTACGGGCCACCCACAACGTCGCTTCCTGCAGGGCCACCTGGCTGCCTGTCGGCCAGCCCCTGGCCCTCGCACAGCCGCTCCAGCAGCTTGAGCCACGCAAAGCGGGCATCAAACTCCATGTCCACCCAGCAGTTGACCGCGATGACGGCCTCGCCCTCCAGCTCATCCTGCTGCACAAAGTGGTACCACATGGCCGGCAGGTAGAGCACATCTCCCGCGTTCACCGTCACCTGCAAGCCAGGGCTCCAGTGTGTACCTGCCCAGAACCTGCGCTCAGCACACCTGCTGCCGCATTGCAGCAAGTGGTGCCAACCTGCTGACACAGGAGGCTGCGAGAGGAAGGGCAGTCTTTGCCACGGGATCCCCGTGCAAGGTTCAGGCATGAGATGCGGCGGTGGTCCTGGTTGGTGAAGCTGCTGCCGAACAGAGTGGCTGAATTCGCCTGAGCAAGCCAT
>JALKAD010000190.1:352857-367328 GCA_024500015.1 Ulva compressa | reverse complement strand
AACCTGAGAAGCGGTCAGAATTAGAACCTTAACAGCTCTTCGGCATGCGACCCGGGCCATCTCGCCAACCGGTACCAGTCACGGTGGGAGGCCAGTAGTGCCAAAAGTGCAAGCAGTTCACTAGTTCCTGATACCCACCGCTGGTCTGAATTCAAAGCAGCAGGTGCGCTGGACCAAGATTCTGCATATATGTATGCGTGCAGCTTCGAATTCGCGATCAACCTGTACATGTCTTCAGGCCTAGGTGCACAATACACCATAAGCATAATGCATGTAATGTAATACATGAATTGCCGATTATAATCGGCATGCCAAACCGAATCATAATTCTATACCTGCTAGCTAGCAGATATATAGCAGCAAATATATAACCGAGCACAGATCTCGACACTACAAGGGAACTAGCTATAGCGGCCATAACTCGCCCATGCTGCACACTGTTCGCGCTGCCAGTGGGTTGTGTGTTTGCGGCCTGGTATGGCTCCTTGTGAGTGCGTTTTGTGCCGATCGATAGGTATATGTAGGGTGACTGTGCTGCTTGTGATTGTGTGTTTTGGTTCGTGCTGGCAATTGCTTCACTCGGCTCTGCTGGCCATATGCATGGCCCTGGGCCTTGATCTATCACAATGCGCGTAACACATTACCCGGTATCATTTGGGGGCTGCCTGTACCACACCTGCACCGTAGACCAGTGACCTATGAACCACATTGCACGTGCAATTCCGGCGCCCGTTGTAGCTATAGCCATGTGCCCATGTAACACAGGGAGAGATGTTTAATAGCTAGATCTGGGACACGGAACCAGTGGTGAACATGTACATGTTGAGTGGTTCCCATGACCAGAACTCTACCATACACGTGTGGCTACATCGACTGCAGCCATCTGATCGCCTTGATCAATTTATGCTGCGATTCCGACACTTGCACGCTGGTCCACACTGCATCCTTCGATTCACACGCATGTGCGCGTGCTTGCAGGCCGCCAGTTGCGATCCACAAAGGCGCTGTTCGTCAATTGAGGCCGTTTTCGGAGAGGCCGTTTCCGGAGATTCTGTAAGTCTCCTCTGCAGCTGCGTAGCGCCGATCAAGCTCGTCTCGGAGAAATACACACGTGAGGGCCACACATCGATACAAAGACCGGCTGGTGCTGCAGTTCAGCAGATTTCGGTTCACCGCAAGGGGCCTGGCAGCCTGAGGGGGTCGGCCACAGCACACGTGAAATTGTGGTCAAACCGCCATCGAATCTCTGCCGCGACTGCAGCAATGCAGGGGGTGCAGAGCATGGTTGCCTTGACACACAAGCGTCTGTCTCATGCGCGAGCAGCCCTTATGGCCGCTTTATGGGTCTATGTATGCACATGTGTGCTGTGGACGGAGACGGTGCTGGCAGCGGAACAGCAGCCATTTTTTGCTCCGAGTCGTGGCGGGGAACCTAGGCCTCAGGCTGCAGCTGACGCCACCCGCGCTGCCGTGAAGTTTCCCGGGAGTACGTTGACAGCGACGCCGCCCACTGCAGCAGCCGAATTGCACCCAGAGCTGCCGTATGACATCTATGACGCTGTGGTGACGGGGGTGGCGAGCGTCGACCTGCAGGGTGCGATCGAGGGCAGCAGGCCATGGTCGAGAGGCTCAGCTGGCCATGCATGGATGCGAGGCACAGCTGTCGGCTCGAGGCGCGAGCTGCTGCACGGCAGGCGGAAGCCCAACCGGTACAGCCGCTGCCCGACGTGCACGCTGGTGGCCTGTGACTCGGAGGCTAACTGCTCTGGCCACTGCAAGCAGAACCGCAGGTTGTTCACGTGTCGGAATCCGGGCTTCGTTGCGGGCCAGTGTGTGACGGATCCACTGCCCGACCCCGAGAAACTTCCTGCGGATCGAATCAGGCGGGAAGGCAGCGCCGTGGTCGACGTGACCGCCCCGTTCATCGGCTGTGCAAACATCACTGGCACAGCGGATGGGTGTCCCTCTCCTGGCACCGCCGGGCAGACCGCAGGGGGTGCCAGGTTCACAGTGCGGCAGACGCATTGCAACCAGCACCTGTACAATATCGAGTGTGAACACTATCCGTTCTTTCCGTTTGGCTTCTGCTGGTGTCTCGTGGACATCGAGGGCGCGGGACGGGAGTGGCGGGCGTGCCGCACGACAGAGGTCGATGCCGAGGGCCTGGGTGTGGAGATTGGTAGCGTGGGGCCGCAGCCAAGCGAGAATGTTGTGAGTGTGACGGCTGACCGGGCTTCCACCAACACCACGTTTGGTGATCGGGAGAGTATTGACCCGCTGATATACCACGATGCTGTCACATACCTGCTCGAGGGTGCAACGGTGACAGTACGTTTGTCGTACTACATTCGAGCGGTTGCTCACGTTGACACTGGCAGCATTGATACGGAAGGCACTGTTCTGAGAGATTATGATTACTTCAATGACTACGCGTACGTGTGAGTCGGCATACGGGCCTGCGGAGGAGGTTGTTGTGGTGGAAGGGTCAGCTGCAGTGGGCTCCGTGGGAAAGTTACATGTGGATGGCGACCTCCAGGGGGTATAGATCTGTCCAGAAAGGCACCATGAGATGAGATGTCTGTATGCATGGCAAATGGTGGCACGATGATATCATGAGATGATGTGATCAATGCAAGCATAAGCTCCGTTATGAAGCAGTTGTGCAAGACCACATCCACTGAACATATATAGTCTAGGCAAAGTTTGACATCATTTGATTCATGTCTGCCCCTCTGCTCATGCATGCATGCACAGTTGCTTACACCTTGGTGGGTGCGGGAGTGTGCGTGTGTGTTACACAGTGATAGATCTAGGACCCAGCAGCGCCGAGGCAACAGACCAGGCAACACGCAAAAAGACAGACAGCCCATCGCAAGCACCAAGGCTACTCTCCGCACGAGCAAACGCCAGAACGAACTCGTTCAAACTTGCGCTGGCATGAAAGCAAATACACACATGTGCATGCACACACACACACGCACACACACACATACACACACAAACAACGCACTCTGAACCGAGCGCAGCACCGCGCAGTACCACACAGTCCATGCGCACCCCAAACACAGTCAGCATGCTCAAGGCCCACTGGCGGGCGCCTCCTCAACCCCATCAGGCTACACGGGCGCGCAACCGCGCGCTACGGCCATCTCCGAGACCGCGAGGCACCCGTCCCAGGGGCTGCAGCCACAGCTAGCCAGGCTGTACGAGCGGTGTCGGGGAAGGGGGGCAGAGGAGAAATGGCGGACATGTGCGGGCAGGACGGAAGAGGGAGGGAGGAGGAGGGACGGGGGCGGGGTGGGGGGATCAGAGCCCAGCGGGCGGAGGCGGGGGGAGGCAATGACGCAAGCCTATGCGCGGTGGCCCGTCAGCGCCGGCAGGCCGTCCGTGGGGACAGGAAGGCCCGCCAGCAGCGCGCGCCCGACGAGTCTGGCACGGAGGGGCGCGGCCGCCCGGGCTTGTCGCGCCAGCGCTCGGCACAATGTTGTGGACAGGTCGCGCATGGCATTCAGCAGGAAAGTGCGCTTGGACACCGCGCCGTGTCCCGCCGCTATCTCCGCGATTGTCTGGAGGAAGCGGTACGCGTCCCGTCCAACCCTGCCATACGTCTCATGCACGAGCGGGATGAACTGGGCGGCGCCTGTGATGGCGCCATACTTATCGTGCTTTTGCCGTTCGCCCTTCCAAGCGGTCGCGCCAGCCTCACTTGACGCTCCGCGCACATGCGACCTAGCAAGCGGGTGCATCACCTTCACATCCAGCAGCGCCATGCGCGTGGTGAGGAATGCCAGGAGGTCGCCGCGCTGCGGGGGCCGCTGCGATCGGGGCGGCGGGGTTGCGGGCGGCGGCGCTTGCGCCCGGTCAGCGGCGGGGTGCACTTCGCGCGTCGGGGTCTGGGCGGCGGTGGGGGGGGTGGTAGCGGCGGTGGGGGTGGGGGAGGCCGGGGCCGGGGCTTGGGTGCCATGAGGGGTGTGGGGCACGTCCGAAGCCTGGGGGGCCTGCGAGAGATGGGGTGGGGTTTGCACCGGCGCAGCATCGTCTGGGGAGCACGGCGGCGGCAGCGGTGGCGGTGGCGGCGGTGGCGGTGGCGGCGGCGCGGCTGGTGGCGGCTGCCGGCTGCCGCGGAGGGGGAGCACGCGTATGCCTCCGGGGAGCTTGCCGACATGCGGCTCGAGCGATGAAGCGAGCGATGCGCGCATGAGCACCCGCCTCCAAGCCACCGTGATGAGGTCGTGCTTCAGGACTGACGTCGCCCATAGCTGTCCGTGTGCGTGTGTGTGGCTGCGTGGGTGTGGTTGTGTCCGCTGTGTAGGTTCGTTGTGGCTTTTCTCCCGGGACAGTTGCTGCTTGTTACTGTTGTCTGCTGTTGAGGGGGTTTTGGCTGTCTGTTTTCCTGCTGTTGCCCTCGCTGCCGGGCTCTTGCGTTCATCTCCGTGTAACACCTTGGTGGCTCCGCTTCTTGCGTGGTTTTGATCGCCTGCTTCCCCACTGCTGCCCTCGCTACTGGGCCCTTGCATTGATCTCCGTGTAACACCTTGGTGGCTTGGTGAGTATGTACGTACACGTATGCAATATGAATGACAGCGCACGCTTTTCAAGATACCACACTCATGTGTGCACCTCATCTTCACGTCAATCGTCAACTGTTGTGCAGCTGAGTTTGTCAGTCACACGACCGGTCTGGCCACGCTACGACAGCATGCCATTGGCACAGCATGGTCAGCATGGACAGCACGCACGCGGCTGCCGTCCGGACGCGACAGATAGGCCGCGACAGATAGCCAGTGTCATGCCTTGCACCTGTGCCTGAGCCGCATCCGCTCCAGTGTACATGGCTGTGCCTGAGCTGCAGTGCGCTTGCACATGCACGCATGCATGGGTACACGCATGCATGTAGCGCTGCATGCATGTCCGTGTCTGCTCGCCGCTCTGCGCTGCACATCGCGATGAACGGCTCTGAGCATGGCTGCATTTAAGCATGTTGTAATGATGAAGCGTTGGATTATGTTGGCTTCATTCATTTGAAAAGCGTCGAAGTTTGGTGGAGCTACGAAGAGACCAAAGCTCTCTACACCAGTTTTGCACTCGCGACAAGACATCCGCTACCAACGCCATGAGTGCAGCAGGTGTGTAGCTTCGAACACAATAGCGCCTGATCGAGCCGCTCGTCGTGCCGTACACACGCACTGAGCAGCTCATTGCGCCGTGTCTTCCGTAGATCTGCCCGCTGTATCATAGGCATCCCACAACCATTTCATTTGCTTGTACCAAGCACAAGCACACGCCCCTGTCCTTTATCCCAGTCGCCCTCAGGTCTTGAGAACTCGGCGCACGTTGAGGTCTTTTGAACTCCGTGACTACGCACAGCTCCCTGCACGAGTGGGCAGGCGAAGCTGATTATGACAGCCGTATTGGCCGTTTGCTGGCGGTTGCACCGACCCCGGTGTCAACGAACTTTTTGTGCACACAGATCCGCAAACTTGGATCTGTAACGGCATGCGACGGCCGCATTTTCCGTTTGCACCAACCGCCGGCTCCACGAACTTCTTGTTCGTTGCGGAAGCTGAGTGAAATTGGTGACCCAAAGTTGTACCTAACAGTGCACTCAAGCGAAGTGTCGACACAATCCAACCAAGCCCCCGCGCACAATCAGCCGGGCGAGCGATATTTCCGTCCCCGTGCAACCAGCACAGGCGGACGACGACTCAAAACGCACACATCCGCGTCGTATGGTCTCACCCCCTGGGACGCCAGTTCCCCCAGGCAGGCAGACCTACAAACAGGCTGTAGCGCCCGCCGCGCCTAGCGCGGTGGAGGCGTCCACTGCAGCCGGCTCTTCCTCGCAAGAGCCCATTATACACAACACCAAGGCAGCAGAATTTGCGCCGATTCCTGACAAAAGCGCAGACACGGTTGCGCGCGCTGTCCACGACTCGTGGTTCATGCGCTATGGTGTCCCAGAATGGATCACCACTGACAATGGCACAGAGTTCGCCGGCTCCTTCCGGCATCAGCCTGAACGATTTGGCATCACTCATGTCCGAACCTCAACGTACCATCCGCAGTCCACTGGTGCTGTGGAGCGCCTCGTGCTGGCAGCGAAAGCTGCTGGCGCAGCCCATGACTGGGCGGCCCTACTGCCGAAAGTGCGCATGGAGTACATGCAGCGTCGTCACTCAGTGACAGGGTACTCTCCCAGCGAGTTGGTGCATGCGCACCGGCTGCGCCTACCGACTCCTGTGGGCCCCCACCCTGTGCCACTGCAAGTGGCTGCAGTGCAGCTTCCGCAGCTGCCGGGCGACCACTTCGTCCAGCAGCGCGACCAGCGCGCGGACGCGATGGCGTCCCGGGTCTATGACCACGTTTTACAAGCGCAGCAGCGCAATATGAACAGGCAAGCCCATCTCCTCTCTACGCGCAAGCTGAAGAGGGGGAGGAAATTACAGCCTGGAGACCTGGCTTACGTCGTAGAGCGTGGGCTAGTCAAGAAAAATTCAGTTTCAGGTCCTTTCGTTATTGAAAGCATCTCTGCGGGCACAGTGTCTCTGCGAACAACACGCAGAGTACCAGACCAAGAAGTTCGCTACTTCTCGACTCACGTTGAGCGAGTAGCAAGGTGTACCACTGTGACAGACGTGCTGGAGAAACTCATGCACTCTGTGGGGTATACGGTCAATCGACAACCATCAGACCACACGGCAGCCCAGCATTCTGGCTAGGGCTGAGCCGCCCATCGGCGTCTTTGTAAGCTCATGACAGATGTCATGCCTTGCACCTGTGCCTGAGCCGCATCCGCTCAGTGTACATGGCTGTGCCTGAGCTGCAGTGCGCTTGCACATGCACGCATGCATGGGTACACGCATGCATGTAGCGCTGCATGCATGTCCGTGTCTGCTCGCCGCTCTGCGCTGCACATCGCGATGAACGGCTCTGAGCATGGCTGCATTTAAGCATGTTGTAATGATGAAGCGTTGGGTTATTTGCTTCATTCAACAATCTCAACATCTCTTCACATTTCAGGTCTTCTGAGTGCGCCGCTCGACCAAGGAGTCTACCGTCGGCCTGATGATGCTGGGCAGTTGGCCAATCAAGGACGTCGGTGTGGAGGTGAAGTGTGTGAAGGGGTTAGTCGAAGATCAACATTCAAGACAAGTCACTAGGACAAGATTCAAGACAGTCATTAGGACAACATGCGAGTTCGGATTAGATCCGGGCTCGAGAGACGTGTGATACCTTTTTGTGTTGGTACTCCACGCATTTAGGACCCATTTAGGACCCTGCTGCATGGCTTACTGTTCTCCTGAGTTGCTACACCCCATGATTCTCGAGATATCATACATCCTCGTAGGTGCATCCACGCCTATACCCCCTTCGAACCACTCTGGTTCAAGGTCTTTGTAAGCTCATGACACGCCTACATAGCGGAGGCGGCCCTGTGTGAGGTGACATTCAGGGAGGATTGCCCCCCATGCTTCCGGCTGTTCAGCGGCCCAAGCGGCGCAAGGCTCTCGCAGCTGTGGCAGCAGCTGCACGACAGCCTCCGGCTCTGCCCTGAGCCCGACAGAGCGCTCGACCCCACCGGTGGCACGATTGCGATCGTGCTGCCCACCATCCAGCCGACAGTCACCCACGCCATCGCCCAGCGACGGTATGACGCACTGTTCGCTGCCAATGACCTCACCACAGCTGTTGGTGAGCGGGCTGCGGCGCGCTTGTGCAGTTGCGCATGCCGTGAGTCGGCGATCTGGCTTGACACCCTGCCTGTTGCGCCGTCTCTGCAGCTGTCCAACGTCGACTTCGCGTTTCTCTCCGCCACCGATGTGGGATTTCCCCCATGCATGTGAATGCACGGGGAGTCGCATGCAAATGCGGACACTTCATCCTGCCTGACGACCTCGACCATGCAATGACGTGCAAATCGCTGTCCGGAATCCGTACCGTGCGCCACAATATTCTCCAGGAGAGATGGCGCGGGGCGGGGTCGCGGGCGAGCGTTTCCAGCACTAAGGTCCCCAACACTCGTTGTTTTCTGACGCAGCATGCACAGGAACTCGCCGGGACTGATACGCACGCGCAGAGCAGCATTGCTCGGCGTGGGGATGGGGCGAATGGCGGGAGGCGGGATCCAGGCAGGGCCGACGACGTGGGCGGGATGGGTGAAGTGGCTGGGCGAGACGCTGCGGGTAGGGACACAGATGTGGGCAACGATGCAACGGAGGGTGCTGAGCACAGGGATTCAGGCCAGGAGGGGCAGGGTCGGCCGCAGCGCGGGGCAGATGCACAGGCAGAGGAGCTAGATGATGCCGAGCCGGCCTCAGGTGTGGTGCCGGAGGCGGACAAAATCGGGGATATCTTGTGTGTTCCGCTAGCGGCGAGCTCCGCATTGCGGATGTGTCTGTGATTGACCCTGTGGCGCAGAGCGGCAGCCCGTGGGGATGGCGCTGCGGCGGCGGTGCGCGATAAGCACAAGGCGGCTGCTTATCGTCGCTATAATCCGCATGCGTACGATTTTGTTGCGTTGTCGCATGAGACATTCGGCAGGTTGAGCAAGGGTGCACTGTCGCATCTGAAGTATCTCGCTGATATTGCTGTCGAGTGTGGTATACAGGATCGGGCGCAGTACATCACCAATGTGAAAAGAGAACTGAGTGTAGGTTTGTGTAGAGGCAACGCGCTGTTGTTCAGAATGGGCTTGCAGATCATGACTGGTGTGTCTGGAAAGGCAGCCGTGGCGGGCAGAATCCGCCCGGTTGCTGAGTTGTGAGGTAGTGCCTCGGATGTGCCACTGGCATGACTATCGCATACACTACAAGAAAGTCGACACGCATTTTTAAAGTTGTCAGACACTTTTGACCGTATGTGGGGGGTAATGACGCCCTTTGCATGAAAAGGGTCACGCGCCTCGAATTCGGATGGGCGCGACTGCGTTGAAAAGGGTCTAGCTGGTCGCTGCGCGGGTGTACATTCGCCCTAACAACATAAGGGTCTGACACCGTCGTCGGTATTGTGTTTTGTCTATCATGCCCTCACTCTCAAAAGGGTCTGCTAGCTCAACCTCGCCGGGGCCAGTCGCTAAGTATTAGGTATCCTCATTTAGACCTCATCACGCTGCATATGACGGCATGCTCTGTCAATGTGTCAACGTGTTGCGTGATTTATGCTTGCAGGACCCGACGCCTTACTTTGGTTTGGCTGCCCGTACTACGTCCATCTCCAAGCGACTCAGCTGAATTGATCCGCATGCCATCCACAGGTTCTCTCGGAAACAATGCGTGGGCTTGCAGATCATGACTGGTGTGTCTGGAAAGGCAGCCGTGGCGGGCAGAATCCGCCCGGTTGCTGAGTTGTGAGGTAGTGCGTCGGATTTGCCACTGGCGTGACTAGCGCATAACGACTCTGTAACCACACACACATCCACGGGTCTGGGCCGCGGGGCGGGGGGGGGGGGGGGGGGTGTGTAGCGGCGGTGGGGGTGGAGGAGGCCGGGGCCGGGGCTTGGGTGCCAAGAGGGGTGTGGGGCACGTCCGAAGCCTGGGGCCTGCAGAGAGATGGGTAGAGGGTGCGCCGGCGCAGAATCGTGCTGGGGAGTCCGGCCGGCGGCTGGCGGCGGACGGAGGTGGCGGCTGTGGCGGGGCGGTTGCGGCGGTGGCGGCGGCGGTTGCGCGGTGGCGGCGGCGGTGGCGGTGGCGGCGGCGGGACACGCTGGCACGGCGCGGCCGTGCACTCGCAGACGGCGTGGCCGGCGGACGTTCGAGGCCCGCCGGCGGCGCAGCTGGCGGCGACAGCCGGCTGCTGCGGAGGGGGAGCACGCTTATGCCTCCGGGGAGCTTGACAACATGCGGATCAAGCGATGAATCGAGCGATGTGCGCATGAGCACCCGCCTCCAAGCAACGGTATTGAGGTCGTGCTTTAGGACTGAAGTCGCCCATAACTGACCGCATATGACACTGTGCGTGCCGGACGCAGCCACGCGGCCGCAGGGGCAGGCCTCGTGCACATTGATGTGTTACACGGAGATGAACGCAAGAGCCCGGCAGCGGGGGCAACAGCAGGAATGCAGACGGCCAAAACCCCCGAAAGCAGACAACATCAACAAGCAGCAACTGTCTCGGGTGAAAAGCCACAACGAACCGACACAGCCGACACAATCACACCCACGCATCCACACACACGCGCACTCCCGCACATTGATTTGCAGTATCATTTCTTTAGGAACAGGTACTTGCGTGGTGAGCTCGAGGTGTCGGTGGAGTTTGTGTCTACTGAGGAGCAACAGGCCGACATGCTGACAAAGGCATTGTCCGGGCCTATGCCGACGAATGCAATTGCTGGATGTTTGAAGCCACCACCAAGCGACACCGCTTGAGGGGGTGTGTGGCATATCTGTTATAATCAGTGGACCTTGGCCGCGGGGCCTGTGGGATCCCGTGCATGCCGTAGCTATGCGCAGGGGTCGGTGCTATCACATACCTGTGCTGGTGTACAGGCTCCGCCAGTGATAGCGCCTTCGTCGTCAGTGGAGGTAACACACGTGAGACTTTGACAGATCAGAAGAGTGATTACACTGTGATCAGTAGAGCCTATATAAGCGTTCCCTGAACGACTCATACGGATATGATCAGAATCATTGTCTGCTTGCACTCAATCAGCATGCATTGCTCGTGCATATGGTCAGGCATCGGTGCATGGCTGTCCCATAGCCACTCCGGATCAGCACGTGTATACCGTGCATCCACTCCATGCAAGGTCACCGTAGTCCTGTGCATGGCTGGATCACGACAATTTCTAGGTATTAGGCAACTGTGTGCACGCTAGTCGTTGGTGTGGCGGCAGGTGCAGTGCAGCAATGCATGCATGAGCCTGCGGGAGTAGGGCGTTGTTTGAAGTTGATGCATAGATTTTTATTGTGATGGAGTTCGCGAGTTCGCTGTCACGTATAGGACTGCACCCCCATGCTTGTCATTAGGTCTTGAAGGACTACGTAGCGATCAGGAGTGGACGTGCATTCGAAAGCCAGTTCAGCAGCATACCCTGGCCGTCTTGCGTGACTATTCTACTTGTACGTACATGTGCTGCACTCGCGTGCACGTGCTGTCACGGTGTATGTGCACATGTCCTGTTATTTGGTCTTGTGCTGCAACTGGCTTCCTCACACCCTCGTTCCAGTAGTGAACCAGCTGGCTTCTCTGGAGCTCCATGCGTTATAATCTCTGTTGAGATTGCAGTACTATGCCACTAGACTGCAATCTCAACAAAAGCTGGGTCTCTCAACAGACCCATATGTGCCATCCAAGATCTGTCGACAAGGAAACTAGGCTTCAGTACAGTGCGCATGTGGGGCTGTGACTGGATGCTGCACTGTGGCTGCATATGGATTCAGCCATCGTGCCACACCGTTAGCTGTGACAGCACACAGCAGTACAGGCATGTAGAGATCCTCAATCCAGGCAGAATAAGTCTTGGGCTAATGAACAATATAAAATGGACCAACAATAATCAAAAGAAGACAAATGCATGGACCGGTGCATGAACTGGTGGCATGCCTTGTACATGCGCGCTGACTGGGTTTCAGACAGATCTGGACATGGCTGACGAATGCATTGTGTGGCGGAACAACAAGAAAGATGCAGTCCCCAGTTCAGAAGGAGACCCTGGAATTAAGGCCTTCCAAACTGCAGGGTTGATGTACTAGCCAGCTACAGATCTACATTTAAATTTACACGGCCATGCCAACGGCTGCGCTCCCTGGGCCTGTACACTGCAGCTGCCACTCAACAATTCATCTGAATTCCAGTTTGGACTGGCCGACCTGTGCTTAAGCAACAGTATTTGCCATGCCACAACAGCTGCTGCAAGATGAGCAGCTGCAGCTATGGAGCCACAGACCATGCATGCTGCTGGCATGACCATGCCACACCTTGCAGTCTCGTGTTGCATGTAAAAATCTCAATCACTGGTATACTATATTGCACCACTAGAAGTATCTCTAATCACAAAAGCCTAGACAAAAACCTCACCCCAGAGCTTATCCTGTGCTGTACACATGCGGCAATGCACACATGCATACAGAAGACACGCTCAACAATTTTATGTACACAAGCAGTGGGCCTGCCAGCGCAGCTCTTGCACATCACAGGGCCACAGAAAATCTAATGGCGCCCCGCTGAAGCAAGCACTGGCGCTAGCCTTGGCCTTTGCCAAGCAGAAGCAGTGATACTAGTGATACTTCTTCTTGGGGTAATATGTGTAATGCTTCTTGGGGGGTGAATACTTCTTGGGCACGTAGGAGTAGTGCTTCTTGGGGGGTGGCTGCTTCTTGGGCACGTATGAGTAGTGTTTCTTGGGGGGTGGCTGCTTCTTGGGCACGTATGAGTAATGCTTCTTCGGTGGGGTTGGCTGCTTCTTGGGAATGTATATGTCATACTTCTTTGGCGGGGGTGGCTCCTTCTTGGGCACGTAAGAGTAGTGCTTCTTTGGGGGGGGAGGTGGCGGCTTCTTGTAATCGTTACAGGAGTAGACCTTGTACTTGTCCTTGCAGTGGCCAGAGCAGGAGTGCCCGTGGCAGTTGTAAATCTTGCACGAATGGCATGAGGGAAGACCATGGTGCGAGAAAGTCAGGAGGTGGCGAGAGCCTGTCAACCCGCCCAGCTCCCCCGCAAACGCCGCCTGCACCTCCGGGCCCGCCTCGCCTGTGACAAAGGCATCAGTTGTGATGTATGGGGACATCAGTTCGCCACCTGTGTGGCTGAGAAGCTCGTGGTCCTGCGATGCATGCACGGCCGGCACAGCGCCCAGCGTGGCCAGCGCGGCCAGCATGAGCATGGGGAGGGGGCGCTTAAGCTGCATCGCGATTGTGGTGGAGGCCTGCATACAAGTGGTGTTGGTGAGCACAGTTTTGTATGGTTTTACAGGGATATAGAGCACAGCTGCAGAGCACAGCCTCAAGAGGCTCCTAGGAAAGCAAGCATGTATCACGGGGAAAAGCACACGTGCACGCCACCAAGCCCAATCACAACCGCCCATACTATACTAGTAGCGACACTAACTCCGGCAAACATTCAGCATGATGCGTGTGCATTTGCCCTCAACAGCCACAAACAGGCTCGCAAGCACAAGGGCGCAGCACCAGTGTGCACTCACATCTCAGCTGTTGCTTTTGCGCAGGCAATGTGGCACCCCTGCAGTGCCGGGGGACCGTTGCTGGCACCAGCTGCGCGCGTGAATGCATCAAGCACACAGGAGGAGGCTCGTATGCTTATGGGCGCGGCACTGTGACCCAGCAGCGCAAGCTATTATAATAGCTCTGCGTCTGTACAACCGGAGACACTGTGCTGCAGCCGCGTGCACTCTATGCCAGTGCAGCTTCGCGCTCTGTGTCAGCAAAGCAGTTCAGAGTCAGTACGACTGTTATTAAATGGTACAGCGTGCCACCATGACCAGTGCATGTGCAAGGCATGCACAAAGCCTGAGCATGACCACGCATGCAGTCGCTGCATCAGTCCCCGACTTTATGTCTGCAACAACTCGCGATCCCGGCATTCAACCCGGGCCCACAGGCTAGCGCCATCGTGGCTGCAATAACCAAGGACACGCTTGCGCAGCTGCAGAGGTGCACAGGTGCTGATGTGCACGTGGCGCCGCAGTTTGTTGCACTGAGACAGGGCGGGCCTCAGCAGCGCCACGGGAAGGAAGCAAGTGTCACAACCAATATCAAGAGCGGCGTGGCCACTGAAAGCGCTGCCATTGACCGCACTCGCAAAGACAGTGCACAGGGAGTACTGGCGCAAACACCCAGTGTCCTGACCTAGCAAAAAATGATGTTATCTACACAGAAATGTGTGGTCATTGTATCAACGTAGTTGGTGCAAAGTCGTTGCGACGTTGGCCGCAGCAGCCAGCAACGGCCATCGTGTGCTGCCAAAACATAGCAATGCTCGTGGCCCTAGGCGATGGCTACGGCCGTGACCTACGGCCACAGTGTATACCTGGGCCGTCAGTGGCCCAGGTACACTGTGGCCACTGACGGCACTGCGGCGGCTAACACTACAATGAAGGGGAGTTATGGGTTGGTCTGCCGTGTGCTCTGGTTACCCTAAATTACAATGGAAGGGCTGTGTCCGAGATGGATGCATCGGCTCTAGGCTGTGTGCTGTGTGTGCCATCGTGTGTGTACGTGGTATGGGGCCTGGCCCCACGCGCACTTATGGCTGACCATATCCCCTTTTTTGTGTAGGGTAAGACCAACAGCAGCGTTTTTTTGTGTAGGGTGAGACCAACGGCAGCGCACGGCCAGAGGCAATCACGCGCAGAGGCAATCACGCGCAGAGGCAATCACGCGCAGAGGCAATCACGCGCAGAGGCAATCACGCGCAGAGGCAATCACGCGCAGAGGCAATCACGCGCAGAGGCAATCACGCGCAGAGGCAATCACGCGCAGCACACGCCCCATACACAGCGTGTAGCTTACATC
>JALKAD010000190.1:319026-352757 GCA_024500015.1 Ulva compressa | reverse complement strand
GGTGATGGGCCGTGGCGGCCCGTCATCTCAGTTCTTGCGATCTCTGTAACAACACTGCGACGGTATCGCCATTGCACGTTGGCCGTGTCGGCATGTCACCTTGTGCGCCCGGTCAGATGCATGGGATATATACAGATCAAGGTCTCAGCAGCGCGAGGCAATTGCAACACAGCAGTCATCAGGCAACCAAACAAACTATCACATGGTACCATCCGACCATCGCGCGTCCGCGCGAGCTCCGCGCGAGCAACGCGAGCAAACACTAAAATGGACTAGAGCCATGCATATGTTGTATTGCAATTTGCTTGACCTCTCATATGAGATGCAAGCTTGAACATGTCTGAGATTCTCATTGAGCATATCCGAATTCAAGGTTTCATGACGCTGCATAGCTGGCCGAAATAAGCGTATGCATGTTCAAATAACATTTCAAATAACCTAGCGCAGGGCCTGCGTCTGTACCGGGGTCGGAGCTTACGCATCCTCAGTGATCTGCTTTTTAGAGCCTGCGCAGTTGGTGCTTGTCACAATTGCAGCACAACTCTGCCTATTGGCAGGGAACCAATTCATCCCTGCTCAAGATTATGAACATTGTAGGGACGCGGCTGCTCACTGGCAGATAGGATTATCATGGTAATAAAGCAGTGGCTGTTATGGAAACAGATAGAAGTTGGATCTGGATTCTAATCCATACAATCCAGAGGCCAGATCCCTCCAATTGGTACATTGTTCACTCAGCACTGTCATATCATATCGTACTGCATGTGATACTGCATGCACATGTACAGCTGGTGATGGCAGCTCTGGCAACACAATACTTGATTGAACATGCATCGAGATCATGGTGTGTACAGAGATATACTACAGAGACATATATTAGAAAGCAGCATAGTCCTTGCACCAGCTCGACTTTCAAATAGGCCACTGGCACTCGTCGCCAACTTGTCAACGTTCGTTCGCGGCACACGCGGTGTGTTACAACGTTACAACGTGATACATCAAGGACTCATGATCAGCGGCACCGAGGCAACAAAGCAGTCAACAGGCAAACAAACAAACCATCACAAGCCCCAAGGCAACTCTCCGCACGAGCAAATGCTAGATCAGACGCGGTGTACATGTGCAGCATGCAGCAGGGCATACATCCGAAGCATGCGTCGCCGACTTCCATAAGTCAATATATTGCTTCCAGCACACGTGCACGTTCTGTACATATGTGCGTCCCCACAGACCTGCCTAGTGCTGGATACGCATACACTTGTGTATGCACCAAGCAGGCAAGTGCAAAAGGTAAGTTCAAATGGAATCCAGGTGATTGCAGGGATGCTCTAGAGATCTGCTGTGCATCATGATGGCCGTGCTTGTGCATGCGCATGATCCAGATTTTTGTGGCGTATCACAGCGACTCGCGCCGGTGCATGACTTCTCGTCATATGCATACTAGTAGATGACGATTGTTGGCACAGGCCCCGGGGCACAGGTGCATCCACCTGCGTATGTGCCTGACTTTCCGTGATCATGTTGCACAGTGCACGTGTGTGCACACCCACACTTTCGGTACATGGTATGCTTGTTGCATACGTTGTTAATGGACGAAATGATATTGATGGTGCGCGCCGTCTGCAGACAGCAGCATGCGTACGTCTGCTAGCTGGTCGTGGCGCACAGGCACCAGGAACTCGATACACAAGCGTTACCGTCTGATCATGAGCGAACCGCTGCCAGTGCAGCTGGACGCGACACATGTGAACAGTGCAAAAAATTAAGGAAGAACACAGTGCAGCAGGGAATGGAATGCGCACTTATCGAGCTCCAAAACTTGGGTCCCACGTGAGGAGATGGACGAGTATGGAATCGCACCGGAAGCGCTCCGGTTTTTATTGCGCTCGGCCGCGCGGGAGTCAGGCTGGGACGATTGAGTGTAAACACCTCCTCTGCAAGACGAATCCCTGGCGGCTACCGCAGGCCTAGGGGGCGGGCTCACCGCCGCGGCGACCGCGGGAACAAGCCCACTGTGCCTATTGCAAGCTCGCAGCGTATACGTATGCATGTCCCTGGCCATGAGGACACCGTCGGCCGCCATGGCCATGGCACGCGGTCTGCGTCCTAACAGCTCGTATTTCTTTACAAGCTGGGATTGGAACCGCGTCCATGCCTGCAGCCGCGCAGGCCATCCTGAGGCTGAAAATTTGCTAGTGTCCACTCAGCTGATCATCAAGTGTTCGATATTATTATCAATATTATCATGACAGGCTGCACATGCATCATGATCATCGATGGTCTCGGTGCAGCTGGCTGGATGCACACTATTATGATCATAGTGTGACATGATAGTACGCACACACGTGCAAGTGTGCAGTGCAAGTGTGCAGTGCCTGGCGGGCTCTCTAGTGAATCTGACCCGCATATTGATGAGCATCACGGCAAGTTGCTGGTGACTTGTATGTCACCAGCACATGTCTGTTTATATCTGTGTATGCAGCTGTACATGTATCCCACTGCAGCTGGCAATTACTCTGGAACGGCCGTGTACATGTGGGTGACCAAACTGGGCAGCGACCCAAGCTGGAAAGAACGAAAGAACGAAAGATTGCGTCTCCATCTGGATAGCTTGTGCTGCCAAAGCATGGTCACAGTGGTCATCATGACCATGCTACCACCAAGGTGGCACGTGCTAGCTACAGATACAGCAAGCTTAAGTTGCCAATGTGTTACACTGTGATAGAGTTGCCAGTGTGTTACACTGTGATAGTACGACTCAACGACTCGCCCAGGCAACAGAGCATTCAACAGGCAAGGGACAAAACATCACAAGCTCCAAGGACTGGCCACTTTCCGCACAAGCAAATGCTAGAACGGCCCAGCTGCAGCGCCGGCACAAAAGCGCACACACACAGTTGCCAGTGTGTAGAACACTGGCAAGCTGGCGCGCCGGCATGGTATGAGTGCAAGTCTGATGTTCTGGCCACGTGCACGTGGGCACTATAGTCAGCCAGCAGTGTACTTGGGGCTAGCTGGTCCCCAATTGCACACAATGGCGAGCTCGAGAACATCACATGTAAAGCTCGAGAACATCACATGTAAACCTTCAAGTTGTAGTGCCCCTGCCTCCATCAGAGACGTACATTTGTGCAACCAAACCAAACAGCATGCAGCCCGATGCATCCTTTCTCCTAGTGCATGTCAAGTTGGAACACATGCGTCATGGTGAAAGCAATTTGTGTGTTTCCCTACATGTGTTACTACACATGAGATATTTGATGGTATCAATATCATGTGACCAGGAAATAATGCAGAGTTCTGCAGAGTTCTGAACAGTGTCTGCGTGCTAATTCAGACAGACGCTACTGCAGACAGGCGCTGCTGCGTCAGTAAGGCATTAAATATTGTGCACAGTGCTGCTGTATCTGCGTGCTAATTCAGACAGGTGCTACTTCGTCAGTAAGGCATTGAATATTGTGCACAGTTTTGCTGTGCCATGGTGGGGCGTGCTGGTTGCGATCGGTGTGTGTTACACTGTGATAGATCTAGCGGTCGTAGTGTGTGCTGTGTGTTGCAAAATAAAACAGAAAAATAAAAAACCAATAAAAAACCCATCATTACGCCAAATCCAACCCAGTCGGGCATCGGCCACAGCACCCCTGCGGACAGGGGCGGACGAACAGTCAACTCTGATCCCACAAGTGCTCCCTCTGCTCCCCGGGGCCCTGTCCGGTCAGATTGAACCCACGCGACTCAGACGACCGCACACTGGTCTGATTTGGCTGTCACTCTGATCGCTGGTGTCGGTGGCCCAGTGACTGGAGTGGCCGGTGTGGTTGCTCGTCCGTTGCCTTTGGGAGAATTGGCTCGCGTGGTTGCACGCCTCGGTCTCGACCGAGGTTTGCAGGCGCGTGTTGCATTGAGGGTGAAATCAGTCCCGCTTGTCGGAGGTGTCAATGTCCTCATGGATACGGCGATGTAATCATACATACATTCGCTTGGTGCACTGGATCGGAGCCCCTCGATGTAAGAGTACACACGCGGCCGGGTCCAACGCGGTAGCCACACGGCAGGCACAGCCATGGGCGCAAATGCGCACTTCTTCTAGCAAGGCAGAAATCCGGGAGGCCGTGCTTGCCAAAACCAGGGGCCACAAGGCGAGTGCAGAGACCACGAGGGGGCTGGACGGCATGTATAGGGAGGCAGGGCCACTGCGGAATCCAGGAGGAACGGAACGATCACACAGTTAACTCAACTGTACTGCGTGGTGCTGCGCTCGGTTCGTGAGTTGTTTGTGTGTGTATGTGTGTGTGTGTGTGTGTGTGTGTGTGTGCATGCACACGTGTGTGTTTGCTTTCGTGCCGGCGCTAGTTCGAACGAATTCGTTCTGGCATTTGCTCGTGCGGAGAGTAGCCTTGGTGCTTGCGGTGGCCTGTCTGTCTGTTTGCGTGTTGCCTGGTCTGTTGCCTCGGCGCTGCTGGGTCCTAGATCTATCACTGTGTAACACACAAGGGGGCCTGGCACTCATGACCTCCAGTGGTCCCAGCAACGGCGCGGACCCCGTGTGAGCCTCGAACAGACTTTGGGACGTCCATAGGCCATAACAATATGTCCTAGCTAGGGTAGCACGGCTCACGGGTGCGCAGTTCGTGCCAGGTGATCGCCTGGCCGGCTCGCATCTGCTGGCTAGCATGTGAGTTTAGTTGTACATTCGCTTGTTGCACTGGATCGGAGCCCCTCGATGTAAGAGAGTATATACTAGTAGCTACATCGGGATTGTAGAACGGCGCGACACGTGGTACCAGAATGCGGGAGGCAAGCCCCCCGCGCGAGCGGGTCTCGCCAGGTAAGGGCCCGCGGTGGACAAAGATGTTTCCTGAGGAGAGCAGCAAGGGGGGCGCCAGTCGCCACAGCAGAGGCGCATGCGTAGACACAGCACTGCTGCCGTGCCTAGGAGGTGATGCCAGCCCTTCGAAGCTTCCCCCGACTTTGATATTGCAAAGCGTGCGGGACCCGCCGACGCCACCATCGGAGCCGGCAGGGGCTACCATATGAGCGCCGATGTCACTGCGGAGTGGCAGGTGGTTGGACACCGGCTCATATGCGATAGCTGCCCGGCGGAGCAATGTATCCCGCCTTTGCATGGAGGCGGAGGCCGCCTGGTGCGGAAGCTGGCAGATCTTGCGCTGGCGGCCCAGACACTTTGGGGTGGCCTCTTCCAGTGTCTGCAGGACCTTCAGGCACACCTGCTGCGCACCACGGACTGGCTCCACCTCTCACAGCTGCTCACGGGCGTCGAGGAGGCCAGCCTGCGCGCCATCATGATGTCCCGCATCTTTGGGGTGGAGCAGCTCACCGCGCCTCAGTGCCGACAGGCCCTGCTCCCTCACAGGCATGGCGGAAGGGGTCTGCGACAGTACACAGCCGACTTTGGTACTTGCGATGGGCTGTCTGCCTTTTTGCGTGTTGCCTGGTCTGTTGCCTCGGCGCTGCTGGGTCCTAGATTTATCACCGTGTAACACAGCCGACTTTGCTGACGCAGCATGCCCGGGCCAGCCGCAGTGGCTCATGCGGAGAGTGGCCTTGGGGCTAGTGATGGTTTGTCTGTTTGCCTGTTGACTGCTCTGTTGCCTCGACGCTCAGGCTGCTGAGTCCTAGATCTATCACAGTGTATACACATGTAACACACAGCACAGCATGGCGCGCCCCTGCTCGCCAGATGGAGAGCATGCATGTGCACCTGTACACTGGTGCACAGGTGCATGCCCGATGTAGTCTCCAGCATGCCGGGGACTGCACATTCAGCACGTCACAGTGTTGTAACGCTCACTTCGATACCGTGTTCACGTGCATCCGGTTGTTGCCGAATAACCTCTGCAGCCTGCTGGCCAAGCACTTGCAAAAGCTCTGTGGTGCTATTCCCCATCATGGGGAATGATGGCCGGCACTCGCGCACCGTAGTTTGTGTTACCTGGCAGAGGGCCGCTGGCTTGTCGCAGCGGCTGATGTTGCCTACAGTACGCACGGAGGGGAGTGGGAATGATCAGGTGGGGCTGGTTGCGCAGGTGGAGGTGCTGGTGTGACAGAAGTAGCGGCCGGGCCTGCTGGAGGCGGACGGCGGTGCGGGGTGTGCTGGAGTGCGCGCGCGCGTGTGCGCTGGTTTGGGTGCGGTTGTGTCGGTTGTGCCGGTTCGTTGTAGCTTTGCGCCTGCAGGCTCATGAGACTGCTCCTGCTTGTTGCTGCCTGCTTGCGGTCTTTTGGTCGTCTGCTTGCCTATAGTAGGTACCGATGCCCTCGCTGCCGGGCTCTTGCGTTGATCTCCGCGTGTTGTGAAACACTGCCACACGCCCATGTAGCCACTCAGTGAAACACCAACTTGCTGCAACAAGAACTCTTACAGCTACAGGTTTGCTGATTACACGAGCATGCATCATCTACCCACAAACTTCCCCTTTACCCCGTTCCGTCGGATTGACTGGGCCAGACCAGCACCGACCTCATTGCCCTTATTCCGGGCGAGGTCAGAACTTGCAGGGATGGGCCTGGGCATATTTATATGCTTTGCTGTGGTCAGAGGCCGTTCGTTGGCTGGCTTCTGGCTGGGCGCCGTATTCCCATTCCGTTTCCCCACAACAAACCTATATTTCACGCGCTCAATCCACGCACACACCGCTTCTGTAGATCACACTCAACACCGCGTAACACATGTAGTGACAGGTAGTGTCGTATGTATATCACACTCAACACCGCGTAACGCATGTAGTGACGCACGGGCACCTTTGTTAACCTGGAGCCCTCTTGCTGCCTATGTTGCGATGGTTGGCTCCCTCACATGGAGTTTTGCCACAACTGTGGCTTGTTAAGAGATTGTTCTACACGTGTTGAGTAGCATTATAGTGCTATAGTGGCCCCAAGTCGAGGACGCCAATATGGGACATTGGCCGGCGCCATCTGTACCAGGCACATAGTGATCATCAGGGACTTACCGGCCATGTTTAAGAGCGTGGTAATTGGCTTAATCGCGCCATCAAGTGTGGCAATGGTCATCATGATGCGCCTGCCAGGTTTTCCTGTTTGTTTGTCAGTCCGCTGAGCCACCAGGACCTGTGTGCCACGTGGTGCCCAGGCCTGGCGTAGCATTACCGTGCCACTTTGACAAAGCGAAATTGTTTCCGCGGCTTTTAACACGCCGTATCTACCAAATCGGTGCCAGGTATGGAAAACGTAGACGTTCTCGCAGACCTGGGAGACGATCCATGTTTCCATGTGGCTACAGGTATCCACACCTCTTCAAGGATTTAAGGCAAGCCAGTGCAACAGCCTTAGCTCACGTCCCGACTCCCAGCCCGTAGACTAAGGACAATATTTCAGCTATTTGCAGCATCGGCGTCCTAGTATCTGGAAAAAACCGCCTGCTCAATACATGCGCTGTCTTAGCACTCGCCGATATTCACTCAGCTGACCAAGCATCAATCTATGTACAACGTTTGGAAGCGAAGTGGCGTCATTAATACGTGTTTTGCACGTACATGGGTCTCTTAGCTTTCTGGAGCCGTGCGATGTAGACGCCGGGGCCGTGAGAGTGCACATCATGGAGCACCCCAGGCAGCCGCAGCGGCTACACGAGCTGCCCGAGCCTGTGCTCGTCAATGTACTCAACATCCTAGATCTATCAGATCATGCGGCTCTGGCATGCACCTGTAGACGGCTCTTGCAGTTAGTGCACCGCGACACGCAGACAGGCGCTGCCTTAGTCGCGCGCTGCTTCCCGACCCACCACACAACCTGCGACAGCACACGACGACGTGAAGAAGCCCGCTTCCGATATGTCCGCTTTCGAGACGTGCTGCGGGTGGCTTCGTCCCCGCTGGCGCGGCTCGTGTCCGACTGCCGCTCCATGCAGTGGGCGTGCCGAGCGCACCTTTTCAGGGCGATTTTTCAGCCTTGCAAACCGACGCAGGATCCGGAAGCGCAGCTATACTGCCACCAGAACCTTGATCCTGCGACCTGCTTGCCGTGGCCACTGGAGGGCAGGGACTGGAGGCTCAGCCCAGACTTGTGCGAGCCTGACCTGAGCTACCAGGGAGATGGCCCGCCCCCGCCGCGATACAGGTACGCTCACATCCTCATTCAATATGTCTAGCGCAGATTTATCGGGTAAAGTGCATGCTTGGGCCGCTTGATCAACGGCACCTGTCAGATCTGACTCCACCTTCTCGGTACCTGCCATATGCGCACGCACACACAGCGGCAGCCGGAGGGCAAGCCTTGAATCCGATCAGTCCAAGCCCTACCTGCTTTCGGTTTTCCGGAATTGCCATGAATTCTTTCCTCTGTGTTCTGCCACCTGGTGGAGCATGATTCTGCAACGTTTCTCACGCTTTCGGTTCACTGGATTGGACCATTCCATGCCTTGGCCTATCCTACAGCTAAGCTTCTTTTTGCTTTCGTACGCGTCCTGAACCTTCCTTCCTGCAGGTCTCCGGCACACATGTGCGACAACACGCACTCACAACCGTCGCAGCCCACCTCACAGCAAAGCACACAGCACGCAGCACAACACAACACAGCTACCGCAGCGCAGTACTCCGCACAGCCCGCCAGCGCTGGCGCCGCGACCGCCCCTCCGCAAGCAGGCAACACCAGTGGCCCGCAGCAGAGAGCACAGCCTCCTGCCGGGCGGCTGTCTGCACAGCCGGCTGCGACGGTTCTGCAGCCGCTCTTCTGCACGAGCACGCCACAGGGCCTCATCCTGCGGTTCCTGCTGCCGCGCGATCGCCGCTGCATCCAGCTCGGCCATGCATGGCACTTCACCCTCGAGGCCCTGCCGAACGCCGCCTCCCGGCCGCCCAGCCGGCGGCCAGCCGGCCGTCACCATGATGGTGCTCAGGTATCCGGCGAAGACAACACATCCGCAGGTGCTGCTTGACCTGCTCCGTACCTTCCTCTCTGACTGCTCTTGTTGCTATGTCCTTGTAAATGTAATTGTAAACGTAATTTGAACTACTACATTGAGTTCTGCGGCGAATCGGGACACAGGAGGCGTGCTAGTACCACCACGCGTCGGCCACGCGACGTCGGCCACGTGACGATGTTAGGATTCCATGCATTGATGTGTCAGCCATGCAGATGTCAGCAGTGGCCGCGGTACAGCGGTGTGCCGCGGCACCATATACTCAGCACTCCACAGTGTTGTAACATTCTGATCTGTCAATATTTCCCATTCACCTGTTCCCGGCCGAGTAGGTGACCCCTTGCAGGTGTCTCGCCAGCAGAGCGGCCAATCCATCTGCTTACGCAGCCAGCTTGCAAGAAGCTGCCGTCTGCGCTGGCGAGAATGATGCATGAGCATCGCACCGGCCTCTCCATCCACACCATGCCACGCAATGGTGCGCCCACCATGCCCTGGAACCTGCCAGTGTCTGCCCTTTGTGTCCTGGACACTTTTGAAGTCCTCGGCAGGGCCCTCGGCAGGCCCCTCAGCAGGGACCGCTGCAGAACGCCACCTGCTGCTCAGCGACAGATGTCCATCGTGTGCCCGCATGCCGCGAGCATGAGCACGTGTCTAGCAGTCAATGCCCACACCCTCCGGTTAAGGCGGAACACGTCGTTCCAACGCCCGTCCGAGTCGAGCGCTTGCATTTCCCGGAGTTATATGCCACGCGAAATGTCATGTGTTGCAGACGAGGCACGCGCTGTGGCTCCACTTGTGAACTGCACGCGACATCTCTGTAGAGCTCTGAACACAGCCAACACAGGGAGCGTTGCATGAAAGCAGGGAGGCAGTGATCGCTTGCGGGACCAGACGGAAGCCCGCTCTGCAGAGCTGAATAGTACTAACAACGGAAGTACCATGTCATTACGGTGTTCACGCGTGCGAGGCAGGGATGTGCAGCTTTCACATACATCGGGGGCAAAACCGCCTGCGGGGGCAACCGCCTGCGTCGTTGAATCCTCGTGACCTTGGGCAGACCCGTACACCCCACTATAAACTTGAAGTTACTCACCGACGGCACCGGCGTGTGCAGGTCCAACAGAGAAGGTGTACGTCGACTTCTTCATGCATTACCAGCACCTGCTGGCATGCATACAGCCCCCGGACCCGCTTGCCGAGGCCGGCGTGTCGTGCGACTGGGTCGGAGACCGCTACCTGCACCACTCCTCTCGAGCCAAGCGGCAGCCGCCGCCGCCGCAGCCGTTGGCACCCAGCGGTGAAGAGGTCCATGCGTTGCCTGCGGAAGCAGGGGGGTGTGATGAGGGAGGGGGGCCTGAAGTGGGGGGGCCTCCGGAGCAGCCGCAGGTGCGCAGGGGCAGCGGGGTGCCGGAGAGCAGCACAGAGATCGATCGCGATTTACTTTTTGTTGTACCCAATAGCTCGTCCGCAGAGGAGGGGGCCGGTGTGGGTGCAGCAGCGGAACATGCGGCTGCAGGTGATGCCAGCGCGGCTGGTGTGGGGGATGGTGTGTGGGCTGGGGCGGCTGCGCCAGATGACTGGGTTCCGAACGGTTTCGGTGCTGGGGAGGCCGCTGGGATGCACTCGGTAGAAGATGCGCGGCAGGATGGGTGTGCTGCGCGCTTTCAGGGAGATGAGGGGACGGAGCATCGTGGTCCTGGCAGGGATGGGGGGGGTGCTGCGGCGGCGTCATCTGGAAGTGTGGGAGGCAGCACGCGGCCCGTGCCTCGGCAGGCATGTAAGGCAGACCTGGATGCTGCTGGCCGGGCGCATGTGCTGTGCCAGGGTGGCAGTGACGGGAGCAGCGATGGGGCTGCGCAGGCAGGCGCGGGCGGGGGGGCTGGTGGTGGTCACAGCATGCCCAGCACACAGCAGCAGGGTGGGTGTGCAGTTGCAGGAGGTGGGTGCAGGCCGGGTGGAGGTGGCAGAAGGATCCGCACGGAGGCTTCGTGGCGGGCAGAGGAGGCTGCGGCGTCACAGCGGGCACGGGGGGAACGGATGGGGAAGCTGGAGCGGATGAGCAACGAGCAGGCGAGCCGCGCGATGGCGGCGTACCTACGGCAGCAGATGTGGCTCGGGTGCTACATCGAACCGCCGATGGTCGGCGGCGACGTGTTTGTCGCGTTGACTGTGTACCGGCTGCCGATGGCGGACGGGGAGGAGCGTGCCGGGGCGGTGGTGGCGGCGCCGACGCTGGTGGCCGCGTTGCTGATGGCGCAGGGCGGCGGCGCGTTTGACATGGTGCGGGGGAGCGCCTGGATGGGGGAGCTCAGCGTGGCGGGGCTGCTAGAGATCGGGGCCGCGCAGGCGGCCGCGCCGTCACCGCTGAGCGCCGCGGCACAGGTGGCGCCGGGGCGGGGGGAGGGTGCGGCCGGGGGGTGGGTGCACATGCGGGACTGGTGGGCGTGTGTGGATGAGATGTTTGGGGGGACGCTGGAGTCGCTAGCGGTGGACGCGGTGCTGGTGCACCGCTCGGGCCGCACAATTCTGGGTCGCGCGGCGGGCGAGCTGTGGCGTGTGGACGGTGCGGCCTCGCCTCTCATGCATGGACACCGTGCGTGTCGTCAGCTGGCCTCTGTACTTGGCGTTTGCTTTGACACGTGCGTTGTGAATGGTGGCGCCGCCGGCCGCCTGGATTGTGCAACCGCATCATGCATGTGCTACATGCATATGCTTGTGTCAGCAGAACCACTTTGCACTGTGCTATACACGCGGAACCACTGTGCCGCCCTGTGCTATACTGTGATGGAAGTGAGGTCTGGCCGGCAGCACTGGTGATGCTGCATGATGCGCTGAGACCGGAACGTGCTGTGGTCAGGTCAACAGTGTGCTGCGTGCTGCCTCCGACAGGCGATTGCCTGTGACCCATGCTCATGCATGACAGATTTAGACGCTCACACCTCTCGGACACTGCACCTGCAGTGCGCAACACATGTCTGTCACCTATGCTTGGCCTGCTGTGGTGTGCTTTGTCAGCGCGCCCGGCCCTGATCCATGCAGCGTCTGGACGCGCTGATAGCTGAGCTGGCCGCCGGGGGCTGAATGCTTGTGACCTGTTCATGCTGGGATCTGTGGTGTGAACTATGTGAAGCATACAGTGGTTTGCATGCTGTGCCCTCGCAGCCTGCGGGGGCCAGCCTGCGAGGGAGCTGCAGTGCATGCTGTGGCCCATGCTGAATGCCACGCTGTGGCACACGGCCCGGTGCTGTGAGTGTGCATCACTACCATGCCGAATGTGCAGACGCAGAGGGCCGCGATCTGGCGTACGCAGAAGTGTCCATCCCCTTCATCTTTGACGGCCAGGTCATCGACGGCCCCATCCGCCTCGGAGGGCTGCCGCACTTCACAATGAACCCCCGCGTGAACTCCCTGACGCTGATGATGGGGGGGTACGATGCCGAGGTGTTGCAGCTGTGATGCGCATGCATGCTCTTGCACGATGCATCGCCGCACCATCAGTCCATGCGTGTGGGTATCATGCATGTGTGCCATGGCATTTGAGAGGGAGCTACGGCAAGCAGGCTGGTTGACCAACCTCGTCACGTCAGCGTGACCTTAATGGGACGTGGCTGTGGAGCATGCCGACTCCTCTATGTAAAGACTTGCTGATTCTTCCACATAGTTTGTACGTGCACGTGTTTGTTTGCATCATATCATGTCATATATATGACATCGTATCATGTCACTCATGTGGCGTAGACAGCAGACAGCAGAGACTGCATGCTGCCCAATTTTGCATGTTGTTGGTGAGCAGATGCATGCCCTCGTGCGATGTGCACTATGCTGAGCTAAGTCCAAGTGACATTGTCGGGTGAGTCCATGGGGGGGTTGAGGGGTACCATTACATTAGACTCGAGAGTCACGCCGTACACAGACACCATAAACTCGGATTGGCACTAGCTGCAGCCAGATGTCACAACTTGCTAGAATGTCTAGAGGATGAGAGAGTAGTCTATTCCATACTGCCGGAACGGCAGTGTCTTGGGGTGCTCCGGACAGTTCATGCCTGTGCTCTTGCACCTCTGGCAGGGATACTCGCTCACCAGCACCTCCGCCAGAGCCGGCATGCTAGCCAGCATCTCTGTGACGTGTGTGTGCATGTGGCCGCCGACAATCGAGTGCCATGCGGAAATGTGTAGGCTCCGCAGGTGCAACAGCTGCGAGATGCCCTGGACGAACGTCGCACTGTACACGCTGCTGCCTCTGACAAACAGCGGCGCACCATGCATGGTGAGCTGTTCGAGGGATCCAGCGAATGAAGCGAGCGCGGTAGAGACAGCTGTCGCGTGGTCCCTGCTGAAGCATGAGTCGCAGAGGTCCAGCCACTTTAAACTGGGCAGGGCTGTCGAGACGTCGTGCAGCGTGTGGATGGCGGCTAGGCTTGCGGTAGGCACGTCGCTCTCTGCTGTGTCCTCTACGGGCTGTCTTGTGCGAGTTGAAACCGGTGCGGCAGCTGGCTTTGCGGTCGCAGCAGGATCCGGCTTGACAAGGACATGCTTCCTGCAACGCATGGCACTTATGCAAACTTTGAACTCAAGCCTCAAGGTGGCAGGCATGCACTTGCGGGCGCCTCATTACAAAGCTAGGGGGTGACTTGGTCAAGAGCATTTGCACCATGGACTAGTGGCAAGCTAGCATGGGCCCCACAGTGGGCTTACCTGCCGTTTACACTGCGCAATGCTGCGGCTTAGAAAGTGGCGGTGGCCTCGAGTGCTTGAGTTGAATCACTATGGGCGCTAGCGCCTGCCACACTGCCTGTCCTAAACTGAGTGCATCCACATGCATTGGCAGGACGCCTGAGGGCATGCATTTGTAACGTGTACACTCTGACGCAGAGGATCCTGAGAGAAACTACGAACGAAAGGCGTGCCGCAGACGGGTGTATACACATGATGATGCCCCCCCTTTGGCCCGTCATCAACAACAAGGGCAGTAGCATGATACATATGTGGCTGGACGTATCGGCACCTCAATGTAAGTCAACTTGAAGTGGCACAGAGTTGTAATTCAAGTTGCACAAAACGCTTTGATGACTTCAGACTATGTACGTGCACAACATTGCATGCTAGCTGGCCGTGAGATCTGCGCGAGATCATGAGGCCAAGATGCGCTGTTGTGGGGTTGGGGGGATTCTGTTTTCTTTGTGGCACACAGTCATGTCCGCCAGGGCTCCGCGTGCACGTGACGATGCGAAATTGGATGCGCACTTGCAGCCATTGCAGTGGGCGTGCAGCCCGCGCCGCTCACACACACTGCACATGTAGCCACGTAGCGGGCTCGCATTAGGCTGCGCATGCACCGGGGCCCTGAGTTCGAAGATGGGCGCAGGCGGCTTTCGAGGCGCAGGCAAAGGTTGCACAGGTAGCTTGAGCCGGAGCACCTCCAGGGAGGGCACTACATGCAGGCACGCCGCAAGCCGCTGCCAGGCAGCCGTTCCCAAGTAGTTCTCGGTGTGGGACAAGTCCAGTGTGTGCATCGCAGAGGCCCGCAGCCACTTGACTTTGAGAAGGGGCGGCAGGAGGAGCGCATCTGCCGTGTCCGCGATGATGTGGACAGCCGCACCGCCACTGGCGTATGGTGGCGCATGTGCGGAGGATTGCGCTGGCATCTCGCCTGGTTCCTCGCTTGAATGCACTGGCATGGAGAACTTGTCATCGGGCAGGGCTTGCATTGCCTGCAAACAGACGCCTCAGCGTGAAATTATGTGAAGTATCACATTATGTACAAGCACACCTCAAAGTGCACCAAGGTGTCCGTTTCTGTCTGTCCACCCCAGCGCCCGATTCTGTCTGTACACACGCGTCCTGCATCGTGGCATACTATACACCCCACACTGTACTGCCAATCTTACGTCCCAGACATGGATGTGTTACGCTGTGATAGATCTAGGATTCAGCAGCGCCGAGGCAACAGAGCAGTCGAAAGGCAAACAGACAAACCATCACAAGCCCCAAGGCCAGATATGGATGTCCCAGCGCTGCAGCTATGGATGTCCCGGCTTCTGTGAGTTCTGAGGATGTACGCAGTATAAGCACCAGAGGTTCCGGACTCCCTGTAGGGCGGCCCGGACATCAATGATTGCACCGATGCACACCTTACATAGTGTCAAATATTCCGGATAGGCGTGTCTCTGCTGCTGCTGGGCAGAGTCCTGCTCTGTCTCTGTGCCGGTGCGAGGATGGTAGAAGCACCAACGTTTGCGAAGCCAGCTTGAGATGGCATCCTCCGCCTCCTGCCACTGCAAGTGCTTGGCCATCTACAGCAGACGTTTAATTGTCAGCACGCTTGTTTCTATGGTATACTGCTATGACAGCCAAGACGAGGCGCCAAGGTTGCAGAGCAGTTGAAAGCACAGGCCCGGAATATGCATGCAGGCTTCTAATTCAACTGCATCAGCCGGCCCGACTACACTCCAGAACTTGACATAGCCAGGTCACAGCTGAATTCACTTGTCGGAGTAGAGACAGAGAGATGCGGAGACCTTGCCTTGAGTGTGCTGGCCAGCGCAGATGCATCGGACCCACGCAGGAACAGCGCATGCCCATTCAGCTCTTCTGGTCCTTCGAGCACACCCTTGAGCAGGATCAGGAGGTCCCACAGCGATCCGGGCAGCTCCAGCGACGGCAGCTCAAGCGATGCAGCTGCAGGCGACTCAAGTTCGATCCTCTCGCCCGTTTCCTGGTCCAAGCCTGCTTTCAACGTCTGCTCACGCACCCGGACAGGCATTCCGTCCAGCAGCGGGATGCGCGAGAAGACGTTCTCCGGCAGAAACACTGACAGGTGCTCAGTGTCACGCGTGAACTTCATGGCGACGTCAATTTCAGGTATGTGCGCAGCGCCCACACTGTTGTGAAACGCGCGGCTCCGCTTTGCGTTGGGAGCGGTATCCATGAGCACGATCTTGTCGTGTGACTTCAGGAACTTGTACTTCGCCATCCCAGTACGCGACATCGTGTCTAACGTCTCTTTAGAATGTCTCAAGAGCAATGTGCTGTTCGATGTGCTGGGCACATGCGCCCATTGCTGCGCCACCTACAGTTACCACACCGACTCGCGTTCTGAGATGCCGCATTGTAGACAGCGCGGTAGCAACATCCCATGCGATTGAGTGAGGTCAATGATTTTGTTACCAGCTGCTCGGAATCAAGAAACACCATGGCCACGCATGGTGCGAACCTGTCTGCAAGTCCGGTGTGCTTCGGCCCATCTTGCAGGAGCACTTCAGGACACAACCTGGGCAGCCATGGCTAGCCACATCTGTGCGCTGAACAGCCATTCCTGGGTCACAATCGACCCACCAAAACGCAGAGGGCAGCCCATGTATCTATATGTGGGTAACTGCAATGCGGCCGAGATCGCACCCATACCCGCGTGTGCAGGTGACCGGTCGGCTTGCAGTTGCAACTCGACGTTGTGTTGCTTCAAGTTCGCCATCTATGCACTTCAGATGTCAATCCTAGACACGTACTTGCGACAATGCAGCTTGCTACCCTGATCGCTTGTGTTGTCGACCGCTCCAGACGAGTATTATAATCTTCGAGGTGTCGTGCTTCAGCACACCATCACTATACCTCCACACGCCGTGTACCACTGCTGCAGCAATCCGTCGCAAAGGCGCGCCGCTTCCGCAGCTGCAGATATTAAAACCCCACCGCAAGTGTTGGCTCCGCGGCGCTGCAGCGAGTCTTACGCGCACATTGTGGTGATGGCCATGCATTGAATGTGGCGTCGTTCATTACGCTTGCCACGCTCGAGTGTGAAAGCCCCTGTATCGCAGAGCGTGTCGATGGGAACGGGGGCCTTGCGAAACGCGAGGGGGCAACAGGCGCAGCAGAGGTCATGAGGCGTATGATCAGCAGGCGTACGGTGGATGACAACGAAGTACTTCGTTGTTGTACGTACAGCAGAGCGCAGGGGGCTGGCCACGGGTGAGCGATGCCCTGCTGACTGACTGCATGTCACGATCAGGCCAATTCTGTGTGGCTCCGTCCCGAGCATACATTGTATTCTGTGTGGCTGAAACACAGCATTCGAATCAGATCTGTGTGCCGCCATCCCACGCATACATAGTATTCTGTGTGGCGCATACACTGCAGCATTCTATGCGGCGCCGTCCCAAGCATACATAATTTGTAACTTCACATATGCATGATCTCGGCGCAGAGCCGGTATGGTCATGGGCATGACTCAATGCCACTGTTCCACGACCACTGGCATATGCGATCGAACTGGTCGCAGCCCCGGACTACGTGGTGCAGGAAAACTACATGTTGCGTGTACATAGGCTGCGCGATGCTGAGCTCGCTTCCTGCGGTGGTCTGTGTGTGTCTGCGCTTCCGTTCCGGCTCTAGTCCATTTTAGCACTGCATGGCATTTGCTCGTGCGGACGGTGGCCTTGCTACTTGTGATAGTTTATACTGCTTGCTTGCCTTTTCTTGACTGCTCTGTTGTCTCGGCGCATGCGGACTCCTTGATCTATCGCAGTGCCACACATGTTGCAGGAAGTTCCGCCGATCAGCACCGCACCTTTCCGCACCGAGGCCGCATGCCGGATGAGGCGGTTGGCCGAGTTGACGCGGGAGCAGTCGGCTTCGTGAATGAGGTGGCTGACTTTGACGCCGCGGGGCCTTGTCCAGATACGTGTGCTGCAGCATGGCATGTCACACGGTGCGACCTTTCCACCACCCTTTGCCCCCCGGGGTTTCATCAGGCGTGTCCTCGCGGCGCCTCCGCTGCCCAGCCGGCTTGCAGAGGGGGCACTGCTCCTTGGCCACACGGCCCCCGCGGGCGGTCTACAGGCGGCCGCTGGCCGTTGCGCTGCGATGGGGTCAGGGGATGCTGCACCGGAACTAGGGGCCCCGACCACGCAGTCTGTCACGCTGCCATGCATATGGTGCACGTTACCACACTGAGCTGTGAGCTACCGCGTGTGTGGAAGCAAACAGGCGTGGGGCACGCGTGGCATCCATGTTCAGGCGTCTCTGCTGGGACTCCAGTCAGGGCTGGCCGCTTCTCGCGCTGGGGGGCGCAACCCCCCGGGCTCACTTGAGACGTCGGCCCTGACATGCATGTTCCCGGGAGGGACAGAGTGCAGCGGCCCGGGGGTCGATCCGGTGTCAGTGGGTGGGGCTGCGTGCGGCTGCGGTTGCTGTTGGAGCGTGGTGTGGTTGGGTGACATGCAGGGGCCGGTCTGGCTTGGCGTGATGGTGTTCCACGGGGATCGACGCAGGAGCCCAGCACTGCTGGCAGCGAGGGCGGCAGAAAGCAAGCAAGCCATCGAATCCCAGACAGCAGCCTGCAGAAAGCAGAAACATATGTACACAGACACCATACGCTCGGATTGGAACCAGCTACAGCCGCGAATGCGCATGACATACGCTAACAAAATGTCTCGATGACACAGGTGTAGTCTACTCCATACTGCCGGAACGGCAGTGTCTTGGGGTGCTCCGGGCAATCCATGCCTGTGCTCTTGCACTTCTGGCAGGGATACTCGCTCACAAGCACCTCCGCCAGAGCCGGCATGCTAGCCAGCATCTCTGCGCCACGTGTGTGCAATTGGCCACCGACAACCGACTGCCATGCAAAAATGTGCAGGCGACGCAGATGCAACAGCTGCGAAATGCCTTCGAAGAACACTGTGCTCGAGCTCAGGCTGTTTCCGTACAAGCTGCTGCCTGTGACAAACTGCGGCTCGCCATGCATGGTGAGCTGTTCAAGGGATCCAGCGAACGAGGCCATCGCAGCTGAGAGATCGGTCGTGTGGTCCCAGCTGAAGCAGGAGTCGCAGAGGTCCAGGTTCTTCAAATTGGGCAGGGCTGTAGAGGCGTCGTGCAGCGTATGGATAGCGGCGAGGCTTGCAACGGGCACGTCGCCCGCTGCTATGTCCTCTGCAGGCTGGCTTGTGAAAATTGTAAAAGGTGTGGGAGCTGGCTTTGTGGTCACAGCTGGTTCCGGCTTCACGTGGACATACTGCCTGCAAGGCACCTCACGCATGCAAAGCCGGGGTAGCCCTAAAATTGTGGCTAACAAGTTGGCGAACAGGGCCAGAAGAGCTGAACAAGGCTAACAAGTTGGGAGAAATGCGCTCTCGTGCGCCTCAATACGCAGCTGCCAGTAGGGGGCGTCGCGGTCAGGAGCACCTGCAGTGGCAAGCTTAAGCTAGCATGGCCCGTAGGGGCGCCAAGTATACTACGCGTTCCCATGCAGTACAGTACTCGTGCGTGTGGCTTACATGCCGTTCATTTCTGCGCAAATCCGGGGCATATGGAACGTGGTGGTGGCCTCATGATTCATAGCAATTTGTTGTTGTGCAGGTTATTAATTACACAGTGCTGCTATCTGCAGACATTTCAGCAGTCGCTAGGTCTAGCTTCCGCCAGTCAGGTGAGCTAATTCATCTGATGCAGCAGTCCACGAGTCATTGTGCTTCTGTGCTGCACACATGCTCCACTAACTTGGTGGCCAGCAAGCTGCTCACAGAGCACCTGCTGTTGTGCAGGTCACTACTGTTTTACCAGCTCTCTTATAGCCTGCAGCTTCAGTAGCAACAAGCTGGAATCTGATTGTGAGGTGAGCTCGCTTGGCTGGTTTGCCCTGATTGGTGTGTGCCCGATGACTGTTTGGTATGACTGCAAGATTGTGTCTCTGCGGGGTGCAGTGCAGGTATACTGATTCTGTGGAAGTACATGGGCACAATCTTGACACACTTGAGCAGCTGCAACAACAAGTTTCACAGGCGGTGTGTACCTACTGCTGACTGTCTCGCCCGTCTTGGCTGGGATGAGCATTGAACCGTCTTGTCCTTGTTGCCAACTAGGACATCTGCTGGTCCAGGCCCCAAGTGCATGCCTAATCTTTGGTCTGTTTGCAGGTGCAGCTGTGGTATTGTCCAAGATCTGCATACAGAGTGTGGCCAGAGAGTTCAAGATTTTTACTTTTGTTCTTCTCGGTCTTGGCAGTTGTGTTTGTGTGTTTGTGGTTGTGTGATGGCATGGCAGTGCTTAACCAAGGTAGATGGCAGGCAGTGCATGGTACACATGGTGACAGAGTGTCATTGTAACTTGAAGCACTGCTTATTCGTGCTCAACAGTGCTTTCTAGGCCCATGCAGTGCCCTGGGAATGTGCGATGATGTTGTTTGCCCACCATGTGCCAGGTCGCCCACCCCCGGTGTCAATACGCCCACGTTTGAGGCGGGGAGACTGTACGGGTGGGGAAACAAGGGTGGGCCAAGCAAGGAGCGCGCTGTTTTGCAAGCTCTTGCCGCTAATGGACCATCCGCTCATACTTAAACTTCACTTGTATATGTGCGAATGTTATGCAAGCGTTCAGGACCTCAGCGCGTGCCTCCAGGCCATCGCATGACCTGCCGAGCACCTAACTTCGTGTCACATCTTCCATTTGAAACAGACACGTCAAACAGTTACACCATGGACGCTTAAGAACTGTAGCGTATATTTGAGGCAGACTGCGGTATGAATCCGGACCCGGGCCGTGTATTGTGCCATTTGTGTTACAAGACATGCCGGCAAGCCTGCATCAATACAGCACATACGCAGCGTATAGTATCCCACATTGCACGTTTAAATTTCATGTACTCCTTTGTGATCGACGCTGGCCACTGCGGATGGCACGAGCGCTGGTAGTCCCAGAAGCAGAGCCGGGGCAGGCCTTGGCCCTCACTAGCGGCTACCGCTGCTCACAGAGCACCGCTGGCCTCAAATATTTGCAGACATGCACGATATACGCGATTTGTACTACTGTGTCGGGCGGATTTAGTCAAACATGCAGTGCAGCCCATTTCGCATGGTGTGTTGGTACCGACTCGTCACAGAGAACCGGCCGCGTAGAGCATTCATCGCAATGAATCACGCACAAACTATGCCATGAAAAATATGCGTGTAACAATTCAAAGTTGTATGAGCGTTTATCTATGTGATCGGTCGGCAGCAGCCATCCGCTGGTACACTAGTGCACAGCATCAGCAGCTCGGCGGTCGTCCGGCGCAGACTTTGCTTGCACTGACACCAGCATGCTCGCCGCAGTCATCAACATAGTTTAATTATACATGCTATTCTCGGTGATTGTGCGTCAATCGGTGGTCTGAGCCGGCTGTGCAGCTATAACTGTGTGGTGATCACTGCACACTGAAGCAATCACAGCTTCGTGCATACTTGTTAGATTTGATCCAGAACGATTGCATAGCAATCGCAATGACCCATACTATTACTGAAGACCATCAGATCGCAAAAAAGCCGTCAAATGATGGTTTCCACGATCTGAGCCAACAAGCCCACCCCACACGCCCACCCTTGGTGGGCTACTTTGGTGTAGACGCTGTGCAATCACTATTTGGCGAGCACCTGCCCTGTGGGCAGGCCTCTCCAGATATATGTCTGCAGCCATGCATATGCATCGACCACATTCCGCCGTGTAAGGGCAACAATATGACGCCAAGAAGCAAGTGCGGGAAAAAAACACAAAAAAAAACCGATCTGGCATCACGCCAACCCAAACGCACGTGCTGCCGCAGACGGGGTGTATGATGGTCCCCATTCTTTGGGGTTCAATGCCATACATATATAGAGTCTATAGACTCCATCAGATGGCTGGAGGTATCGGCACTCGAGCATACGTATGGACAATTGTTAACCAGGCGATATCGCACAAACCGTTTTGCCACTTTGAGACCACGTATGCGCACATCCTTACGTAGGGTAGTGAAGAGTTCCGTCAAGACGTGCGCGGGATGCCAAAATTCACAGTCGAGGGGGTGGGGGGAAAGACACGTCCATGTCCGCTAGCGCTCTACATGCATGCGAGTCACATGATGTGACAACGGACGCCTGTATGCACACCTGCAGCTTTTGCAGTGGGCGCGTAGCCCGGGCCGGTCACACATACCGCAGACGTAGGCCCGCAGTGGGGTCGCAGTGGGCTGAGCACCGGCATGCACTGGGGCCCTGAAGAGCTCGGCAGCAGGCTTGTTCAAGTTGTCCGGCTTTTGAAGCGCAGGCAGCTTGAGCCGCAGCACCTCCAGCGAGGGCACCACATGCAAGCACGCCGCAAGCCGCTGCCAGGCGGGCGTTCCCCAGCTGCTCCCGGCGTGGGACAAGTCCAGTGTGTGTATGGCAGAGGCCCGCAGCCACTTGACTTTGAGAAGTGGCGGCAGAGGGAGCGCATCCGCTGTGTCCGCGATGATATGGACAGCCGCAGGCGCCGGCGTATCTGCGGAGGATTGCGCTGGCATGGCGAACTTGTCATCAGGCAGGGCTTGCATTGCCTGCAGGATCGGCCAGGCACGTAAGCATGACGTGAAGCATAACAATACTATAGTATGTGCTGGCCCGCCTCAAACTGCCAGGTGTCCGTCCTTCAGGCTGTGCGTCCTGGATCGTGATATACTTTGCACCCCACACTAGCACCCCAAACTAACTGCTAGTACTTGTGCCGCCAAATGTTTATGTTCCCGCACATGCATGTGCCAGCTCAGTTTTGTGGGTATACACACAACGTTAGATTGTACAAACCAGAGGTCGGGATTGCGTGAAGCGTGGGCCGGCCATTGCACTGATCAGTACCTTACACAGTGTCAGATATTTCAGACCGGCTTGGCTCAAGAAAATATGCTGCAGGGCAGAGTCCTGCGTGTTGTCTGTGCCGGTGCAAGGATGGTAGAGGCTCCAACATTTGCGAAGCCAGCTTAAGATGGCGTCCTCAGCCTCCTGCCACTGCAAGTACTTGGCCATCTGCAGCACACGTTTACCTTTCGGCATGCTTTAAAATTTTGCCTACTGCTACGACAGCCTAGACGAGGTGGTGAAGTTGCAATGCATGCACAGGTGTTAGCGCATGGGCCGGGGACGTTCATGCTGAAAATGCAGCTCTATCAACCCAACACCCTCCAGAACCCCCTACCACATATCGAAGGTAAATACACTGGTGCGGAGACCTTGCCTTGAGCGTGCTGGCCAGCGCAGATGCATCGGATCCACGCAGGAACAGCGCATCCCCGTCCAGCTCTTCTGGCCCTTCGAGCACACCCTTGAGCAGGATCAGGAGGTCCCACAACGATCCGGGCAGCTCCAGGGACAGTGCGGGCGACTCGTTTTCAATCCTCTCGCCCGTTTCTTGGTCCAGGGACGCCTTCAAATTCTGCTGACGCGCCTGGACAGGCATTCCGTGCAGCAGTGGAATGCGCGAGAAGACGTGCTCTGGCAGAAAGACTGATAGGTGCTCGGAGTCGCGCGTGAACTTCATAGCTACCTCGATGTCAGGTATGTGAGCTGCGCCAACGCTGTTGTGAAAGTCGCGGCTCCGCTTTGCGTTGGGAGCGGTATCCACAAGCACGATCTTGTCGTGTGACTTCAGGAAGTTGTATTTCGCCATGCTATTATGCAGCATCGTATCTAACTTCGCTTGATAATTTCTTATGCGCGGCCCCAACGTGCCGTTCGATGACTTTGGTAGATGCGCCGAGCGCTGCGCAGGCTGAGCGCAACACCGACACGCGTTTCGAGATTGACGCCGCGATGTAGACTGCGCGGCAGTAAGCTGACATCAGATTGGGTGAAATTAATGCTTTTGATACCATCTGTTTGCAAGCAGGACCATGCGTGGTGCGCAAGTGTCTGCATGTCCGGTGTCCTTGGGCCCATCTTGCAAGCTGCATGCAGCTGCTTGCCTGGCATGCCTGCGCACTTGAGGACACACCACAGCAAGCTAGCTCTGCGCGCTGAACCGGCATTCCTGATTCGCAGTCTACCCACGAAACCGCAGAGGGCAACACAATCATGAGTCTGTGAGTAATGGCGTCGACGTCGCTGCGATCCAGCATCGGCGGGACAGCTGTCCGGCGCGCAAGCTGCATTTTCACCATCTACGTAAATCAGATGCCAATGCTAGGTACGGACTTGCAGTATGACAGATAACTAGCCTGTACTAGTGTGTAATGGATCGCTTTAGGCGCAGTTTGCAGTCTGCGAGGAACCATGTCTCAGCACACATACACATGCACAGAACCGGCCGCAGCTGCCAGCTTGGCCACAGGCATGCCTCAATGCCGCGCTGTTCCGCAGCCATGCGTGACCGCCCTGGCTCCAGCCCCAGCCTACATATGTAGTCTGCATGGTGCAGGAGCTTATGCATGGTGCAGGAAGCTCATGCACTGTGCAGGAGCTACCAACGGTCAACACCACACTTGTGTTGTACAGGATGAGGGGATGCTGCGCCGTCCACGCGGTCCTGCCCACTGGTACGATCCCGTACAGAGCTGTGAGGTGCCGTGCGCGAGGAAGCTTGTCCCACGCACATGCCCGGGGTGTGGGGGTGCACTGGTGTGCGTTACATGGTGGACTTATGTGGCAGTCATGCTAGTAGCATATGCTGCACGTGTGTGGGTGTGTGGGTGTGCGGGTGTGCCGGTTTGTTGTGGCTTTGTGTCTGGGAATGTTGCTGCTTGTTGCTACCTGTTTGCGGGGCTTTTGTCGTCTACCTGCCTGCTGTTGCCCCCGGTGCCGGGCTCGTGCGTTGATCTCAGTACTGACACGTGGTACACAAGGCCCGGGATCCAATTGACGGCCGCGTGATCACTATCGGGGAAATGAGCACTTTTCGCCGAAAACTTGCCCCATTGTTGGGGAAATCGACTCGCTTTCCCCGAACCCCCACAGGCAGTCCCGGAGCATGGTTATATGCCCTATGGACGTCCCGAACTTGTTTGGGGGGCTCCGGGTGTCTGTGTGAACACTGGACGTGCTACAGAGCTGAGTGCACTCCCCCCTGGTACACAGGCCCGGGGAAGGCGTGACATCCACGGACAGGCGTCTCTACTGAGCCCCCAGTCAGGGCCGGGCGTCCTTTGGGGTCGCATGAGTTGTCGCGGGGCCGGGACGCGTGTTCCTGCTATTAACCATAATTATTTCGCTGCTGGACTCTGTCCCACCCAGGAACACGCGTGCAGCGACCCGGGGGTTCAAATCACACTGGATCAAGTTGGTCACGCGTGTTCCTGGGTGCACTCTGTCCCACCTAGGAACACGCATGCAGCGACCTGGGGGGTCGATCCAGTGTGAGTGGGTGGGGCTGAGTGTGGCTGCGGTCGTGTGTCAGAGCGTGGTGTGGCTGGGTGACATGCAGGGGCCGGTCTGGCTTGGCCGTTGTGATGGTGTTCCACGGGGATCCACGGCGATTCGACGCAGGAGCCCAGCAGTGGGGGCTGGAAAAAGCAAGCAAGCAACCGAATCACAGAAAGCAGCCGGCAGAAAGCAGAATCATGCAAGCACCCATCACCATACACCGCACTGCACTAATCGCACGCCAACACGTATTACCACAACCACACCCGCACCAATGCCATGCGAGGGCAAGCCGTGGCCGCACCCAGACCGTCCCCACCCGCGGACACTGGTGCTGCCCGACTGCACACAGCCCCACCCCAGAACGCGCATGCCCGCCGACACACGCCATGCGAGCCCGAGCCTGAACCCCCCTCCCCTGGCGCAGGGAGCACAGGCCCGTGGACGGCGACGGCCAGCAGCCTGAGGACACTCCGGGTGCCGCTCCGGGTGCCACTCCGGGTGCCACTCCGGGTGCCACTTCGGGCGCCGCTCCGCGGCCGGGTGCCACCCCGGGTGCCGGGATTGCCACACCGCCGTGCTGGGTCCTAGATCTACCACTGTGTGACACACCGCCGTGCGCGCGGCAGTCCAGGGTGAAGGGCAGGGAAGCGGAGACGGGTGAGCACGCTGAGACTCAACCGCGACCACCGCCACTACATCCCCCCACTTTGAATTCTTTTATTTTAAAAGGCGTGCCTTGCACGTTTGGCCCTCCCCATACATGTTCCTGAATGATCCAGGGATCGCTCCTAATCACATGTGTCATCAAGGCCAGCACCAGACGAATGCCTTGGCCAGCCATGCTGTCTACAGCACAGATTTCCAGGAACTGACAGTTGAATAGCATCGTGGCAGCCCCCAGGCACACAATGCATGTTGCACGTTCAACATGTTGCACGTTCAACAAGTTGCGCTCCCAGGCAGGGCCGAACACAGTGCGTAGAATGGCAGTCTCTGAGTACGATAGCGTTTCGAGGGTACCTGGGGCACGTTACAGGGGCCCGGTATGCTCCAGGTTACCTTGCAAGGCCTGGTACCTTTTTTACGCTTCTCACTTTGACAGTGTACGAGAGCGTTTCCAACATTGCGCTGGCATTTGCATGCATGCCAAACGGCGCGCCACCATTTGCATGCATGCAGCACGGCGCGCCGGTACACATGATTACATCGTGCAACCCGAACAAACGATCTCACGAGGCTGCATCTGGTTTCGACACATCTAGACAGACAGACAATCAGACCGGGTTGTCGGTGCGACTGCCAGTCACTTGAATCGAACAGTCGCGGCCGCGGGAGGCTAATCACGATTGCGTGCATTGGGAATTCTTGCTCACTCTCGTAACTACAACAGTAGCTATAGTGCCCCCAGTGACGAACGCCCGGAGCATGCTGCAAGACTGAACTTGCGCATGTGACGCACGCGCAGGGCTTTCAGGCCGGTACAGGCTTGTCTTGGAAGTGGATCATGGTCTAGACTGTTGTAGTTTAGTTTTTGGTGAGCCATCCAGCCTCCGAGTCTCGGCAAAGAGCGCGTGCTTTGAACGAGGAAGCTTTGATACGGCCATCCAGCTGTGGATTCGCGCTTCGACACACCCGTTACTTGCTACAGAGCAGTAGATAGGCTGCGGGCCTGGCCCATGTAATACTGGCAGAGGATTTAATTCCAGATGTGGAAGTTTTGGCTTCTGGCGTCATGCTGTGCGCTGGCCTGGACGTTCACTCTACCAATGCCGATGGCCCAGGAGGCGACGCTGGCATTGCTCCCTGCTCGCGCAGGAGCCACTGCCTTGACGGCTCGGACACTGATGACTCCCTTGCCGTCCCAAGTGCGTGCAAAGGTGCCTCGCGCCGTGACTGAATGCATATGCCCACTGATCACCAGATGTCGCCGTGCACAACAGGCGATGGTGCTCTCAATCGCGTCGCGCCTGCCACACTGCCCCACGTATGATACCTGTCTTGCGGTATTCCTGCGTCGCGTCGCTTTTAATCCTGCTGCTGCATGCTGCGATGGGCGCATCGCGTGTAACGGAGCGCTGCAACTGGCGCGGGCGCCCAGCCCGAATGCCTGGACATGAGTTTTTCACAGAAAACGGCAGCACATTCCAGCGGCAGATGCAGCCTGCACATCTGCTCATGTAGGTACACCTGACAGATGTGAGCAGAGTACTGCTCAATCATGACTACACGCGTGTGTGCAAGCACAGTCTGACAACTGCAGCTCCTACATGCCTCAGGACACTTGATCAGGACTCCTCTGGAGCGAGCATACATCATAAACCAAATCTGTCAGCACCAGATTTCTCAGTGTGAAATGCGTTGATATGAACTGAAATGCAAAAAATCTGCTGCTGCTGGGCCTAGATCTATCACTGTGTAACACACCCGCTGTTTGTGGAGAGCATGGCTCCAGGCTGCTGTTGCCGTCGACTCTGGAGCGGCCATGATCATGAATTCGTGTGCACTGCATCAATTTGAACGCAGCGCTGAACAGGCCTGCCTACGCATGTGCTGATATGCTGATGTGTTACACAGTGATAGACCTAGGATCCAGCAGCGCTGAGGCAACAGACCAGGCAACACGCAAAATATGCTGATGTGCAGGCGTCCTCTGACCCTGCATCCGATCCAGCACCTGACCCCCGCGAGATCCCGCACAAAGGCCAGGCTGACACAGCAAGCGGCTCCAGAAAGTGGCAACCGGGACTCACCACCGCCAGCGGGGGCGGCCGACAGCTGGTGCAGTCTGCATCGGCCTTGGAGCCCGCCGGAGCGGCAACGGTGTCCACCGCGCAGCAGCTGCAAGAAGCGGTGGCTTCAGGCTCGCGCCACATCATCATCGTCAGCCACCTGGACTTGACTGGGCTGCCGCTGCAGGGGGACAGCCTGTTGGGCGTCGCCGCAAACTCGACCCGCTCGATCAAGGTGCGCCTCTGGCCCTATGCACGCATCAATCGAAAGATATCTTCGACGTCTTCAGCATGCAACAGTGTTGCATCTTTGTCTGGTTATAAGATCAGTGCAGAGTGTCACGCGCAGCGGCGGTCTGCAGCTGAGGCATGGGAGGCGGGCGTAGCTTCTGGAAGCTCCCCTGTGATCAACTTGACATTGCGATGCAGCTCCTTAGAGGCTGTAGCCGCTGGTGGGGGTGGCGGTTAAGGGACCCCCACCAGCGGCGGCTGCATGGCGTGCAGCGTGTGCTATACGCGCAACTAGCATCTCATTGCCCACATGCATCATATCCGAGTGTGTTTCAAAGTTGAAGCTGTCCACTGCTTGCACAGGCGGAGGATACACGTCGGTATGCACAGCTTGTAGTCTAGGGTCCCACAGACTCGCTGTGCACGCGTTTGTGCACACCATGCTCATGTGACAGACCCTGCACAGCACACAGCACAGCACAGCGCATAGCACAGGGCACACACTGTAGCAGCATGCCGTCATTCCTGGGCACCCCTGGATCGGAACCCCTGGCAATCTGGGCAGAACCCAGAAGGCAGCCACGCGAACACAAGCGTGTCCATCGCACACATGAGCACATTTCGCACTCGACCAATAAGTTATCGCACTCCATCACATGAGCAACGCCAGTGCGGCCATCACATGAGCAGCTCCGGTGCGGTGCTGCAGGGAGACTGCCGAGGGCCCCCGCCAGCGTCCGTGGCGCGTGTGTCTGGCGTGCCGCTGCAGGAGCTGCTGCCCGGCCAGTGCCTCCTCGTCTCCGACGCCAGCATGCTCAGCGTGGCCAGCGGGCGGCTGTGGCTGCACAACCTCTACCTGCGACACACACCAACGCAGCGAGCGGCAGTCGCGACGCTGGTGGCCACGGCTGCGGGCGTGGGCCAGCTGTGGGTGACGGGGTGCGTGCTGCAAGGGTACTGGGCGTATGGGGCTGGCGCGGGCACTGCGGGACTGGTCGCGGAGTCGCCTGTGTATGTCGAGGGTGCGGCCTGCTTGGCATGCCCTGTCGGCTGCTTGGAATTGCGCACATCTGTTGCACGGCCTTGCCATTCATGAACTGAATTCGATTCACAGGCATGCATGTCGATGTCCATCTGCGTGATGGGACTGTGTCCCCCAGTCCTGCTGGAAGGCCTACAGCCACTAGTGTGCTCTTGAGTCAGAACGCGGCATGCGGATCATGAATACAATGCACAACATGTGCCTTCTCGAGGTTTTCAGTAACTAGGTACGATAATTAAGAGTTACACAGTAATTTTGAAGAGATGAAGTGTAGCTGTAAGGCAGCACGTGCACTCGTGACCACAGCACGATGCACCCGACCCCCTGCGCCTAGTGTGTGCACGTCTGGGTGGGATTCTTCATGAAATTCCCAGGTTTTCTGGAGATTTTGAAATCCCCGCTGTTACGGAAATTACTACAATTTACACTGTACGGTCGAATGCATCCAACGACATCAGGCGCCTCAATGCAGGGCATGCGTAGCGTGTCATAGCACAGCCGCTCTTGCATGGCTACGTGCACGTGTCTTGACATGTAAGCACCTGTAATTACAGGATCTCGATTCATACATCTGGGAGGTGCCGTCCCGGCCATCACCGCCGCCGCGGCCGCCGTTCGGGTCGTCAACACGTCAGTCACAGAGTGCATCACATCCGACTTCATCGTGGGCGCCGTCACCGCGGTTGCTGGCGCGGCAGTGTGGCTAGAGGGGTCACCGGTGTATGACAACCAAGCGGTGCTGCCTCTGGTCGTGCAGCCGGTCCCCGACGTTGCGGATGACGATGAGGCGGGGGCAGGCGCGTTGCCAGCTGCGGCCTTCTACAGTACCACGCCACGCAGCGTGTTTGTCAACACAACTGCAGAGGGGTGGAAGGAGACGGCTGCGGCGGAGGCGCCACCTGCGGGCTTGCAGTTCCTATCGAGGGAGGATCCTTGGTTTCAGGGCGTGATAGCGGTGCGGGGCTGCCTGGACTTGTGGAACTGCTATGGCTGTGCACATTGTGTTCCGTTTGATGTGTGCGCGGACGTTGTACTTTTGGCGTTTTGGGATGTGCGTGCACTTTGTGCTTTGGGCGTTTTGGGATCGTTTTGGGATGTGCATGCACTTTGCGTCAGGGGGCGTTCTGGATTGACCAACACTTGTGCGTGCGGAGTGGTGGGGGTGTCTTGGGTGGACCTTGCATGTTGGTCGTGCATGCAGGCTATGCGTGCATGCCATCCTGTGACAGCGCCGTCGGAATTTGAAAGCACGGGGGCACTTCACGTGTCCCTGAACACGCTCTTCTGAGGCCTGCGGTTTTTTTTTTTCGTGATGAGGCCTGCGGCGGTTGTGATGAGGCCTGCGGCGGTTGTGATGAGGCCTGCAGTGCAAACCCATCGTAACCAATACATGTTTTTCGTGATGAGGCCTGCGGCGGTTGAGTATTGGGGAACTCCTTCGCATTGGGGATCCTGCCATATGGCCACTTGTTCTCGGCTGGCGTGCCACAGCGTTAGCACTGTGAAACGCTGTGGCATGTGTAATTGTAAGAAAGCCATAGCATGGCATCATCCAGGTTGGCGCACCTGCCAACTCGCGCTGTGAGTTGGAATGCTCGAGCTGGGCGCAGGCATCACCTTCGAATTTGTTTTGATTCACGGGGCTGCGTGTGGTGGCTGCAGGAATTTGGAGACATTGCAGTGCAGAGTCAGCAGCCGGCTGAGCCTGACAGCTCCGTCCCGGTGACAGTGCGAACGCCAGGTGAGCTGTCGACTGCGGTGTCGCGGGGAATCCGACACATCCAGGTGGCTGCCCACATGGACCTCAGCACGGAGCGCAAGATCTCGCAGGCTGTGTCGGCCAACGTCGGCATCGTTTCCACCACGACTCAGTCCATCGTGGTACGCCCTCTGCACTAGCAGACCTGACACTGACACCGGTCACGAGCTCGGCCGGCCTGCTCGCGGCGTGCCGCTTCGTGTCCATGCATGGCCAATATACCCTGCGTATACCGCCGTGTACCACTGTGCCCATTAGCGTATGCAGGCATTCTTTGTGTCAATCTACCAGGACATCGTTAGAAACAAACCCACCCGTCAAGTATCAAACCAGACCAAAACAAGACAAGACAAAACACAAAGCAGGAAAAAATACCAATAACTGCATGCACGTACTACTACTAGGAGTTAGCTACTACTAGGAGTTAGCGATGCTCTGCCTGCAGGGAGCCTGCACCGAGGCACCGCCGCAAGGCATGCTCGACGCCTCTGGCGCCGCCGCGTGGCGTCCCGGCCAGTGCGTCATCCTCCCCGACCTCACCCTCCTCGTGGCCCTCTACGGCCACCTCTGGCTGCACAACCTCTTCATCTCCCTGCGCAGCACGCAGCGCACCCCCGGCGTCTGGAACGAGATCCTCATTGCCGGCAGCTACTACCGAGAGGACGGTCGGCACGTGCCGGCTACGGGCGCGCTGTGGCTGACGTGCAGCGTGGTCGAGGGCGGTCCGGTGGCAGACCCGGAGGTATCCACGCTGCGCGTGCTGTCAGTGCACAGCACGCTCGCCGCGAGCGGTGCGGCCCGCGCTAAACACGCTCACTGTGCCGGCAGGGCAGTCTCTGTAATGCACCGAGGTTGTACAGGATTTTGCTGCAGCAGAAATGAGCTGAACACGCAATCCAACTTGCGCGGTAAAATGGCTGCTGTTGCTAGTTGCTCGTCAAAGCGGGGCATTTATGCACGCGATCGTGAGCCACTGACGTGAGCCACAATTAGTGGGTGCATGTGGCAGCCCCCCCCCCCCCGCGCAGTGGATCACAGATGTGAGCAGTGGAATGGAGGTCCATGCATGCAGATGTGCTCATCCGGAATGGCGGCGGAGTGGAGACCGCGTCCACCGTGTACGTCGCAGGCTCCGCCTCGTTTGACGCCTGCACCTTTGCCAACAACACTGGTGACCCCTGCCGCGGCATCGTCGACGCGTCCTTCGCCAGCATGCTGTGGCTGAGGGGCAACCGCTTTGCGAGCAACGCGGCGCCCACCGCGATCGCGGCCGACGACACCTCGACGGTCCTCTCGGCGGAGGCGGGGCTCGTGTTTGCGGAGCGTGCTGCGGAGGCTGCTGCGGGAGATGAGGGCGTGTGTGCTGAGGCTGAGGCGGCAGTGCAGCCGGAGGAGCCGGAGTGGGCACTGTCGCTGGCGGACCCGCGGCTGTTGGCAGTGGCTGAGGTGCGCTTCCAACACGAAGCTCTGTGGTGGGTTGCTGACAAACACGAAGCTCTGTGATGTTTCTGGGGTTTACATACTGGACCACGAATCCCATGTGTATCGGGAGCCACCCGTGATTCGCGGTGTACTCATCTAGACAGGCTATCTAAACACCAGAATCATCCCAAGCTCTGCCGCTCCAGCGTGGAGTCATGAAACTCCGCATGGAGTCTGTTGGGTGTGGCTCATGGAGAAAGAGCACTGCCGCAGCAGCGCAGAGGAACGCACGCATGCAACGCAATGAACAGCACAAGCAGGACGACCACCTGCACATGAAGCGATCGTTTCTTTTGCTTCACTGTTTGCAGTATAGTTGCTGCTTGCGGCCTGCCGCCTGCTGGGATTCGGGCGCTTGCTTGCTAACTGTTTCCCTGCCTGTTGGGCGTCTGCGTCAATCTCCGCGTAACAATCTGCGTGTAACAATCTGCGTGTAACAATCTGCGTGTAACAATCTGCGTGTAACAATCTGCGTGCAACTAGTACTGTCTGTGTGCTGTGTGCTGTGTGCCGTGCGCCATCACTGACTGGTAACGCGAAGCCCTTCCTCCTCTGCACGACTGCTTCACCCTGTGCCGGCGCCACCGCTGGCCGGTCACCTGTTGCCACAAGCCGGGCCCAACCTGGAACGTGCGTGCATGCAGGAGGCAGGTTACCTCATCCAAGCTGCTGCGCCGGCTCAAATCCAACCCGGCACACCACCAGCTGATCCCTCTGCCCCTGCCACAATGGTCAGCGTTTCCGCCCCGACCATCACCATCACCTCGGTAAGCGTCGACGTGGTCAACATGGATGCTCGCACGGTGGCGCCACCTGCACCCGCCGAGCCCCCCTCGAGCCGTCCCAGCCCCCCTCAATCCCGCTCAACCTCGCCTGCAAAGACGAAACCATCCCCCAGCACTCCCGGTCTCTCCCAACGCCAACCAGCCCCCGACAGCAGCACCGGAGACAACATGACACTGGTGTTCATCATGACCGGCTCCCTTCTCACCGTGAGCCTCCTGCTCCTCTTCTGCTACGCTGTCACCCGCATCAAGCGGATGCACGGCGGCGGCAACGAGCACAGCACGCGGCACAGCACGTCTGCCGGCAGCAGCAAACCAGTGGCAGCATCCCCAGCCAGCGAGGAGCCCTCAGAAGAGAGTGTTATGGCTCAAAGTGTTGCCGGATCGCTGCCGAGCACGCGTACGCTTCCCGACAGTCCAGCACGCGCAGCACACGCAGCACGCACTCCGCAGCCGGAGAGTGCTGCCACATGGGGAACAGACTGTGATCGCATCGTTGATCTGGACGCCTCCGTAGAGACATCGTGTGGTGCTACATCTGCGTCATCCAAGCCTCCTGCCAGTGTGACGGCAACTCCGGTGATTGCGGCCGGCGCGATTGTTGAGTTACAGCCGCACCAGCAGGGCTCGAACGAGACAGGGCTGACGACGACCGTGCAGAGCAGTACGCAAGAGAGCGGCAGCAGC
>JALKAD010000190.1:306439-318926 GCA_024500015.1 Ulva compressa | reverse complement strand
ATGCTGTGGGCGTCAAGCGTGCGGTCGGCGTCATCCGGTCCCGTGTCAGATGATGCATGCTTCCATTCGCCTCTGCTTACAGGCAATAACAGATGGCATGGCCTGCATGAATCCCACAGTCACCTCCAGCCTCCAGACACCGCGTGCACAGCTGTGAGCTGCAGAATGCCCATTGGCACTTGTACAAGCTTACAAGGTCAACACTCCTCTTGCTTTTGCAGTCATCCTCTTGGTGCTGCTGTCCATGCTTTCATAGCTTGATTTGCGTGCGTGTGTGGGAGCATGCGACTGCGACTAGTACTGTGGCTGCCTATAGGTGTTGCCTGGCTTCGAGGCTGCGCTCTGCCCTTGTCAGCAGCTGAATGTAACACCTCTCGTTGGTTTGCAGGCAGCCGCTGGCCGCTGCGCTGGGGGTCGGGGATGCTGCTGTGGTGCTTGACGCTGCGTCCCAGCATGCTCGCCCAGAGCGCGTCCCAAGCAGAACACCCTGTCCCAGCGTACTTGCCCGTCCCAGCGTGCTCGCGCAGCGCCGCGCACCCGCACTGAGCCGGCGTTCCCGCACTGAGCCAGCGCGCGGACGCCCACATGGAGGTGCATGCATCATAAAATTGATCATAACAAGTTGACATCCGCGTTCTGGCATCTCTGGCGCAGTTCCAGGCCCCCGTGCAGGGGCCGATGTGTCCCGTGCTGCGGCGATTCCCCCCGGCTCGAACGGGGGCTGCTGGGGCTGGCATGTGTGATCTCGGGCAGGGCAGGGCAGGGTTCAGTGTGGGCCGATTCGGTGTCAGTGGGTGGACCTGAGTGCGGCTGGGTGGTGTGTGGCCGTGGGTGTGTTACACAGTGATAGATCTAGGACCCAGCAGCGCCGAGGCAACAGACCAGGCAACACGCAAAAAGACAGACAGCCCATCGCAAGTACCAAGGCTACTCTCCGCACGAGCAAATGCCAGAACGAATTCGGTCAACTTGCGCTGTCATGAAAGCAAACACACACATGTGCATGCACACACACACACATACACACACATACACATGTGGCCGTGGGTGTGCGCTGGAGGGCGTTGTGGCTGGGGTGGCTTGCATGGATGTGACAGGATGGCCATGGGGTGATGCAAGGCTGGTGGTGGTGTGCGCTGGTGTGTTACACTGTGATAGATCATCAAGGCCCTAGCAGCGCCGAGGGGCGGAAGAGGGTCACCACGCAAGAAGCACAAGCAGCATGGCCGCCCCACATGCTGTCACGAACCGCACGAACCGAAGCTGTCCACAGGAATTGCAGCCTGCACAGCAAACACACAGGATCGATATCCGGACCTTGCGCAGCAGAACAGAGTGCACGTGCACATGCAAGCGCCATGCAAGCGCGTGCACCTGGCGCCAGCTGCAGGTGCTGGGAACCACGGCGTGTAGTCGACGCGAATTCGAGTTCAGTGTGGACCCTGCTGCGGCAGCCAGCGTTGCCACGGCCATGGCCTCTGGCTGACACCACACTGTACCAACTGCCGTCCTGGATCTCAGATCTAGGCTATCACTGTGTCACACTGTACCAACTGCCGTGTCCCTGCGCGACAGCTACACTGTGCCTGAGCAACTGGTGGCAATATTCACACTGGTGGCAACATATGTGGCCGCGAAGGACGACGGTAGTGTGTGGCTGGAGATGGGCTCAGCCTGGGGGATGTGGCGGGGGACAGGGAGTGGCGCATGCATGTAGAACGCAGGCCGCAGGGCCGGGGGGCAGGGGGGGGATGGGGTGTCGCCCTCGCTGCTGGGCTGCTGCGATCATCTCCGGTTGGCACCTGCGTTGCTAGCGGTTTGAACAGATCTCCGGTGTAGGAGCCCCTAGCGCACGGCAGGGTTCAGAGGACGCCGCCGAATGCGCTCACGGCACACTTTCGGATGAGGTTGGCATTACGCACAAGCGTGAACCAGAAAGGCGTGCGCGCCGAGGCCGGCGTGACGTAACTGGAATTCCTGGGCGTCGCGGCGTTGGGAGCTGCGACACGCTGGCGCGTTCCCTTGCAAGCATGTTGCAAGGGCACGTTCACATCGAAGTCGAATGAGTGTGGCTATACGGAGATCAATGCCGGAGCCCAGCAGCGTCGAATATACAACGTGTGTGATGCGCGCATGCACACGCACCGCCCGAAGCTCAGTCTGATACCTGCGGGCAGAATCTGGCACTGCAGATGCCTTTTGCCATGCCTTGCAAGCCAGCAAATACACAGGCTGAGGTCCGTGTAACCACACTCTCCGTGTAACGCAGGCTGAGGTCAGCCTGTGTATTCCCACAATTTATGCGAGGGTTGTCGGCGTCACCACATGTGCCACACGGCGCATGTACTCTCAATTGGTGCAAGGTGCATGTAGATGACGTAGATGACGCGCCGAAATGTTAGTAGAATGTGCGGGTCTGACTTGCACAGTAGCATGTTGCTGACTCACACCTGCACAGGAACGTGCGAACTTGTTAGTGGCCTTCTCTCCACTATCTGTGGCGCGTATATGCGGCGCGAATTCTTGCATGCTGATGACCGGGTCCCAGACTGCCACGTGTCGCGAGCTCGAGGGCTGCCGAGGGAGCACGAATGCCCAAGTCGTACTCCGTCGCTTGAGCTTGCTACCATCGGGCGTCGTCCTGCCACACGGCGCATGGACTGTACCCCGCGTAGTAGCCACGCCATGCACGACGAGCCGCGGGGCTCGGAGATCGAATGATGTTGTTCTCGACCCGTCTCCGTGTACGCGTCCATGCAGTATCCTGCATCTGTGCGATCCGACTTACCGCTGGAATTGACTTCTCGCGGATCCAAGGTGTTCAACAACCGTTGAACGGTATGTGAGCTGCCCGAGCGGGCTGCATGCAGGGACATGCAGGGACATTGCAGGCGTGGCTGATTGCGCCTTGCGCACTGGCGTATACGTAGGGGTAGCATGTGATACCGTACTAGCATAACCCAGAAGTACATTTTATACCTCCCTATAGCACTGCGCAGCTGTCACATCTTGACGGCCTGGCCATGGGCCCCACACCACGGTGGTATCAACTCCATGTCGTCATCGCTTAGCATAAGATTACGGGCGACCATTCACGCCTAACCAGACCTGACCGTTTCTGCTGGCAGAGCACACTAGTGTGAGTGGCACTTCTCGGGCAAGATTACGCGCGAAGCCTTGGCCAGCATGGACGTCAAGGTTGCCGAGGCTTGGGTGGACAGAACGCGCGCGAGGAATCGTGCTGCCCAGACCCGATTTCGACAGCAGTGGCAGGCGCGTTGATTGAGACCAGCATCTGTGTTATGTGAATTTGCAACCTGACAAGATGTATGGAGTCGTCACTGCGTTATACTTGAGTACGAGCTCGGCCGCGGATTATCAGCACTTGTACAATACTGACAGCCTTCGCTACTGATGTATGTGCGACGTGAACGCATTCAGGGTCTCGACATGATGTAATTTAGACGTTAAGGGTGGTCCAAGCGGTAGCCGTGAGATGTTTTGCCCTTTGGAGTTCACAGTTGGCCGTGTTTCACTCGGTCGGTGCGCAATGCGATCGCGCTGGGATTGCTGCCGCACGACGCTTGCAGATGGACCGAGCCAAGTAACGCGCAATGCAGGCAGTGGAATTGTTCATGGATTCTCAAAGGTTTCCTTACAAGGAGGCCATGATCCCTGGCCTTCGCACCGGGGTACCCGTCGGTGGCAAATAGCGTCGTTACGCGTGCGGGGCCGTTGCAATTGGCCACGCGTGCACGGCATGCCTGCAGGTGTTCTTTGCGCAGCACACTGAAATCAAAGCGTCGCACGCCAACGAGACAGTAGATGCCTGTACAGAAATGTTGCCATATTTATAGGCTTCACTCCATCACACGCATTGGAATGCTTGAAGTCCTTGCAAGTTCGAATTCGCCAATTGCAAGACTGGCACTATGTGGCGCCGTGTGCTGCACTGTGCCCTAGGGTGGGGGACAGATACCCCTTTATAACTCACAGATATTCCACACTTGCATACTTTGTGGCGGTGTGCGTTGGTGTGCGGTTGTGGCAAATGCATTGCGATTGGTGGATTTTTGCGTGTACATGTGCTGCTTGCTGCCGACCGCTTGCTGCAGCTGGGAATCGGTTACTTGCTTGCTTGCTTGTGAGTTGTTGCACTCGCTGCTGGGCTCCTGCGTCGCTCTCCGTGTAACACATATCTTGTGTTCGACATGGTCGGGCGGCTCGTATGAAATTGTGGTTGTTGTGCTGCGCGATGACGTTGCAACGCGTTGAGCGTGTGCGTCAAGCGGACCGAGGTGTTACAAGCTTGTAGCGACTCTCACGGCAACGCCTCGCGGTTCTTACTATATCATACGTGGCATGTGTAGTGGTTGCTTGGCAGCATGATTCATACATACAGACACAACGCTGTCAGAAGCTCACACTTGCCCACTGGCCGCAGCACTCGGGCCCGTTTGCCGTGGTGGCGCGCCGCCCCCTCGCCCGCCCCTGTTTCCCCGCATGTGGCCGCGGGCTGCCGCGGGGTGGCCGATGTGGCGTCAACAGCGCCCTGCGTGCCGCGCTCTGCCACATCTGCCGGGCCGCCGTCGCGAGGCTGGCCCTCCCTCAGCGGCTGGGAGGACGGGGGCGTGGGGGGGGTTGGGGGGGGCAGCGCCATGTACCAATAAGTTGGCACATGTGCCCTACCCCACCGACGTCGTCGGTTGGGTCAGTTCGTTGTGGCTTTGCGCCTGTGCGTGTTGCTGTCTGTTGCAGCCTACTTGCGGCCTGCTTTCAGGCTTTTTGCGTGTGCTTGCCTGCTGTTGCCCTCGCTGCCGAGCTCTTGCATTGATCTCCGTGTAACACTTGTCCGCTGCCCGCAGTGGCCTCCACACTCCGCCGGAACACCTCTTCTTACCGTAGTAATTGCAACCCTTCGGCAACGTCCCGTCCGTGGAGGCCTTCATTCGCCGGACAAAAGGCTTTTGTCCAGCGTCCAGACGCACTCATTTGCCGAAAGAGTGCCAAAAACGTGAACCTTTGTCCGGCGTCCGCGACTTTCGCCGGAACCTCTGCTCTTCCCAAATGTTGTCCTGTCCGCTGGTGGCCACATGTGGCATGTACTGGCAGGTACACCAAGGTACCGGCATGCGCCACACCACACGATTCCACGTTCAGTTCAGCAGGCAACCGCTAGCCTCTCACAGAAGCTCTAGACATCTCAATCACCTGTCCAAGATTGAGTTGGCGATTCACGGCAGGCAACATGTAGTGACCTCATCAAGGTTGTGACCTGACCAGTCAGTATGCTGGGACACAAAGGCATGCACAGCTCTAGCACCTGGTCACTGATCATGATGAGAAAATAAGCTAAGATAAAGCAGGGTCACTACATTCATGGCTGCCAGACTAGCAGTTAGTACACTTCAATTCACGTAAGTGAATATTGATCGCTGGCAGTCACTAGTCACTTGTAAGCGCTGCAAAGTGACCAGCAGTTGCAAGGACAGCTGTCCTTGTCGACAGGCATAGGTGCATTCGCCGGCTGGCCACAACTTTGGTGTCCTGTCCGAAATCGTCTTCTTTCGCCGAGTCCAAAGCGCAAACAATAGATTGTCCATGTCACAACTCTTTCATTCGCCGGACCAAAAAAAAAGTTTGTCTGCTCCGCGGACACCTTTCGCCGAAGGGTTGCAATTACTACGGTATTTCCAGGAACTTGGCCAAACCTCGGTCGTTCTGGAATCCCGATCAATCCAGAATCCCAGGCTGCCACAGCACGTTTGGTATCACTTGATACGGCCAGCCAGGTCTGCATTGCCATTTCCGTGAGACAATTGTTAACCGGTTCACCTCGAGATCGGAAATCGAATGGGAACCGAAAAGGCGCCACGCACCCCTGCCCCTGTGCTTGTTTTTTTTTTGGGTTGAATCCAGGTCTGCCATAATAGCCTCGCACCACACCACAGCCATTCGTGACCTCTGCAACACAGCTATGATGTTATCCGCCTCGAGCTGCCAGTGACCTCCAGACATCCATGTCCTGAGTGGGGGCACATGCTGGGGCCGCATGCTGGGGCCTGCATGCTGCGGCCTGCATGCAGGAACCCCTTTAGGGGAAGGGACAAATTGAGTGACGCAGCGCGGAGCACGCGTGGGATGACAGGCTGTGGCTGCTGCAGGTGCGGTGCGACAAACTGTCCCAGGAGATCCTCAGAGCGCAGCAGCAACTGGCCGCAGCATACGACCAGCACGCTCAGTGCCAGCGGCGCCGGGTTGATCTATCCACGCGCGCCGCCGAGTCTGCAGCAGCCCTCGCGGCAGCCAAGGCCGCCGCCACGGCTGCCGGCGGGCGCATGCACCCGCCAGCGCATGGCAGGCCGCGTGATACAGACGCAGCGCCGGCAGCATGCATGTCAGCTGTGGGCAGCCTGAGCAGCGCTTCCCAGCGCACGTGGGGCCGCCAGCAGCCCTCAGCAACGATGCGGCACGGCGAAGCGTCGTCGGCGGTCGTCCCCCGCCGCACCCACCGCACCAGCTTTTACATTCCCTTCACACAGCCCCCGCCGCCTGTATCCTCCTTCCGGTGCTGCGCTGCCATTTCCCACGAGGACATTTGTGCAGTGGCCGGAGGGGTCTCGGGTCTGATAGACTTCACCCAGCACAGCTTGACAACGCTTGTCGACACGGTGTGCCTCCACAAGGCGGCGCGGCTGGGGCATGCTGGCTTCCACGACAGCATCTGCTGGTTCGCGCAGACCAAGTACGAGGCGGCGCCGGGGCTGCGTGTCTCGGCGTCGGCGTCTATGAGCACGCCCGAGTGCCTCGCATCCTATGCTGCGCAGTTCCTACTCATGCGCCTTGAGTTCATTCTGATCAGCGCAGCATCAGGCTGCAACGTCACTCAACATCCCTCTTGCGACGATGTCTTGCCCCCCACCCAAAAAGCCCGCCAACGTCCCGTCAGCCAACCACAAGCCACCAGCGCACCTGTGGACACACCTCGAGCTCCAGCGGTTGAGCAGCGGCCGAATCAGTCAGACGTCTACACCAGCTCAGCTGACAAAGACACAACAGCAGATGGCTCTGCTGCGAGCCACACCGCGTCTGCAGCAGGCAGCACGCCGCCGCAGCCGGGAGCGCTGTGGTCGGGGTGCCTGCGGTGCGGCACGAACGAGACGCACGATGCGCGTGCTGCGCTGCGCCGAATCGTACGCGAGCTCGTTTGCCGCTGCTGCGGCGTGACGGCGGTGGACGAGGTCGCTCAGATCCTGGAGGCGTACCGAGCGTACCTGGCGCGCATTCCTGCGAGTTCACGCAGGAAGGGTGAGCAACGGAGCGACAGCGGTGAGCAGCGGCGAGTGGACGGCGGGGGTGGCGCTGCAGGGTTCATGGAGCGCGGAGTGGCGGCCGCGCTGGGGGCTGCGGCTGCGATGGAGGCGGCGGTGACCGCCGTTGCCGACATGCATGTGCTCCAGCAGCTGGTGCGACCGAGCCTCTGCTTGTGTACTGTGGCACTCATGGCCATCCTGCCTTTGTAGCCGTTGCCATGTGCTACCTTCAGTCACGCGTAAGGAGTTCCTTGGAGGGCACCCTGGGCCACCTGGATTTCGCTACTGCATGCTGTTTCGCTGTAGTTCACGGTTCGATTGCTACCGCGGCAGTACACCGTGACAAGTATACCTGACAGACGTGCCACTACTCTCCTGCCATGGCTGCTCCTGGCTCCTGGCTCCAGTTCTGCAGTGGCTGGCTAGATGTGGCACAAGCTCACTGACAGTTCACGCTGGCCCAGCACCCCCAGCGTGTGACCATGGGAGCTGAATGTTGTTGTGGACGATCGATCCAGTTCTGCAGCCTGCAGCAGCATGCTCAAAGACTCATTAGATTTAACATTGAAATGTGAAACATGTTGAGAGGCAACTTTGTCGCGTGATGTAGCATGTCTCTACATGTTGCTGGTAGTAATGACATGTCCATGCATTATGCATGCATTGGCGCTTGTACACTTTCAAGTTGTTTCTGGTACGGTGTTTCTGGGCTCGCTGTCTGTCATAGCGACTCGTGCTTGCATGCCCGTCAGAAGTGCCAAGTTCACGTCAAATGCGTCGCTGCCAGATTTGCACACTGTGCTTCGCAGCCAGGCTCTCGCGAGATCTCGGGTGGCATCATCTGCCAGCATGCATGCACGTGCATCACTGATCTTCTGCAGAACATATAGCGTTGGCGTACTCTCTCGAATGGCACACTCGATTGGCAAACTGGGTTGGCCCACTCGATCACAGTTCTCTATCGCCCCCCCCATCAGTAGAACAACTAAAGTATATTAGTAGTTCCGCCCCTCAACCTGAATCAATCACGGTTAATCTATGGCGATTGTTTTGACCAGCCAGACCAGCCCATGCACTTCACATCCACGCTGAAAACGCGCGGGCCGTCGAACTTGCCGTGCCTAGCATGCATACAGCCACTATATCATGCGCAGGGTCCTGTGATGGCTTCACACTTGTTATGACTACTCGCGCATTGTAGAAGGCAGAGGGGCAGTCAGAGGCGCAGCACGGTGAGGCGGGCGCCGCGGCCCTCGAGGCGCACACGCATGAGTCCCTCTCCACCTTTGCCATGCTCAACTGCCTTGCGCTCCCGCAGACGTCCCGCACGATCTACTCCCTCAGCAATTACGCAGTCTTCCCGATGACCGAATACTGCGAGGTGCGCACCACCAGCGCCGCAGACAGCCGGCTCGTGCTCCGAACGTTGGCTACAAGTAAGCAACGTTCTGGGCTGTACGCGAATGTGCATACAGGCCAGCCAGCACTCTGCAGATGCATGTACTGCATGTGTGTCTTGCACGTGGGCCGGACAGATTTCTGAGTATCTGACCTGTATCGACTTGATCAGCTCTCAGCCTGCAAGTTGGCGTCCTGCTAGAGGTCCTACCGCAGCTACGACTCCTGCGTTGTTGGGGCCGCCCCTGTGTGGCATGATTAGCAGTTGATGCACATGACCCTATCACATTCGCCTATGAAATTCAAATGACAAGTTGCCCCCGATATGTTTGCCCATCGTGATCGATGGTGCTGCGGACTGTGTTTGAGTGGGTTGTGCGGAATCAACACACTCTGTTATGATTGCAACTCATCTAAGGGGGGCCTGCTGTGCAGATTGAGAGCATGCATGTGCATCTGTACCGTCAGCTGCAGCTGACGACGAAGGACAGCGCGAGGCTTGCGGCCCACTGGAGGCAGTGGAGGGGTCTCAATGGTGCTCTCGATGCATCATTCCTAGAGTCTATGCGCCTCCTCCAGAGCGTTCCAACAGTGGACGGCCTCCCCGCGGGCCTGCTGGCGCACATCGCTGATGTCGCCTCTAGCAAGCGCGTCATCCGTGCGCTGAATCGTGCTGCTTCCGCCGGCGGTGTTGGCTGGAATGGGGTCGCCGAGGGGTGTGTGCTGGGCGACTGTGACAGCACAGCATACGCAGCAGGCAACGGAGACGTAAGTGATGCGCCGTTCCGATGCGAAGTGTGCGGGGGTGATGTGCAGGTGCAGTGTGGGGGGTATGGAACGGAAGGCGCGCTGTGCCTGCTGGGGTGCTCAGCACAGGCGACCAGCGCGGCTGTGATGGGTCTCCGGGGGTTGGTGCAGGTGCATGAGGCTCATGAGCGCGTCGTCGGCCACATGAAGGAGTTTCAGCTGCTGCCGGGGGTGCTGCTGGGCGCGCTGCAGTACGCGCGCATCTACGGCGCTCACGTGCTGTCCGGGACCGCGCCGGCGGACGTGATGCAGCTGTGCCAGCTGGCGGACGCACAGGAGCGGTGGCGGCGGTCGTGGGAGCCGGTGGCGGGGGGCGCTGCCGCAGCTGGGGTGACAGTGGCCAAAGGGGGCTCAAACTGAGGGAGTGTGTACAAGTACAAGATTGGAAGCGATCCAGGCCGGCGCGGGTGCCACTGAACTACACAGGTTGGGCCACGTGGTACTTGCGATGGGCTCTCTGTCTTTCTGCGTGTTGCCTGGTCTGTTGCCTCGGCGCTGCTGGGTCCTAGATCTATCACCGTGTAACACAGGTTGGGCCATAGAGGTTTGAGGCAGAGTTGGGGTGCCAGATGGGCGGCTTCAGCTTCAGCGTGAGGCAGCGTTCCAATAGGTGGCCATGGGATCCTGGCATACACAGAATAATTTTCATGATGCCATCATGCAGTGCCTGCTTTGAAACACAGGTAGTTGCAGTGATAATGTGAGCATCAGAGTGCGTGGCTCGACAAGTTTTTTTGGCGTTTTTGCGTACTCAAGTCGGTGATAGGACTGATCTGAAACATGTGCTTTTTGCTTCTCGCGTGTAACTGCATGTGTCTCGTAGGCAGCCGAACTTCTTGAAGCGCGCAGCGTTGGCGCCGTGCGGGCAGCGGGGTGCCCACCTGGCCATGGAGTTCAAAAGCGCCGGCGCCGAGCTCGAGGCCGGCCGGGCCGGCTGCCAGTGCATGCGCAGTGCATGCGCAGTTGAAAGCGAGGGTTGGAGGATATTTTGCGTCGTTTTATGTTCGGAAGACCATCGGCCGAGGACTGTGTCGGAACCCTCTGTGGCGACAACCGCAAGGCGCACTTCGCGGCAGGTGAGGCCAAGTAGGTGAGGCCAAGTAGGTGAGGCCTCGTGACTCCTTGAAAAACTTTTGAAGTTCGACAGTTGACATGCGGCATATGTACTATTGCAACGTGAAGCACCCGTCTGTCTTCTGCCATTTATTGCGGTTTTCGTGCGATATCTCAGAGATATGTCACAGATTTGCTAGCAGGTCGACAGGACTGTGCGATTGGACGAACTCGTGTGCAACAAATAAACAGTCACCAAGCGCAAGAGTATTGTTTGTCGATCAAGCGATAATGCGTTCGATGAACAGATTCGCCGGCGCCGGCGCCCGGCGGCCGAACGTGCGGCGAGGGGCGCGCCGGAAATGCATCACACACGCGTGCCTGACCATCGCATAGTATGAAAATACCTGCATGGCGGCCATGGTGCACCGTCATGGGCACGTGTTTGGACATTAGTTAAACAAGATGCCACGTAGAGCATCTGAACCGACACGTGGAGCGGCTGCCGGGCTCTTGCGTTCATCTCCGTGTAACACGTGGAGCGGCTGAATTCATTTCATTCATTTCATTTCGTTAATTTCGTTCGAACCTGGCCTGGATTCAGCTGGAGTTCATGGAGAAGGTCGACATTTTGGCTCGGGACTGAACTGACCAGTCCGTCATGGATGTGTCACTCAGACAGTTGACTGGTCAACTGCTGAGGCCTCATGAGGTCAGCGACTCCAGTCGCCAGTCCACAGCTGTGTCGAAGCGATGCATACTCGAGAGCTCTGCAAGGTATTGGGCACAACACGTTTACGTTTGATTACGCATGCGCTGTTGTGGTACGCTGCAGCGTCTTCTATCTCAAGATACTTTAGCTGCTTGTGGACAGTTGCCATTGCAATTGTACCGGTTTCGCAAGTTCAAAGTGCTCTCTGACAGTCTTGCTCACCGCCCGACCCGGCTTGCCAAACCACTATTCTGAGCTGAAAATTTGGCTACGGGAGATCCTAATGGATTCGGAGGCCGGGCCTGCGCAAGCAGAGCTCTCTGCAGAAGCATGGGTGGAAAGGACGCGCGTCAGGAACCGTGCTGCGCAGGTCAGGTTCCGGCAACGACAGCAGGCGCGTCCCGACGCCGGATCTATCCCCACATGCGTGATAGTTTCATCATCAGTTTGATACCATTCATACATCGGAGGTGTCGGTACGCCGTGGTTGTGTTGGATAGTTTGTGGACACGCGTATCTCGAGATACGCGCTGATATCACGAGCAGCAGCACCTCTGCGCCGACGCAAGGGCCCGGGGCGTCTCGTCGCGTCGACACCGGCGGGCTATCTTTGAGATAGTGCTGGTCGATTGTTACCAAACACAGCGTCCTATTCGATGTCAAGTAGCCCATGCAGAGCGCTGCAGCGCGCTGTTCCCTCCTTTCAGTGCGTTCGCGCGGTGGACAGGCTCTCGCTGCGACTCGGATGGCACCGATCATGAGCAGCCTAATGTGCCCGACGGTGTCCTCGTGAACGCCCAAGGCGCATGTTTTCAGCCTATCATGGCAAATGATGGTTCTAATCGCAGCTATGGCGCCCGAGTCTCAATCTCATCGTTTTTTTTTACGTGTACTGCGCAATCACTGCGGGCGAGCGACCATGCCATTTTCTCGAATCTCCGGCCGTACAGACACCCACGCACCGCAACACTCTTCGGAATAGCTGCATTCATTCCGTAGATTTTGTGTTCGCAAGCGCGGCGCGGTTACTTGCAGTACGACCCAATTCCGATATGCTCTTGCCGCATGCGCGTGTCGACAGACGTCTGGACAGTCCTCCGTCCCGGAAGTGCTGTAAAATGCGCTACGCGACGCATTTGACGACGCAATAATGTGCTATGGAACGGGTATAAATCCATCCTGCGTTGTCAAGTTGTGCCGTGTC
>JALKAD010000190.1:264313-281562 GCA_024500015.1 Ulva compressa | reverse complement strand
AGGGCCCTGCCACGCGCGTGCACCTGCGGCCGGGTAGGCCGGCGCCTACTTGCCGCGAGGCCTAAGCACAACACAGACCGTCACGGTGCACGTGGATGTGCTGCAATATGTGTTATATCCACAGTGACCATGAGATAGGTCCAGGCCTCAGCATGCACATGCGCCCAAGGGCCCGGGCCTGAGGAAGTAATTCCTTCCAATTGACGCAGCCAGTATCACAAGGGCAGCACGGTCACCGTGTGGTCTACAGTATGCAACGTCACCACACCGGAACGTTTAGGTACTTGAGAACTTGCCGGACAAGGAATTTGCAATCGCATCCCATGGCTGCAGCTCTCAGGAGCTCGTGAGCACCATGGGTGCAGCGCTCGCCCTACCAACCACGGCACTCAGAGTGAAGTGGCTGCGGGCGGACTGCATGAGTCATCTTGACCTCAGCATGACTGCTACTGCCAGTGGTCAAAGCTGGACTGATGATGACTGGAGCGGCTTAGTCGCAGCGCTTCCTGCTGTGCCTAACCTGCAGAGCCTCTACATCAAGCTGCCCCGTGGTGGTGCTCTGGGTCGGTCTGTGGCTCGGTCTGCGCTTTCCAGCCTGAAATCCACCATCATGCCGATCAATGATACATGCACGAACCTGAAAGGGTACAGCTGCTCGCAGTGTCGCCGAGGATATGGACATTCATATGGACGCGCCCAGGAAAGCAATGCTGCCGCTAACGTGACCATCAATTGCTCCGGCTGCGGGTACGTACCAAGTGCACAATTTCAGTGAACTTCGGCCAGCTTACTGCAGTACCATTCAAAACATAGTCTACATGTACACACGAGTACTTGCGCACCAGTGCATGCACATGCCATGCTAGGCAGTTCATGATGAGCAGCCACCCCATGCAAGCTGTAGTTGCCACCAGCTAGATCGGGGGCACCTTTGATCATGACTGGCCATACGTCTGCACGAGCAGCTCACACACTCATCGATTTCCTCGCAGCCTAGGCCTGCGCGTACGAACACAGGGACTTTTCAACACCATAATAGTGATAAACTAATTCAATGTGTAAACTACTTCAATGTGTAAGTTCGTACTGTGATTCACAAAGATGCATTGCGGCTGCCTCCATCAATGTTTGGGGGCATGTTGTCACCGTGATGCCTTGATGTATGCTTGCTTCGAGTTAACAATTGAGCTCGAGAGCCAGCTCCCTGGGTCACGATGATGCTGTAGCTAGCAGCATGCGATGTACGGATCCGTCTTGCAAGCCTAGGGCTGTCGCAGTCTGACGTGTATGCCGGATTTTGCAGGTGCACAGGCTATGTTGTGTCCAATCAAACCGGTGCCCCAGCAACGTTTGAGGACGTCCTACGCTGTGCCCTTGACCCTCAACGAGTGCACGCCGAAGCCCCAAGAGATGATCGATACGCAACAGCAGATTCACTTTACACCCTGGCTGCAGCCTCCACGATGCTTCAGAGGCTCAAGGTGCTGCGGCTACTGGACTCGCCAGTCGCGCCGCAGTGTTTGCCAGCCCTGTGTAGCGCACTCATCGGTTTTGCAGACTCGCTCACTGAGCTGCAGCTCGGGCCGTGGAACCATTGCCCAAAGCCAAGTCAGGCGGGTTCAGACCAGACCCCACCGCAGCCGTACACACGCGAGGGCAGGGAGGAGCTGCTGGCAACGCTGTCCAGGCTTCGCAATCTTGAGCGTTTGAATATCAGTGACTGGTTGACACTGGTGGGGGAGGACTGCGATGGAGGCGCGGCGCTGCTTGAGCTGAGGCAGCTGGCAGTGATTGAAGTTGACAAGTACCCGTGTGAGCAGTGCAGCCAGACTGACACAAAGTGCCTGCACTTTGATGCTGACTTGCCGTTCAAGGCTCGAAAGAACAAATGATAGCATTACAGGTACACCAGGTCTGCATATGTATATTTCATGTACAACGCAGTGTGTACCTGCACGGCAGCTAGGGAGTGTACACATGTCATAATTTTGCGGAGTGGACTGCCAGTGTATTGTATACATGCACAGCGCTGTATACAGTATACATATGCATGTTTGTGAAACCATGCAGTCGTTGCAATGACTGCATACGTGGAATGTCAGTGATTCTAATATAGCGACTGTGGTGTGCATTATGGCGGCTTTTGATCCGAGTATTCCCCTGCACTCTTCTGTAACTACTGTAGCAACAGTGTTTGGGCAGAAGTCATGCACACGTACGCCAAAGCTGGTACGCCAAAGCTGGTCTGCTTCGGTATGCCGCGTATGCGTCGCTGCAGCGTGTGTGTCCACCAAGCTGTGTATTACCCGGCACGCTCGGGTGATCACTTCGAAGTGTGCATGTAAAGTGTAAATTGCGCTACTTGCAAGCCGATTAGGCCAATGACATCTAGACCTCTGGCATACCGAGACCCGGCACGCAGGCAGCTCCGGCGAATGGGGAATTGGGAGTGTGGCTATCAAATAGAAACTTCTGTATACAAGAATTCTGCCAATAGGGACGTTGCTGTAGTGTGAAGGTGACTGTTGAGAATGACAGTCTCATGCATGCGTGAGCGTACCTAACACAAGCTTGGTCATCCCAAGCTCCTGAAAGTATACAGGCAATCGCGAGCCTTTGAGTCTTCCAGTGTCTCTGTACTGAATACTACAGAGTTCGCACAGGTATTCACATGTGTGGTGGGTCTTACTGTGAGCGTTTGTTTATGCCTGCTGGCTAGGCTATGACTATGCGTATCGTTGCAGGTCTAACTGATGATGCCTTGCGCATCGTCGCTGTCAGCTGATCCTACGTGTTCCTTCAGTGACAGTCCAGAACACAATAGCATCATCACCACACGGGAGATGCCTGGTGGCACGGTTCTGGCCATTGTGTCCACAAAGTGGGCTAGTTGCATGAACGACATCAACCCCATGTTACAACAGCATTGGATTGCACCAATGCAGAGACAGGGTCTTTGGCATGACAAGGTCCGCAAAAGCTACATTCTGGATACAGAACAGCACAACTGCACACATTCAGTTCGCCCAAGCCTGTTCAAACACTTGGCGAACAATGAATTATTTCACACGTCTCATCATTGCTCAAAAGCTTGCTGCCCCAAAATCTGCTAGCTTCCACTCTCCAAAGGCACAGATGGCTCTGTACTCATACTCTAGACATTTGCAGTTGTCTCACTTGTGCGGCAGCACTGCTGCCCACATACAACGCAGCATAATACACTTGCGATGCTCCTGGGCCTCAGGCGAATCTCCATGATGTTATGCAGATAAAAGTCGCCCATGCATGCAGACGCAAGTCACCAATAGCCACAGCAGATGCCCAGACAGCATGAGTACGTATGCTTGTAGCAGCGAAAACATTGACACATGGCAGCCATGGCACGTGCGCATCCTCATATTGCATACCCGCCCAGGCGGAAGCCCATACACACCCGCAAATAACCACCAAACCTACATGCACATACAAGAACCAGGGCCACTCATGCTGCTTGAACGAACAGCACGGCCTCAATGCGGACGCCCTTATGAGACCCCAGGCAATCACGATCACCCATCATGGTCTCCCCGGCCAGCGAAGGAATCACCCCCGGAATCCGGCGCAGGTGCTACACGGCAACCCTGCAAAAGCGCATGTCCACATGCATGTACATCCCAACCTCAGCGGCACGGGGCACGCAGCGCGCAGGGTGCTACACGTCGTCGCGGCCAGTGAAAGCCGTGCGGGCGGGGCAGCCGTCAAGCATGTCGTCCGGCATGGTGGCGTAGGCCATCACAGCGCACACGAGGGAGCTCGTGTAGTCGATGGCCGTTTCGCTCGCCTGCCACCTCCGGCGGTCATTCTCGTAGAGGTCTGTGCCCGTGTCGGTCGGCCCATCTGTGGGCGCCGCGAAGGGACCCGAGACGATGCCGCCGCACAGCGTGCCGGTATCCTCGATGTCACTCGTCTCAAAGCTGGGGTACGACGCGTCGCGGCTGTGCAGCTTGGTCGGGTAGTTGGCTCCGATGCTGCACGCGCACAGCACACGTCACACAGCACACGTCACACAGCACACGTCACACAGCACACGTCACACAGCACACATTACACAGCACACGTCACACAGCACACGTCACACAGCACACGTCACACAGCACACGTCACACAGCACACGTCACGCCGCATGCTCGGTGCACAGTGCAGATGCACCGATGAAGATGCGCCGGAGCGCAGTTGCAGTTGGACATCAGCATGTTTCGCCGCATGTGTGTGCTGCATGCGTGCGCGAATCATCATTGACTATACATCTGTCGACAGAATCGCATCAGGGGTGAACCGGGCAGTCTACTCTCCGTGCCGCTCTCCATGCAGCGCATGGCCCACATGCATGTGCGGTGCTAGGCACGCAGGAGCATTACTCAGTAAACAGGTAGAGGTTGTGCACGAGGCGCACCCGACCATGTAGGAGAAGCCCTCCGCGTCAGGGGTGTTACAGGTGGTGTTGCCGAAGGGGCACTTGTGGTTGAAGATGTAGCCGAGCTGCCGCTGCATGAAGCACGCTGCGCTCTTCCGCAGCGGGCTCTCCTGCGAGTCGTAGCCGAGCGCCTGGTAGATGCCGACGGCGCACATGCCGTTCATCGTCGTGCCGAGGTTGCCCCACGGCATGGACAGCGGGTACGCGCTGCCGTCGGGGGTGCGCCTGCACGCAAGCTGACTGCCCTCAACACGCAGCACACAGCACACCACGCAGCATATTGTGAACAACATGCAGCGTAACGCAAACAACATGCAGCAAGCTGTTTGCGGCTTACAGAACTGATCTAGCTCCAAGACCAATCGCAAGGCGCTGTCATGACTGTGCCCAGCCGATGTGGGGTATTCCAGCCCCGTGCATGCATGCAGGGCGCGCACTCGCAGTAGTGCTTGGTCCCCTGGAGCGCGTCGCCGTCGTTGCTGCACTCAGACCACAGGCCGACGCTCTCTCGCAGCAACCTGCGGTAAAAGTCGCGCGAGCGCGCGGCGCCCGGCACGTCCGGCTCCATCGACAGGAGCATCGCGCCCTGAATGAAGACGTTGTTCCAGTTGAGGAGGAAGATCTGATGCCCCATTGAGGCCTCCGACATCGCGTCCGCGTCCTCCCGGTACCTCACCTCTCCGGTGAGCGCGTACATTGCGGCCGCCGCGGCAAACAGGAACTCGGGCGCGTCCTTGCCGTTGTGGTACAGCGAGCACACCTGCACGGCCGGGCCTGCGTTTTGCGAGAACCTTTATGTATGTAGAAGACGTACATGTGGTTGGTCGTTGATGCAGGCGCAACATCCTGGACTTCTCCACGGAAACAAATCGATCCAAACGCATAGATACCGACTATTTCAGTCAGAGAGAACCCAGTGAACTGTATCAATCAGTTGCTGTTACGGATTCATAACGCCAGCAATCAGTTCTGCTGTGATGCTGAGGTGCAGATGGCTCAGGAGCCTCGGGCAGCGCTGCTGTGGTGCACGCTGTGCTGCAATGCCATGGCAGGGCTGCGCGGCAGACGCAGCACGCAGCAGGAATGAGCGCTGCACAGAGAGTCATTGAGTGCGCGAGTAGGAGTGCAACGCCAGGCGTGCTAGCATGACTGAGCTTGGGTGGAGGCTGGCTGCAGCGCACGGTGGAACCTGGTCATACGGCCACGGCACGCAGCACGCAGCGACTGCAAGTGTGCATCAATCGTGGGCAAGCATGCATTCGTCGATGCACATGCCCCTGGATGCGTGAAGCGGCACTGACTCGCGGGTACAGCAAAGAAAGCTTTAGCTCCGGAATTCGCGCGCTGGCAGCGGCCACCCTGCAAAACCCTGGGAGTCCAGGGTTGTCTAACCAGTCCAAGCAGTTGCCGCGGCCGTGCACCTCCAGACAGCATTGCCAGACCACACAGGGAACGAGGACGCACGGAAAAGACTCGCTCGCCGTTGTTCCGAGTAGTCGTGCACCCGGACCCAATGCAGTTGTTCGCAGCCGCGCTCCTTGAGCAGACCGCGTTGGTGCCGTGCTGACCGTACATCAGCAGCGCGTACTCGTACGCCCGGCCCGCCTCCACGCCGTACCGCCGCGCCCGCCTTTGATCTGCCGCGGTGCCGTGCGTTGCAAGCGCCTTGGCGGCCATCGCGAGCCCGTTCGCCAACAGCGCGGCGACGTCGGCAGCCGGGTGGTCCATGTCTGCGACATAGCACTTCTCCTCGTATGCACGAGGGGCCAGCCATGAGGGGTAGGGGGGGCTGTCGAATGTGGAGGAGTCTGCGACGCCTGTGACCATGGCAAAATCGGAGTTGTCGTCGGTTGAGATGACGATCGAGTTTGAGAGCGACGCCGCCATGTACCTGCACTCAGTCGGTGCAGCGTCAGATCTCCTGCATGCCGGAACCTGCTCCCACAACGGTAGCTATCGGGCCTTGATTTATCTCAGCGTGGCAAACATTGAATGCGGTGCAACGTCGGGTCTGCTGCATGGCGTGCTGGAGCCTGTCTGCGTTGCTCAACTTCAAGTTGAGCAAGAGCCTCGCGCTGCCGAGGTGATCCAGGCGGATGCAATTGGAAGTGACCGTGGATGATCGACTGTGGATGGATCAGGCGTGGGCATGTGTGTGGCTGCAGGCCCTGCCGCGCGTTGAATAACAACGCTCGAGACTCGAAGGGCTGCTCGCGCCATTGGTGAATGTTCAAAGGCGGCAAAAGTCCACGTTACTGTGGTGACATCACATGTGATCCAGCCTGGATCATCCAGGTGATGAGATTCAGCGATGAACATCACGGGACGTGAATCAGTCGCGAGCGCACCGCAGCTGGCGCAGCAGCAGCTGCCGCAGATTCACCCGGGTGTAGCGGCCTGTGAGGCAGCCTGCAGGGTCGCCGAGCGCGTTGCTGGGCGTCATGTTGGCGAGGATCGGGAGGTACTGCAGCGCCCCGATCGCCACCTGCGAGGTCACGAACGCCGCTGGCGCCGTCACGAGGACCGCAGCTGCAGCACACACCGGCCCGGTCAAACGTCAGCTGCAGACGGAGCTCGATCGAGGCGAACATGCGATTGAGAGAAACATGCGGCAAGTCACTGCCGGTGACCGCACCGATGAGACAGCACCAGTGACAGCTCTGAGCTTGACGCCAGTGGCAACCGGGCCGTGCACTGCAGTGGCGCCGGCCTCCGCAGTGGTTCCACCCGGCGCCAGTGGAGCATGCCACGGGCAAGATGTTGAACGGCAATGTCAAATCTCGAGAATGAAGTCCATGCGAGGTGATGCTGCTCTCAGACGGCCACAGCGCGAAGGATGCACGCACTTGCAGGCATGGATCACATTCCTGACTGTGTGTCAGCACATGCATGACGTTGGCATCTCTCAAGTCAGAGGCGTGACATACTGCCAGCTTCGAAAAACCCGGGGAAGCGGGGAAAGTCGACGCCTCGCTGCTGTTGCGCCGTCAGGGTTGCAAGGTACTCGGAGCACACGTTGGTATAGCCGGGGGACTTCCACTCCCACACCTGTGGGAACAGGCGCAGGCTGTCTGGCGGACGCTCGCCTGCGCGCTGCGCCTGCATGCTGTGCCCCGTCACCACCCCATGTCGGGTACATGACAGCTACGTCTCCATACGCACGCTCATGCGTGTGCTTTTAGGGGACTGTACAGAGAGGTGTAGTATAGCATGTATAGCCCTGTACGGCAGCGAGCACACGCGCATAGCCAGCGCCACGGCCCACGCGCAAGGCATCAATCGCAGCTCAGCACGCCCAGCACGACGTGTGCCATGCGCACATGCTGGTGCGGGCAGGCGCAGGTTGCGGGGGGCCACTGAGACTGTCAGGATGGCTGGCGCACAGATGTCGCTTGCACACTGGCGAGGCCCGTGCGCAAAATCCAGGCCAGACAAACTGCCTGACATATATTGAACACATCAGCGTGAATGCAGGCTGCGTGGCTGTGTCAGAGGCCAGGCTTACTTTTCGCCAAACCATGCACGGTGCGAACCGACTGCCAGCGCGGGGTTCGTGGAGCAGGATTCTCCCAGGAACGTGCACAGGCATGGACGGTGCCTATGCTCAAGAATTGTTGCAAGCACATGACTGCATGCAATTCGGAAACATGAAACCCTGAAGCAGTCTCAGTTCCCAACCTTTTGTGTTATGTCATGCCACACACGCACTGAAATCATGGCACTGAAATCATGGCGTCTACAATGCAATTTTGAATGCATGCAGCCCATGCATTAGTTGCATGTATGCATGCATGCATGCATTCATGCGTGGCCCCTGGCCCGCCACACGCAGCACGCACCTCATAGAAGGCCATGTTGATGCCGATGGTGTGCTCTGCAAGGGCCATGCGCTGCGCGACTGTCGTCGTTGACTCGGTCCGCGTCGCGGAAGGGTCCACTGGCAGGGGCGTTGGCGGCAGCAGCGAAGTGTCAGGGGGGGGCGGCAGAGCCGGGAGCGGCCCCATGGCCGAGACGGGCCGGTCCATGGGGGAGCCTATCGTAGCGTTCGGCACATCCGGCAGCACTTCAACGGCATCTAGCGTGATTTCTGCCGTCAGCGGCGCCCCCGCGAGGAGGGTGTTTTCTAGCACCACCTGGGCCTGCTGCGCCAGCGCACCACCCATGAGCTGTGCTGCGGCGCCAGCGAGCGCCAATGCCAGGAGTCTCGGCGCCATCACGGTGCTGTGCTGTGATCTGCTGCGTGTTGAGACTGGTTGCGAGGTGAATCCCCATGCACAGGGTAGCAGAGTTGATTGGCGGCGGCGTTGCTCCAGGATGATCTTGGAATCTGGTGCTGGAGCTGCTGCAGCACGGCACAACACGTCAGTTATGGTCAGGAGGTCACAGCACAACAATGTTTACATTTACATTTACTATGTGCTAACGGAGCTCCATGCATGCCAGCGGGCAAGGTATCTGCAGATTGTAGACTGTGGTTTGTTATATTTTAAAATATTGTAGAATGAGATGGGCTAAAAAGCACATGGTTGACATGCTGCTCACACATCTGAACTGTTTGGTCACGTGCATGTGCTACCCTGATCCGAGGCAAGAGATTAACTGTTTGGCCACATCTGAACTGTTTGGCTGCCAGCCAAAGTGCAGTGCGCATCTGCACTGTTTGGCCACATATGGCTCAGCTGCAGATGTGACTGTGCACAGTCACAATTGTACAACAACCTCTGCTGCACACGAACTACAGCCATGGTGACCATGGCAGGCACGCTCACCAGAGTCTGCCAGATTGCTGAGGCATGAAGTAGTGCATTTCCCAGTCAGTGATGTGCTAACAGAAATTGGCATGACTGACAGTTTGCAGCATCATGTACCACACAAAATACACCACACACTGGCACACTGTGTGTGACAAACAGTGGTTTCTGGCCATCAAATTGTAGTGTAAACAACTGATCTCAGCACCGAAGTGACTGCAGTATACTGGTGAGCCTGCGCGTCAACTGGCACGTTGGAGGCCTGGTCCCCTCGGGCTCGCTGCTGGGCTCCTGCGTTGGTCTCCGTGTAACGCGTTTGGACGGCTGTGACGACCAGGTTGCATCATACCCGCTTGCATCATCATGCGCAGCCAGGCGGGATGGAAATTCTACCTAGGGCCCAATATAGTACGGCGGTATACCGGTACGTTGCCGGGTGTGGCCAAGGCACCCAACGCATGCGCTCGCACTTCACCATGTGACGATACAACGTTCACGATACGACACAAGCTTGTGCAGCATCCCTCGATCGGCATTGCCATGCCAACAGCACGGCATAGCGACTGCATCTGGTCATGTGCACATGAAGATGATGCCACTTCGGGCTTCCTATGGGGCGCGCCATCGCGAAAATTGTGCGTATGTGGGCCATGATCAGTGCCGAAAAGGAACGTGCACGATGTGATGTCGCAGCACGACATGATGGCATGTCGCAGCGCTGACTGGTCAATGACCAGTGGTCGTGCGGACAGCCATGGAATTCCGCGTCGCGTCGGCCAGAGCACCGCAGCTGGATGCCAATACGCACGCCTATAGCTAGCCATGTATCGACACGGCGACTGGATCTTGATCCTGTACAAGGGCCTGTAGAGGCTACTGCACTTTGATGTCAAAGATTTGATGAAATGTGCGAGCGCATGGCCGAGCGTGTGTTCACGAATCAGCGGTCATGAGCGTCACAGTGGCTTAGGACTGCTTACCCCCGCAGGGCCCCGTCGACGTCGCTGCAGGGCTCTTGCGTTGATCTCTGTGTAATTATAACACCCCCGCGGCGCTCTGTCGTCCGCAGCGCGCAGCACATACACCACGCCAAAAGCTCAGAAACGCATGCTGTGCAACTTTTACCATGCATGGCGATGCTCGCCGGATGCACGTCAACGTGTGGCGGGATCGGTAAGCTGTTTGTGACACACGCTTGCCGATGTTGCACGTTCGTGTGTGCACATGGAAGGAAGTGAACAAGCAGACACTGCGCATGCATGGGGCCGCAGCAGTTCCGTACCGCGGTATACCGCACAGGCAGGCATGACCCACGCCTGACTACACAGCCATATGCAGTGGTTGTGATAGTGTTCGGCACCTGTAGCCGCGCAGGGCAGCCGCGTGCGGCGCCTGCGGGTTCTTGACCTGGAATTCCAATTTGAATGGACATCTGCGGGCCGCAGGTCATGACCGGTCTATGTGCATAACCGAGTCAGCAGATCCAACGAAAAGGAAGCGTCACCTCTCTCAGAGTGCTGATGAAAGGCACATGTTGCACGAAGTTGACTTACGCCTAGCATGCATGTGCCCCCGTCGAGCGTTGCGCGGCCGGCCACTGGCAAACGGACGGCTCAGTACACCAACATGCATCATGGGGCCAGCAGTGGACGCTCCCTTCGTGAAGTTATCTCGGTGTATGTCGTGCAGTGAGGGAGGTTTGAGACCGCTGCAGCTTCTAGTTAGATGCCGCCCTCGGCGCTTGCAATTGGAGCGGGATCGATGCACCGTCACGCGCCACTGAGCGCGGCAATGACAGATTCGGCAGCATGCAGCATCATGCTCCAAAAACGGAGAGATCTCATGAGGTTGCCATGGCAAGCCAGGCGTGGCAACGGACTGCTGCAGCATGCTGACGTCGCGGGCGCGACAGTGCTGCGCATGCAGCGGACGCGCACCATGCTGCGCGCCATGCTGACGTGCCTGCAGCTGCTGACAGTCGACAGCGCACCGCATGCAGCGGACGCGACGCATGTTCGTTCGGTCACGTTGCGAAGTCGGCTCCCTCACGACATTTGCCGCCATAATGATAAAACCAATGGATTGCAGCTGCTCGAGCGTAAGCGACCGGTGCAATGTGGGATGTCAACCGATGTCAAGGCCCGGGCAAGGAAAGCTACTCCAGCAACAAGGACCCTCAGGCTCACATGAAGGCAAGCATGAAGGCGACATATGGCGAGGTTGCCGAGGCATGCAGAGCCGTGCCTGGTTTCGCATATTTCAGGCAACGGTTAGATGATGTACGCGACGCAAAGCAGCAAAGCATGAGACCATTCAGTCGGCATGCGCAACGAACGTTGACCACATATATCGACCGATCGAACGATGCGATGGAAGATGTGGTCGACAAACAAGTGCAGAGCAATGGTGAAACACGCTCGTGTGCTTTGGATCTGGAGACTTTTGTGCCGGAGCTTTTAAATTTTCGGGCTGTGCGAGGCCCCGGAACACGTGCCGCGCACATAGATACCAAAAGCTAGACAGAGGTAGGACATGTGCTATGAGCGAGGAGATTTACAACTACAAGTGGGGCTCTTCAAGATGGTGCCATGTCGACGACGTGCTGTCGAACAGCATGCCGACTGGGTGCATCAACTTGACCGCGCGGAATTCATAGGTGTGCACAGATCTCCGGCATTTTTCACGCTACAGCGCGCTGTATCTCTCTGAGATACGTGTCTGCAGCTTGGTGAGATACCTGCAGCTGTTCAAAGTATCTGTGCCTGCCGTGCCCTGTCGCCACATCTGACCAACAGCTTACACCGCGCTAAACCGGCGCTCGGCGAGGCCCTGTCTGGCTGACGTTCCCACCACGCTCGCACTACGCAGGCTGGCCACGATGCCGGGAAACGTGGGGGACGGTCAGCTTGCGACTCTGAATGCTGTCAACAACCTCGATTCATCCTAGACACTGCATCTCGGAACCATTGCCATGGTCAGTACTAGTGACAGCTTGCGTGTTCGACCCGCTGCGCACTAGCGAGAAGCACGACTCCTTGCCAGACGTGATATGCCTACGTGTCACGCTTTCCATCAACATCAACATCAGTGACGTGGATCCACCCGTGCCCACGCTGTGCCTCACTGTGCCAGGTACGCCTCACGCAGGCCGAGCGTGTTGTTCCAACAGGACTTAAGCGCCGGATGCTCGTGGGCGCCTGCGACTGTACAAACACCGCCATACAAAGACAACTTGCTGACTGCTACCGCGATACGCATGGTGGTCGTGCTCCTGGCTGTCGCGTGGTGCCCCAGATCGGGCTGCAGACAACTTTAAGGTCGAGCAACGCTCGCGGGCAACTAGCGGCAGCATTCCGAAGTTAATCAGCAGCGCTGATCTTGAGCTCGATCTGCAGGACGACTGCGGTGCTGCTATAAACGTTTCACGAATGTCACAACGGGCAGGATCGCACGGTACAAGAGAGAGGTCCCGTTTCAACAGCGCCCCGACGTGAGTTTGACACCCAAGCTGTTCGCATGTGCACACGCAGCCGTGCTCCCTCCTCGTCCAGCTGTCACCGTGGTCACAGATACACGCATTGCATTCCACTACCAAGCTACTCTTCGTCCTAGGCAGATGTACTCTGCGTTCTCAAGTACACAGGTCAACGCACAGACTGCACGGACCTCGAGGCATGGAGGTGCGCGATCTGGGGAACGGTGCCGGCCGTGTGAGCTGCAGCTATACTGTGGAGAAAGGCAAGATGTAAAGAATCCCAGTGCTTGCTAGAATCTATTTCTGAGCAGGCGTGTGCTGTGCAGGCCGACTGTGCATGGCCATCCGCAGCAAGACGATGTGTTCATGGCACTGTTCTTCTGCAAGCCGCATGCTTGCAAGTAAGTTGCTGGTTTCTTGTGAGTGCACATGCCCCTTGTAGGGAACCCCGTCAGCATTCAATGATGCAGGGTTACTAGGTATGACAAATTTACCATCAAAGCATGGCTGTCCGGCCAAACACCACTATATTTCATACAGCATGTGAAGCTCTGGGCTTATCACATAGGCACATTCACTTCATTGGCATGGGTCTCTACGTATACACCAAGACAGACAGCGAGGACAGACGCGCCAAAGGCCAGCAGGTCAAGGTCAAAGAACACATGGGGAGGATCTAGGGGGGGCAGGCAGCATGCGTACCGTTTGCCTTTGGTAATGCTGTCCCTTTTGGCGTTGGTGCCTGACCAGACTCTTTGGTGCGCTTTGGAAGTGAAGAGTATGGGTGCAGTGCAAGCTGTGCTGCAGAGCTGTAAGCGCCTCCAATTCTGGATCAAGTTTTAAGTACACATCCCCAGTGGCCAGTGTCGCTTACATCACATCAGCAGCCTGAGGCAGTGCATGTGAAAAGTGGCCGTGTATGAGCAGACTCTTCCGGTTCTCAAGAGGTACAATGTACAGAACTACGCGGGAGGTTGGTGTACAGATGCACCAGCTGCAGTATGGTACAATGGACAGCTCAGCTCGGCCAGCCCATGGACGCGTACGAGCGCCCACCATAGCAGGCCTGGCCATGGCTGATGTATACGGGCTCCGCCGCCGTCGGCGCGTTCGTCGAGATGAAGAGCTGCGGCCACGCTGAACCATTGTTCACAGACGGGACTCGCGGCATGACGATGTGGCGCTTGAATGGTTCTCCGGGCGGGACGTCCGGCATTCTGCGCGCATGCGTACAGAAAGTGCCCAGCGCCAGGCGAGAACTGTTACACGCGGTCCACGAGGCACGTGCCAAACCAGTTCAAAATGTCCCTATGTTCGTACCGAGGTCTGTGACCTCGTTGGCGGTTGGTTTTTCAGCACTCTGGCCGCTAGCAGCAGCGCTGCGGCATGCAGAGCGCCATCGCGCGGCGCTGCATGCTGCGCTGCATGCTGCGCTGCATGCTGCGCTGCGCACGCACCGAGAGCCGCAGCGGCATCACGATCCATGCCGCGCTTGTCTGCTGACCTTTGGTCCGAAAGGAACAGTGACTGAATTCGTGCATGCTCTTGCGAGCTGCGTCCGTGACTGTTCAGACTTGCGCGGCAGCTGCGCGTGTGCGTGTTGCAGCTGTACGTATGTACTGCTGATCATGAGCACCGCGGTCGAGTCATCTTCGCTGTGCACGCGCGCAGCCCTGCATCGTCGACGTCGCGACGTCGCAGCTGTCCAGCAGTGACCAACGCCACACAACGCTGCAGCCGTGCACAGTGTCAAACGGAGATCCACGAAGCTGCTCAGCATAGAGGGAACCAGCAATTGCAAGCAAGTGCTCAAATGCAAGTTCTTCCAGCGCTGGACACGGCTAGCGGTTAGCCTGCAACGTTGCACCTGCGCAGCACGCGCGCCAACTTGGACCTACTAGTAGCTACAGGTGTCGCAGGAGCTTGCATCCGCCATGCCGCGGCATATGGTGCGGTGCGTGTTTGCCAAGGGTGTGTATGTGTTGTGTGGTCTTCCGCCGCGGATTCCGCCCTTGCTCGCGAGCTGGGGTGCTGTGCATGTGGAGGATGCCCGCTTCGAATTCGGTATGGCGTGATCATGATGCTCGATCTTTTTCCGGGGCATGATGTTAACCGTTGACTGACATATATCCCGAATACCATGCCCCTGTGACAATCGTGACTCTCCTGGACGAGTCCCGGGGCCGCAGAAAGCGAACTCGAGCACATGCCGGCGCATAAACGCGGGGCGCCGCGGGGGGTGCACTCTTCACGCGCTGAACCCTTCGACTCGCCATCCCCCATGTCCGACATGCCACGAATTTATGCGAGCGATCTCTGTAGATTGTGGTGTGCAATCGCAGTGCCTAGGCTACAACAAATGCCTTTACTGGTACCAGTGATATCAATCAATTATAATATTGCTATATATATAGCTGGGCCCACTTGCAACTTCAAGGAAAGTGCACCAACAAGATTACTTGGGTCCATGTACATGCTGGTGGGAACAGGACTGAAAGTTCACAAGACGGCTCCATTGTCACCCTCACTAGTAATGCAGGTTATGCTGTGAGGGCATTCGCCAGCTGCGGAAAGATTGTCCTGAAGATGTGTGGGAAAGAAAAGAAAACATGGCTGAAATTGGGAATCACTGGAGGCCCAGGTAGGATGCAATGGCTGCCACCCGTGCACGTCCACGGTGATGTGGTACACTGTGATAGATCCACCGTGACAGATCCACGGTGATGAGGTCCGCAGCTGAGGTCATGATCAGGTCCGAGAGTCTGCGGGATCAGGTCCGAGAGTCTGCGGGACGTAGTTGGACCAACGCCGCATGCCATGGTAACAGTGTATCATAGTACAACCAACATGTATCATAATACAACCAAGGCCACATGTATCATACATGATGTATGATCACATTGCACTGACCCAGTATGATCACATTGCACTGCCAGTAACCCAAGTGGATGTCACACAGCGTGCAGCTTCAGATGTCGTTCTAGCTCTACAGGATGCTGCGGGATGAGGTCAGCTGTCCCTCAGGCTAGGATAGACACATTTGCTTGTGTTGGTATGTTTTGTTTTTGTCCAGTGCTTTTGTCCCTGGGGCTGCTGGGGCCTTGCTCTATCGCTGTGTAACACAGGAGACACAGCAGATGAGCTACTAGTACACAGTTGTGACAGTAGAGCAGATGTCTGAGTAGATGTGTTACACTGTGATGGATCTAGGACTCAGCAGCGCCGAGGCAACAGATGCATATGTCTGAGTAGATGTGCCAGTGCAAGTAGGACTGTCTGAGTGTATATATGATCATGACTACTGGTCATAGCATTCTGTAGTCATTGCAAAAGGACTCTGTCCATAAGAATGTACACCAGTGTAAGCTAGCAAGAGTGCCATAAATTTGGTTGTCGTCCGTGGACTCCGAGAGGAAAATTTGCTGCACTGGTACTCCTATAGTATACTCCAAGTGGTGATTCCGAAGAGAGTTCACGGGACCACGGAACCAAAGCCAAGGCAGCCACTACACATTCAAACCACGCCCTGCACAGCCAACAGGTCTGTACGACTGCTGGGTGCTCGATGGGTGCTAGGCAGGGGGTCTGCCTTTTAATTTAGGCACTCCTGTAAGTAAAGTAGAGACCCCCTTGAATTACGGGATCTGCCTTTTTAACAACTGCTTTGGATCTGCTACATGAATATCTGGCCTTGCGTACACATGGTACCTGTGCACACAAACTTCTGGGGGCTGCATGACGCATACCAGTATTTTAAACTTGAACAGAAGAATAGAACATTTGTATACACAAGCATGATGTATGCTTGACGTTGAAGGTGTGCATGATGCAAGACCCAGACCAGTGACAGGCCCAGAAACGAAGAGGGGAGAAACACTGCGGAAATTTAACACATGTAGAAACACATGTGTCCCACGGCAGGCCAGTGCTGCACCGAGACATTTACATCTACCCAGCCGTTTCCACTGTATGCACAGCAGTTGACCGTGGCTGCCCTGTGCATGCCCGGTGCGGCGCGGTCATTGACCGGGTCATCATGACGGGCAGTGCTACTCCGTGCTGTGCTGAGATTTGCGGGCGTGCATGCATGCAGGCGTGCATGCGTCCCACCCCCGGCAGCCATTGGTGGCCATCACGTAAGCGGCTCCTCCTTGCACACTCACTGCCAGCATGCCCGCAATTTACTTGCCACGTCCAAACTTGCAAGTGTCACTAAAACACGCACCAGTTGCATGGGCCGGCCCACCACCAGCAACAGTTCCCTGCCCTTCCTCCCCCCGGCTGTATGCCCCCCTCCCCCTTTCAGCACCCCTAACCCCTAATCCCCCCCGCTCTTCCCCGGCAGCATCGTCATCCCCAAAGCCCATGGCAGCGCCGGCACAATCGGCTCACCTCCCGCAGCATATCCAGGCTCTGAGCGTGCCCCAAGCCCGTGATGGCTCCGCGCCCATATCCCCCGGCCCGCCGCCATCAGCGAGAACTCGGCGCCACGCTGTGTCCCACCCCGACCGGGTACTCGCTCTGCGGGGCGACGCGGCAGCTGCCTCTCCGGTGGCTGCGGAAGCGCTGG
>JALKAD010000190.1:225565-252499 GCA_024500015.1 Ulva compressa | reverse complement strand
TCATACATGACTCATGTTATGTATCGCTGGCCACAGTCTGGCTCCATCATCAGTCAGCTGCAGACACGCACGTCGAACCTAGGCGCGCCCATCGCCACGGCGTTGGATGGATGCAGACCAAACCAGGTCAGACGGAAATGAAGACGCACCAAGCCTGTCAAACTGTGTGTATGATTTCTGCAGGGGTGTGGCCGTGGCCATCCGGCCATTGGCAGTGACCAGTGACTGGCAGCCCACACAGCGCTGGCTGCGATCGCTGCGTCCCACAACCTCCTGGAAACTGCCATTTATTCCAGCTGCACATTCATGATGGAAAATCAAGGGCTGTCTACTATGTTGATGGGCATGTTACTGTCTGCCAATGCTCGTCAAATCGGCAGTTGTCGCGCCGTTGTCAGCTAGGCCACGACCGTACGGGCGGCCTGCCCGCCGGCATCAGTTTCATAATTTGGCGCGTAGGCGATGCGGATGCCATTGACGTCGGCTGCTGTCGCAGCCGAAGTATATGCATCGTCGCGTTGCTGATTGACCGCATTCGCGACCAACCGCGTAGAAGCGGGTCATCATAAGGTCATTCATGCATTGGTTGAGGCAGCGCTTGAAGCCACGGATCGCATCTATAATCAGCACGTTGCAATGTAGCATGGTGCCCAGTCTCCCCGTGTAAATGCAGTTCTCACACTTGGGCAATCTGTGGCTGTTTGTGCAGTAGGGATTCTGCTACACATGTGTGATGTCACTGTCAATAGCCTGTGCTTTGTCCGCGTTATCTTCCTACTCATGTTCTGCGCCCTACTTGAGGGTAACGTTGAAGCCTCTCGTACACTCAGGGAGCTGCAGATATTTCCGTAAATCCGTTGACGAGCGAACACTTTGCCGCACCGCCCTCGAGCTCAATGCTCACAGCGCTCGCAACGTCAAAACTGCACAGCTCTCTGCGCGAGCTTCATCCCAATGCATCGCGATGATGATACATGATCACGGCTCAATGTAAGCCAAGCATGAATCTCAGTCATCAAGCACAATGCAAGGCTTGAGCAGGTATTCACTGGCAGCCTCTGGCTCGCACCTCTTTGACACGGTGCACGGATCGCTGGACCGCCCGGGAGTGTGGCTCCCTCCTGTTCGGAAGGGACTTCCGAAAAGGAACGTTCCAATTTCAACGACGTAGCTGACGGAGGGGACGTCTGCGATAGCCGAGCATGCATCATCCGAAACTAGTCACGGTAGCCTGTGTTAGTTCTGTAACCAGCAGCATCCAGTGTATCTTCGACCTCCTTGACAGTACATGCATCATGATTACATTTGCTTATTTCCGTTTCACTCGCGATGAGGCTGTGCAGTCTCTCATGGCCCACAGGGATGCAGGCACGCTGCATGCACTGCACGTTCGCAGCGTTTGCAGCACGCGAACGCCCTGCAAACGCCCACCTTGGTTGTGGGCATGTTGGGATGCGTGGGTCAAACCAGGCAGGTATGGAGCCATGAGTCAGGATGCCTCGGACTGTTGACCTGCAGAGATGTACAAGCCAGTCATGACATGGCATGTAGCAAGGGTTATTCGGTGGACCCGCCTGACACCTCAGTCCATCAATTCCTCTTACACGATGTGGCCTCACGGCATGCCCCGCAACATCCGCATTATGCAAACACGCTCCTGCGCCGGGCCGGATCTCAGGGGCATGCACACACCAGCCCTGCATTCGAACCCACACACAGCAGAGTGCTCCAAGCGACTCCACAAGCAGCCACAACAGACACGCCTTGCCCTCCGCAGCAAAGGCGGCAACGGCCTCTGCCACATGCATGCCGTTCAGATGCAGTGCACCCCTGGGGCCCCCGGCCAAGCAGACCACACTGCCGCTACGGCACGCCAGCACGGCTGCCGTCTGCCTGCAGCACCCGCTGCCATTACGCCGCTCCTGACAGGGTCCGCACTGCAAACACGCCTGTCTGCCTGCTCTGCTGTCTGATCTCACGGCTGCTGCCACTCACGCACACGGAACACGCACGCGCGGCGCCTGCCCGTGCCGGCCGCCCACGGGCCCTGCTCGACGCCGCCTCTCGACTCAGCTACGACCAACACCGCCGCACCGCGGCCGGCACAGTCGCACAGCACAGCACAGCCAGACGCACCGCACCGCCTCTGTCGCATGCACTGCACCGGCTGCTCACCGACACCAGCAGCCCCGCACCCGCACCCCCGCCCACGCTGTCTGGCCACCATGCGCAAAATGCCAGCAACGCCGTGGGCGGCGGAGGGCGGCGGCAGCGCTCAACAGTGTTCGCTCGCACAATCACCGCACACCGCAGCCGCAGTAGAGCTTCACTTGGTTCTCACTTGGTGACGCCGTACTTTGCGAGCGCGGCCTGCTTGCCGCTGTCCGAGACGTGCGGCGGCAGGAGGTCCCCGTACGCGACGCCCACCGAACCGGGCTCGAGACTGGCCGCCTCCAGGGCCGCCACGAAACACGGCAGCGCGAAGTCGAGGTCGACCAGCATCGAGCAGTCCATGTCCTCGTCGTTGTTCTCCAGAAGCATCTTGAAGAACTGCACGCACACCCTCGGGCCTAAGATATCACTGGTGTGCTGCACTGTGATAGCTCAAGGCCCCAGCAGCGCTGAGGGAACAAAGTAGGGAACAAAACAAACAACCACAAGCGGCACGGGCATCGAGCTATCACTGGTGTGTCACGCTCAGAGGTGTGAGTGGCGCGGCTGGCAGGCAACTGGTGATTGCTTGGAACCTGTCACAGTGAGCGATAGAGTGCGCGAAATGCACCACCGTCGACACATGCATGCAGCTGCACATCAGCCAGCTCACTGGGTAGGTGTTGCATTAAGTGTGTTCACATAAACCACATGCCGGCTGTGTCGGAAATTTGTTCGTGGCATGCATGCCGAGCGCGACAAAAGTTCCCCTGAAAAAAAATGCGCGGCGAAAAGGTGTTGTGGGGGTGGCGCACGTCGTCCGCGGAGAGCTTGCCCGCCTTGATGAGGGTGCCAACGTGTGCGCCGACGAGCTTGATGGCCTTGAAGTTCTCCTCGAAGAGTGCGGGCGCGATGTCGGACATGAGCGTGCGCACCGCGTTGCCCTCCTTCAGCCCGCCCGCCTCGAGAGGCTCCCGAATGATCTGCACCGACGGCCTCTGTCAGCTGTCTGTCAGCAGTCACAGGAGACTGCCCGGGAACCAGAATTGTGTCCAGGAATCAGAAGAGTGCACCAACAGCCACTGGCAGCGGTCTGTGTGCAGTCACAGAAGAGTGCGCGGGAACACGAGGAACCAAAGGCGCCACTACGCATGCCACACGGCATGCACTGACACGTGTACACGCGACAGCCTCTGTCAGCCCGGGCTCGTGTCCGCGCCTCACGGCCTGCTGCAGCTGGTGGCTGCTCGGTAGCGAAAGGGCCGCGTGCCAGCAATGCCGCAGCAACACATGCAAACATGCCAGATCTACTCAGAACCATGGGCATCGAATCTGCCCGCCGGCGTGCATCATGGCGCTCGGAGCACTGCAGACGCACTGCATGCACCTCCGCGAGGCCGTGCTGAACACCGATGCCAAACCATCGCCACAGCGCAACAGATGGCATCGAACGAACAGCAGCAAACACACTTCAACGCAGGTGACCAGAGCGCCCACTCAAAGCAGCAGGTGACTGTGGCAGGTGCGCACCCCGAGCATCGTGTCTGTGCGGGCCGCGTACTCCGCCTCGTCCTTGTGCTTCTCTGACAGCGTTGCAAGGAGCATCGCGTACACCTGCTCCGGGGAGGCGCCGTCCTTCAGCGCGTCTGCCGCACTCTCCCGCGTCTCCTTCTCGTTCCCGTTGCCCTCGTGCTCCCCGACCAGCAGCTTGACCTTGCGCTTGAGCGTCGCAAGGTCCATCGTCGGCCGCGGGGCGGCGGCGGCCGGCGGGGACGGCGCCGGCGCGGCCGCGCGCCGCGGCATCGGGGGCTGCGCCGCTGTCTGACTGTCCCCGTGATGGCCCCTGCACTCCCGCTCCGTCGTTCATGAGAGTGTGAATTGTTATTGTGCAAGTTCCAACTTCCAACATGTCAGCAGCACCTGTGAGACGGCATGTGACAATGCACGCAATCGAGCCAAAGCCACCGCACATGTGCAGAGGTCCAGGAGAGGACAGCCTACGCACGAACAGCCCAGCTCTACGGCGTGCGCTGATTGCACAGTTCCAGCTGCGGCATGAGGCGGACGGAAGCGTGTGGTACGCTGGTGGCAAGATCCTATCGCGGTTGGTGACAAGATCCAGCACAGCTGAGCCCGGGGTGGCAGGCAGAGCTAGTCGTAGCGTGTTTGCATGCTAGTAGCAGCAGCGTGTGGCGCAGGGGCACAGTAGCAGCAGGCACAGTTCAGCAGGCAGAGTAGCGGGAAGCGCGGGTAGTAGGAGCAGGTGTGGCGCAGGGGCACAGTAGCAGCAGGCACAGTGCAGGGGCATGCCTTGCTATCAGGAGGAGGTGGTGGCGGCGGCGCGCCCGGGGCGGCCCGGGCGCGCGCCAGCCTGGCCCGCCGCCCGTTGGCCGCCGACCCCCGGGCCGGCCACCCGTCACACTATTGCCAGGCAGAACGTTCATGTTCATCGCCCGCGGCTGCACGCGGGGGTCCACCTGTATGGCAGCGAATCGGTGAAAGTGGTGTGTGCTATCGCTGTACGCAGGGGCCATCTGCCATGGTTTCTCACCAGGGGCAGCGTGCGAGGGAAGCTCGGGGCGGATGGATGAGTGTGAGGCAGAAAGCGTGATGTGTACACAGTGTACCTATCAATCATGTATGTGTTGATGCATTTGCTCAGGTATATATGTGAGCGCATCACCACATTATATCACTACAGATAGTCCGTGTGCGGTACTGCCAGCCCGCATGACCATGCTGCACCTGAAGCAGGTAACGTAACGCCCACGACGCCCACAGAGCCCGGCTGATCGCGGCAGACAGTGCGCCCAAAATAATGTAATTGGCCACAAACGGTGCACTGGGCACTGGTTATCTAGCTACAGCCATGGACCCCGCCAAACCAGCAGTGGCCACAAGCGTGTGCTGTTCACAGGCCGTGCAGACAACTGCGCAATCAAAAGCACCGCGGCTGCTGCAAGCCGCGGCGCGTAAGCGCGAGGAAGGGCGCACCTGTGGCCGCTGTGGCGGTGGCCCGCGGTCAAAGCCGCCCCCGTGGTGCCCCCGGCCGTGCGAACTGTTGCGGGCCTTGGCGAGCTCCTGCTCGTGGCGGGCCTGCTCGTGGATCTCCTGGATGGACTTCGGGCCGTCGTTCTTCTGGCGGCTCTGCCAGTCGCTCTTGTAGAGGTCAACGACATCGAGCAGCATGAACCGGATTCGCGAGTCGTACTTGTCCTTCATGCCGCCCAGCTCCTTCAGCCGCTCGATGTACAGCTTGATGAACTGCGGGTTCTGGTGCGCGTTCTGCAGGCACGGGGGCATGGGTCAGCGAGTGCTGATGCTGGTGTGTGTGTGGTGATGCTGGTAGTTAGCCACTCCACAATAAATCCTATGCACAACGCGATGTACATAGGATTGGTGGAGGAGTGTCCAGTGCATCATTACTACCAGAATCACAACTGCTCGGCAGGGATCGTTTGCAGGGAGCGAGGCAGGATGGAATTGCAGCAAGCAGCACACGGTGGCAGTGGAGCTACTGAAGATACGTTACAGAGGTATGCTCCACAAGGTTGTAGAGCGCAGAGCACGCGGTGGCAGCGGAGCTGCTCATGAAGAGTGGCTGCTGGAGGCTGGCAGCTGGCCAAAACTGAGGCCAAAGCCGTTCAATGTTCTGGCTGAAAAAGGCACTGTAATCGGGAGCTGTAATCAAGGATTGGAGTGGCGGTTGGGGCACGAAGCAGCTCGAGATGGCTGTGGAAGACGTCATCAGAACATGACAGAAGTCATCAGGTCGCACCGACAGAGCAGGCCCCGCAGTGGAGATGAGCTTCGAGGCACACTCGATCTCCTCCGGCGTCGGATCGTTCAGGAGGTCCTGTATGCAGATGTGCACGATCCTTTCCGTCACAAGCGCCGCCCGGTACAGGAATCCCACAAAGGTCATGTTGCCCATCGCCCGTCTCCTCGCCTGTACGTTCTTCTCCTCTAATCGTGCCTTCTTCACCTTCTTCTCCTGCTCAGTCAGGCCTGCAGCAGCACACTCGCCCTCAGCACCACTCTCCCAGGCCGCACTGCAATCGCAGGCAGTACAGCACGGTTGTGATGCGCATCGGGGGGCGATCGAGCGCGTCGCTGCTGACTACATCTATCAGCGGCGATGCATGGAATCAGGAGCGATCCGTTTGACGCGTTTTGGTTTTGTTTTCTTTTGCATAAACGGCAGCTGCTTTCAGGCGAGGCGGGGAGGCGCACTCGGGTCATCCAGGACGTCGCTGCCGATCGTCTTCTTGGCATCTCGGCCGAGTGTGAACTGATACTGGCACTCCGCCAGCACCAGCGACCGGATGTCCTGCCGCGACTTCCGCTGCTTGCCCTCAACCACCTCCTCCTTCTCGAACCTGCAGCACTGGCCCTGCGCCTGACTCTTGGCAAGGCACCACAGCACTCGGCGCACTGGTGGCCACTGCGCCATCAAATGCGTGCATGCCGGCAGACCGTACTCCCATCAAATATTGACCCACGCACCTCTGACCTTTTGGCAGAGCAGTTCCCATTACAGCTTTGATGGGCACGTTGAGAGCAATGGTCCGACAAGGTGGTCCAAGAATAGGCGTGCTTTAACAATTATATCCACAAGCACAATTATAGGGAACTGGATCGGGGAGAGGTGCGCACCGGGGGAGGGAGGAGAGGAGCTCCTTGCAGAGGCGGGCGTACAGCTCCGCAAAGATGCTCTCGACGAGCGCCTTGTTGAAGATCTTCTTCACGAAGCCCTTGAGCGTGCGCGCCTCCTTGACGTCGATGTCGACCATGCGCTTCGTGATGCGGTCAAAGTTGTCGACCGTGAGCTTGTTGAGCAGCGAGGTGAAGGCGCGCTGCTTGCCTTCCTCCTCTGGGTCGTCCGTCTGCGCCTCACCCACCCTGCACCGCCACCGCTTTGACGCACGTGATCGTTCATCATCGGATGCTTTCGCTGATCGACCAGTGCGTGTATTCATCAACGAGTGCATTCACTGATTAACAGGTGCATCCATTGACAACAGTGAGCGGACCACAGTACAGTGAGGAGCAACGACAGTGCCGGGCAGACGCAACGGGCCGTGTGAGACAGTATGATGCACCGAGCTGGGCTGGCAGCACTACTGTATACTGCCCAGCTAGTACTGGGTTCGGTGATGCCATGCCAGACACCGAGACGAGGCGGGCGAGGGAGGCGCAGTGCCACAATGCTGGTGGTCCGCACGCGCGGAGATGGAGATGGCTGATGGAACAGAGAGGAGCACGTCCTGCGCTGACCCGTGCAGCCACACACGCGGCATGGACACCGCGCACGCAATTGAGCACCATGCATGAGCAAGATCGTGGTGAATCTGCAGACTTGAGACCAACAGAGCAGCTGCCTGACATGAGGGTCCCTGCTGTGCTCGCCCAGCCACAGAGGGTAGAACAGCAGGGGGCGCACTTGTAGGAATGCTCCGTGCGGTGAATCTCCGCAGACATCGACACGGGAGGGGGCTTCGACCGGGACCAGTCGTCCTTGCCGCCCTGTGAACGGCCCATCGGGCCAGAGTTGTAGCCACCCCCACCCTGCCGGCGACCCCACTGGTCACCCCCCCCATGGTCCCCCCCATGCCTTCCCCCCCGTCCCGGGCCGGGCCCGTAATCGTCCTGCCAGTTACCGCGGCCGCCGCCGCCGCCACCACGGCCGCCGCCGCCACCTCCGCCGCCGCCGCCGCCGTCGCCGCGTTCATTGCGGGACTTGTTCGGCCGGAGCTGGCGTGAGCCCTGCCGCATCATCGCGTTGGCGCGCTCCATGCGCTCTGCCGTCTTCATACACGCAAAGTCATCATTGTTCATGCGGCGGCTCAGCTGTCCAAGCCAGCTATCATCCACCGTCTCGAGCGTGAGCTTCGCGATCGCATCTCGGGGATACGTCAACCCAAACCGGTCTGTCGGCTCCCCTGGCGTGTTGAAGATAGCCACCATCTGGTCACGCGTGTACCTCAGGTTTGCCTTTGCTCGCCCACCAGCCGCCGGGGCATCTGCTTTTGCGTCAAGCGGAGGCGGGGGCGGCAGCGGCGACGCCGCCTCTTCGGGGGTCGCCGCGGGCGGCGCGGCCGCTCGGCTAGCCGGCGTCGGAGTGCAGCAGCCGGCACACGGGGAGCCGCAGCTGCCGTCTCCGCGGGCGGCGCTGGAGGTGCAAGCACGCCGGGGGAGGCGCAGCAGCCGGTTCTGCAGGCGGCGCTGGAGGTGCAGGAGCCGGCGCCGGGGGAGGCGCAGCAGCCGGTTCCGCAGGCGGGGCTGAAGGCGGCGGTGCAGGCGGGGCCGGCACGCTAACCTGTGCAGCCTCCATCGCTTCAGCCGCGGCAGCTGCAGCGGTGACTGCGCTGACGGTTGCGGCAGGCGGGGGCTTAGCTACTGGCTCCACAGCCGGGGGGGGTGGAGGCACCACCACCTTCCGCTCGGCGGCAGCCGGCGGATCCGCCGCAACAGGCGTCGAGACGTCGCCGTTGTTATTGGAGTTGAGGTTCTCATCAACGATGGCTGCCTCCGTGGCAGGCGCGGCCTTTGCATTGTCGGCGCCGTTGGTCGGGGTGCCTGCGGCTCGGTCGTCCGCAGGGGAGCTTCTCACTGCGGGCCGCCGAATCGCAAGTTTGCTGGGGGTCGGCTGGTCGGGGGAGGCCTCTGCAGCGCTGGCAGCGGACACCGAGCGATCCTGAAGCGGGGTCGTTGCCTGCACGAGGCAGCTGGGTGATCAGCGATGGGGAGGTGCCGAGCATGTGCAAACCATCACAGAGGTATGCTCCACAAGCTGGTAGAACACAGAGGCAGGCAAGCATGGCGATGCATCACACACATGAACCATGGCCGAATGCCGTACACAAGCTGGAACATAACAGCTTCAGGAACCAAGCATGGTGATGCATGTTGACATGCGAACGTGGTGAAGGAGGGCGCCCTAGGGCACGTGGCAGTGTCTACGAGGCCCCTCACACCGGCTGAACCTCGTCACGGGGAGATACGTCACAGCATCCTGTGTTTGTTCTGTAACCAGCAACATCCAGTGGCCCTGCTGCCTCATTGCCGGTACATGTGTGAGTTGACTACGGGAGGTGAAGCTCACTGTGCACAAGAGCCATCCTCAAACACGGACAGCTCGACAACGACATGCGACCCCACGGCCACTCATTGTAAGGAATGCAATAAATTGCAGGCAAAGGAGCGCTGTGTCTGGAGTGAATTCACGAGACTAGGGCGCTATGATTCGGCAACGTGTGTCACACGCGGACGCCGTGTGTGCATGCCTTGCACCGGGGGACTGACGTGGGGCGACTATGGTGCAGATGGTGTGCTGTGGGGCGACTGTGGTGCAGATGGTGTGTGGAAAAGTAGTTGGCATGCATCAGTTGTCCAAACCCCATCACACTCATCACTGTTGTGCGAGTGTCTGACTGCACAATCATCCGGCTGCTTCCTGCCTCGGTTCGCAGTTTCAAACCTGTGAGCTCTTGACTGTCATGCACGCATTATCACGAAAGCTCTGATCCTTGTGCACGCACAGTGTCAGGCGCAGGGCAGAGGCAAGGGTTCTGCGTGGAGCCACAATACTGCGGTAGGTCAGGAGGCACATCATAGTGTGCGCAGCCGGCTGCATTGTGCGTGCTGCATTGAGCGTGAGGCGCCGCACCTGCTGCAGGGGCGACTCTGGCTGCTTAGGCTCGGTCTTCTGAGAGATCTCCGACGCGCTGCGGCCGCTGTCGCCGCGCGCCCCGCCGCCACCTCCCGGCGGCCCCTTACGCCGTATGGGCAATTTGTGCGTCTCATTGCGCGGCTGGCTGCTCGTGCTGATCGAGCTCGCGCTGCGCTCCTGGGCGGCTGCAGGGTGCGCTGCGTTCGGCGCGGGCGCTGCGGGGCCGCACGCCGCCGCCGCGGCCCACCGCCGCCGCGCATTGGCGGCCGCGGCCGGCGTAGTCGCCGCTCGGACGCGGCTGGCCGCCGGCAGTGTAGGGCATGTTCCACTGGTTGGGGATGCCCGGCCGGGGCCCCGCAGCAGCCATCATGTACATTGGCGGCTGGCCAGGGTACACGATAGTGCCTTGGGGGGTCACCATGTGCGGCTGCGGCTGCATGGGGCGGCTGAAGCCGGCGGCAGGCTGGGGTGCGTACATGCCCTGGGCAAAGGCGGCCTGCATGGGGGGCCGACCGGCGACGGGGTGCTGAGCTGGCATGGGCGCGACGGAGACCGGTGTCGCGGAGGGGACCTGTGCGCTGCCGTGGCTTGCGCTCGACGCGCTGCGCATGCGGGGGGAGGCTGCGTGGGCGACAACCTCGGTGGAGAGCACCGTCTCTGGGCGCGGGGGGCCGGCGGCAACGGCGAGGGGGACGCGGTGAGGGGGGCGGGGTCGGAGGGGCGGGGGCGTGCTTGCGGGGGTCGCCGGCCGCCGGTGCGGGTCGCGTCATGGCGGCGGGGACTGGGGTGCGAGGGGGGCCCTGCTACGGGGGCTTGGGGGGGCTGCGGGGAACGAGGCGCGCTGTCCGACGCGGACGCGCTGCGAGAGGTGGCTGGGGGCATGGAGGAGGTCAGCGCATGCGCATAGCGCTTCGCTGCAGTGCCAGGCGTGACGGGCCGCACGGAGGGCTGAGGGGGCACTGGGACCGGGGTGGCCACGGGGACGCTGGGTGCGGCAGGTGCTGGGGGGGGGGCTGCAGCAGGAGCAGCCGGGGGGGGTGCGACAGGCTCAGCCGGCGGGGGTGCTGAGGCCTTGGTGGGGGATGCGGCTGACGGGGTGTCTGATGGGGGGGCTGCTGGGGGCGGCGCGGGCGCAGGTGCCGGCGGGGGGGCCTGCTTCTTTACCATGTTCGCCCAGGAGCCCCCTCCGCCACCGCCACCACCAGAGGTGCCGCTCGAGACACTCGGGGCGCGGTTTGCCTGAGGCCGCGGGGGGTTGCCTTGGGAAGGACGAGAGGCGTCGCCAGGCGTTGGTGTTGGAGGCGCTGCTGATGACTGCCCTGCAACACAGCAATGGGCTGAGCTGCCGGGCAGGTGATGGTAACTGGTATGTGTGTGGCTGCTCAGGCGGTCTGCTGCCCAGCTCGATCGAGGATAGAACATGCACATGACGTGCCACAATACAGCCTGGCACGACATGTTGAACCGTCTAGAAGCGGCGCCACTGGCCTCCCGATGAAAACATCTGAGCAACTCCTGTGAGTGAACTGCCACAGCACTGACAGTGGCAGGGATGTCTCGCCGTTGGGAGACAAATTCATCCAGCATTCGAAGCGTGCAGTCAAGAATGTGAAATTTCTTCGTGACCTCGTAATGTGCGCAGGATACCCATCCGATTGCTAGAAGCAAAGAGGCGTACTGCTGGGCGGTCGTGAACCACCAGATCGACCTCCGTCTCGGCTCTGATCGCCACGGGAGCGTCCGTCCCTCGGAGCATGCTCTCGATTACCTTTCCCACCCGCTCCGGTCCGACCTCCTTGTCGTCTGCAGCAGTGCACGACATGGTGTCTCCCAAATACCACCGGGAAGTGATGAAGCCCTTCCATGCAAAGATAACCGCAGCAGAAACATGTTACACATTAACAAACCATGCGTTGCTATCATGCCTATGCTCGCCGAAGGATCAAGCTGTGCCGCAAAGCAAGATGTTGGTGTAGACGCCTGCAGCAGCGTCGGCGAGCACTCCGTGATCAGGTCGCATCGTCACACCTGACAACATTCACAGACTGATGGAAGACATGTTAACGGCGTGAAAATAGGCGTCAACGCATGGCGCACGCTGCGATCGCAGGAACGCATCACTCACATGATGACCATCGGAGCTCCAATGGCACCCAGACAATGATCGAGTAACCGCAATACGAACGAGTAGCATCGATCATGGGCTGCGAGGACACGCTGACGGCACAGAATTCGGAGTTATCACATCAGCAGAGCCGAAAGCAGATGCGATGTACATACGCAGCAACGGCGGCCAATCCAGACGGATCACCCGATGCCATTGACGCCTCTACAGAAAAAAAATACTTGACTTGGTAATCGAGACGAGATGCAGGTCGGCTGGAGCCAAGGGGCGAGGGCCCCGTCGAGAACTGCGCCAGCCGGACGAGAAAACAACGGTCGGTACCGCGGACGGTGGGCGAGAACACGCTGAGACAAGAGAAACGAATAGATCACTTCAGCGTGGTTGTATCGATACATGTGGGTCGGGTAGATATAGCTCTCGATGGACATGAGGCGCGAGTTTGCATCACGAAGGACGGCTGGGCTGCCCTGGAGCACAGCTGTACACAGCTCATAAGACATTACACAACACACTGTGAAACATTTTGATCTCGCTGGCCGCAGCCTGATTGCTTTACGGGCGTCGGACAAGCTGAGATGAGACGCAAGCGTACCCGTCACCCCGCCCCCTTCCTGCGCCAGAGCTGCGGCCCCTGCCGCGCTGCGATCGACCTGATTCAGGCCGATTCATAACAACGCCCTGCGGCGATTGGCAGCCAATCCGCCGACGTTAAGGCTTACACACTGGAGGCACAATACAAATTACCACAGTGTCTGAACGTGTGTTGGACAACAGTCTATGAAGACCAATACTGTTTGAGATAGTGCGATGTTCGTCGTAAAAGTGGATCGCGACTGTGATCGGCACAGCATCTAGAATTGGGGTGGGAGAATTCAGGCCGTGCTGGCCACCGCGTTCTGTCACAATGCAGGTCAGGTGTGTGTCATGCAACAGTTGTGCATGCGAGCACGGGATACAATATATCTACTATTTTCCCTAAGAAAACGCAACGCTAGGGCGTAACGCGCGCGGACTGGTTCACCAGCTTTCCCTTTGGCTGCGTAGACGTATCCATCACGACAGCCGCAGCCTCGAAACCGATGATCGTCACTGATCCGTGCTAGGGACGTGGCTATCGTGGCGGTGGCAGCCGCGACACCTAAATACGTGTTGTCAATTCCTCCCTGAACCTGTTGTTCATGAGACTGGGCAATCCCCACGGGCCCCACGAGCCATGATGTACAACCGCCCAACAAAGCCGCGAACGATGCAAGGGAAACTATGTCGCATACCGCCATTTAAATCTGATAATGCAACATATTGAATAATGTTGGCTTTAATGATCTGAATAGCTGAACGCTGCGGACCGGCTTCTCTGGTGCACGTGCTGGAACAGGACAGGCAATTCTTGGAAACTTAGGCCACAGCCATGCAGGAGCGTCGTCTGAATGTAGTCTGTTTTCAGCCCCACAGTCGTCAAGTCACAACAGATGCTTGCTTTGCACCCGCTGTCGATATCAGCTCAAGCAGCCTCAGGTCTCAGACGGTGCAGAGCATTCCCGAGCATCCACTGTTACTCCAATCAGACCTACTTCCTGCTCGACATTGCTGAAGAAGTGCAGCCTGACCAGCAGACACACGTTAGCTACGACGAGACTACCTCACAGGCCCCTGGTCCTGCTTGTGCCTAAGCCATGCCTTCAACTTCACGCTGCTCCTCCGCCTCAGGGATGAGGTCGGGCCGGTCGAGGCGGTCCCCAACTGCGGCACCTGCGGTCATCTCAGCACCTTGATGCACCTCCATGAGCTTGGTGATGTCAAACTTGGGGGCCTTGAGAATCTTTGCCTTGCGGATGAAGACATTCTTCATGGGGTAGATGCCCTGCACATGTCCAGCTCGTGAATGACCGCTGCCTTTGTCAAGCGGAAGGTTGCAGGACCGTCAAAAGATCGTACAAATGCCAGACAGTTAATAGGCAGGCAGAAAAACAGGTAACATTCTGCGAGGCCCACGATCATGCTTACTGTTATCAGCTGGTCAACATCGGATTTGCTCTGCGAGTTGGCATGAATCCTTCAACGCCGAGCATTTAGCGCATCGCTTTGCTGTCGACGAAAATGTGTCACACACAATGCGCCCAAACAGCAGAGCTGACAATGGCAACATTTGCGCCCGACACGCAACACGGTGAGCGACAGAAGGACTGGTGCTGAGAAACTACCAGTGGTGAGAATCCACTGAGACGTTCGAAGAGGACACTCGAGAGAGGACACTCGAGAGCGCAGACAGGGGATGAAGCGCGTACGGGCATGAACACACACGAGAGGACACTCGACAGCGCAGACAGGGGAGGCATACCTGGCAGGCCTTCTCGATCTCACGGCCGATAGACTCCGGAATGAATTTGGCCACGAGGTCCTTGAGGTCGCAGTTCTCGGCCTCGCGGATCATGATCTCGGACATCTTCTTGCGGATCTGCTTGGCTTGAGAAGACTGCAACATCAATTCGATTGTGACAACTCACTGCAGGACAGCCTTCACTAGCAAGTGACTGGAAGCGTTCACAAGTCCCCGACTGTACACGACTAGCACGCTGCTGGTAAAGTCAACAATGGCATGGCTGTGTACAGTGGCAGAAGAACACACGAGGAACTCGCAACGGCCAATGTGAAGCACCCCTCAGAGTTGCATGCCGCTGTCCATATCAAAACGCAAATCAGTAGGTCAAGGCAGTGGCACAGGTGCTGTGACGTGATAGCTGGCAGAATACAAGGACAGTGACCTTGAGCACTCTGGTCATCACTCAACAGAAACGTTCAAACATGCCCCATGATCGACTGTCAGCCGTAGAAGCAAGATTTGTGAAACACTGATGTACATATGCCCCACACAGATGTCTGGCAGGGCTCACTTGACACTGACTGAGCCATCCGCAAGCACACAGCAAGCCAGACAAGCTACGTTTCAAACCTGATACCACCGTAAAGAGCATGATTCAGAGAATGAAATGTATCAGACTAGTCGTACCTGGCAGTAGCAGGCCTTGGAGGTCTGGCCCTGGCGCTTGCGCGTGAAGCCAATGCAGAACAGCCTCAGCATGTAGCCGTCTGTGGTCTTGACGTCCACATGAGCCTCGATGAGGGACTGCCACTTGAGCACCAGTGAGCGTAGCTTGTCCGTAGTGAAAGACATGCCCCAGAAGTTGGTCAAACAGGAATGGCCTTGAACTTCCTCGACACGCAGGCGCATCTTGCGGTAGGAATGATCCTCATCCTACACAGCGCCAACATCAGGCAGAGTATAGCCACATATAGTTTACGCAGTATTAATTCAGGTAGCGATCAGCGGGGGGGCAAATATTGAAATTGCAGATGCTCACCTTCTGCAAGTCCGCCAAAGAGATCTCGAACACGCGCCCCTTGAGACCCTCAGAAGCGATCTGCAAGAGCAACATTCTGTTGCCGGGATATCTAAACAAACATCTCTCGATTTGAGGAGTAGTGACGAGGAGTGTTTGGCAACCGCCAGCGGCGACATGCTTTGCAGCGATCACCGTGACCTTGGGGGGCCCGGAGCCAGCAATCAGACTCCGTGCCATTCATGTTTAGGTTACAGAGACGCTGGTGCATCAGATCCTGTGGGGTCGCAAGGAATGCCGTACCTTGGTTCCCTGTGTGCGTGTAATCAGCGTCTTGCCCTGTTGGCGGATCTGAAACATGGTGGGAGCCTTGATGTCATACCACTCTTTCTTCAAGAAAGGATCGACGGCCCTGCAATACACCATGCCTTCCGCGGTGCAACGCCGGTCCGCTCATGGCGCAAGAATACTGTCACGCAACACACAGTTGCTAGATGCACTGATACAACATCGTATGATTCATTCGCACTTTTTCTTTCCTCCGCGCTTGCCTCCCTTGGAGGTGATTTTGTTTTTGCCGACAGCCATGGTTGCTGGTGCTGCAGGGAGATGTCGACAGAACACCAGAAAGGAACGGCTGCAAGTAGCAGCGACGGATTTGGCAGGCAAGCCAGAGTAGCCGTTCGGTGGTACGGTGATCGCGCTCGTTCTGTTGTGCACTAAGGCCACACCCGGCATGACGTCAGGATGCTGCGCCGCGCTCGACACATGCTGCGGCGCAAAGGGCGGCGTCTGAAGACCTAGAGTCAGCCCGCATAGACGGGGTAGGACAGTTGTGTACACACCTTCGGAACTGCTGCGTCGGGTCCAACGCGGCTGTCTATAAACAATGATATGTGTCACAACACGATCGGGAGGTGTGAATCCTTTCTGACTCTCATCTCTTGTCCATCCATTTCACCAAACGATTTGTTTTTGTTTTCATACACACGTAGGTTGGACAGTAGACTTCTTGCAGTACGAAACGCGTTTGTGCAGTTTTACAGCAAATCGTGCCGATAAAGTAGATTACTTGTGTACGCGGTACCGTGTAGTGTCTTCCATAAAAGGCAAAGGTGTGGTCTGATCATTGATCGAACATGCGACAGATTTTTGGTTTGGGTATGCGTATGTGCCAGAGATGCCAATATACGTTCCAAATAAAAGCATATACAAGTCATGGTATGGCTGCAGATGACGGACGTTGCCAGTTCATCCACCGCTGCCGCTCCGATGGACGTAGACAGCGCTGAGCGCCCACGCTTCGAGATCAAGAAGTGGAATGCAGTGGCAATGTGGTCTTGGGCTATCTGTACAGATACTTGCGCTATCTGCCGGAACAATTTGTACGAGCCAAGCATAGAGTACTCAGCCAATCCCACTGGTGATCCAGACCACCCAGGCCTCTCCATCGCCTGGGGATCGTGTGGACACGTTTTCCATCTTGATTGCATTCAGCGATGGCTCAAGACTCGATCTGCCTGCCCACTTTGCAACAAAGAGTGGGAATTCGCCAAGATTGAGAAAATTCTTCCCAGTGGTGGTACAGGTGCAGATTAATGTGCATCATGCTCATACGGTAATGCAGACCATATCACTCTGACAGACATCCTATTCCAAGCTCGGTCGAGGGGGCTGTATAATGTGTTGTCTGTGTTCATTATGTAAGTAGTATGGAAGGGTCGGTGCTTCGGTGTGTGCATATGCAGGGTACCACATGGTGCCAAGAGCAATTGCATGCCATGGCCATCTGTGTAGTACGCTAGGTCCATCCTGGGTGGCGAGGGGCTGCCTGGTACAATTAGGCATGCTGTGCGCACTATTCGTGATGAGCTGCTGCATTGCATCGTAATTTGCTCCTGCGGAACTTGCTGTTGGCCTGAGCACACAGCAACCACATTTCCTTCGTGCTTGTGCCCTGCCGCATGTGCCCTGCTAGTGTGTGTGCTGAGGCAACAGCATATCACAATACTCGTGTGCGGATCTCTGGCATGTACGTCATGTGCCGGAGGCTGGGTAAGTGATGTTCATGTTGTATCCAAACTGTATGAGGTGCTTCTCTGTGGCAGCTGTCGGTGACGGTACAACACCAGTCCACAGAGGATACGTCGCTCCCTGGTCATGGGTATTTCACAGTGAGCGGTGTGGGGTAACAACCTCATCCAATGGGTGCCTATCTGCCAAGAAAGAGTGTGAATGATATTGAAATGTGTATCATGGTGCACAAACACTTGCTGGACAACAGCTCTCACCTCTATTGGTCTCTTGGGCAAACACAAATGCATTGCTCACACAGATATCTTCAATTGATTGTGTATGAGAGGTCGCCAATGTTTTGCATTCCACGCTGGCATCGTTTATGACCCACACTATTGTTCAGCATGGTGTGGCACACATGATCTGCAGGTGTTGATCGTGGCTCGAAAGCTCCAATCGGTGGCCAACATGTGCGGACAATAACAGAGTGGACCTGCACATTGCGGCAGAGCCATGCGGCGGATGCCTGTAGACACGCGTTGGAACGAGCCAACATGGAACAGTGCGGTGGCACCTGGAAAAGCCGTCTCGCATACCTTGGGGGCACACCCATCTGCTTAGCCAGTTCCATGTTCATTGGAACTCCGCATGTTGTCAATCTGACAGCCTGCACTATACCTCCAAAGGTCCAGCATTTACCCATTGTCAGGCTTTACCGTGAGGCAGCACACCATTTCAGGCACACGTATGGCCTCTGCATACTGCTACCAAGCAGCTGCTGCCACTGTCAGCCATGGACATACGTGGCAGCCATGCATGTCCTTGGCTGACTGGAAATGTATATTTAATGACTGTGCCGAATCGCTCACCTGCCATGGCCACTGCTGGCACCGAGGCCGGCACACTGCGCTGCCTATGCTCAAATACCTCGTTTGCTTTGCCTGTTCTCTGCACAGGTTTCAAGCGACATCGACGTGATTCAAGAAGAGCGGCCTGGTGAACGGTCAACCCAGTGAACATGCCAGGACTGGCAGAGTTGCTGCTTGCAGGATGGGGTATGTTCACCCAACATGCACACATCTCGGCATCAACGTCGCCGTCGGGCCCGCTGTCACGACCTGCTCACCGCCAACACATGCATGCACTGCAGCCCTCGTCGTGCTGTGGCCTATGGCGCCAACCACCCACCTGCCGCCTACCCACACAGCGCCCCCCCTGCGGCCGTTCCGCAGTCCCATCCCGGCCTTTGACCTTTTGCCGCGATGCCGTCACCAGCCCCAGTTAAGGCGACAGTGCAGCCGCACGCTCGACGTCGGCCGCATCAGCGGCCAGTTCCTCATGACTGCCGGACGCAAGTGCCTGCGCGGCGCGCCCGCCGCAGCTGCGGCTTCCTCTACGCCGCACCAGCCGCCCTGCACGGACGCCACGACTGCCCCGGCGCCATCGAGCCGGCCGTGTTGGACGTGCGGAGCGGTGTGTGGCTGGGCGCGGGCGCGTCCGAGATGCAGGACACAGCCGTGCAGTCGCACGCTCGCTAGGGCCGCGGAGGAAGGCGGACGGCTTGACGGCCTTCACCGCGGCACCATGAGGATGCATGGCAGTCGGGGGGAAATGGCAGCCCACGCGCCCCCCGCAGCCTTCACCGCGGCACCGTGAGGATGCACCGTTTCGATCTCATGCGCTTGCCGGGTGTGTGGTGCTCCCGTGAGGATGCATCGCAGTCGCGGCAGATACTGGGTGTTTAAACGAATGCTGTGACGGGATTGCGCACGGAGCCGGTGTAGCTATGGTCGTGAGCGCAGTCCACGTTGCGTGCAGGCGGCTTTGCTGCTTGTGTTTTCGTTGCCCTGCATGTGTACGTTCCCAAGTCCTCGGCACCCCTGAGGCTGTGCGAGGTTGCAGTCTACACCGCTTGCATAGGCAGCGTGTGGTCCTGTGAATGTAAATGTAAATTGAGTGCACACACGTTTGAAACGACACCACCGCCAGTGCATGTGTCATAGAGGAACCGCCGTGAACTGCGTGCGAGACAGGCTGTATGCGAGACAGGCTGCGTGTCACGCGAGGCTCCGCGCGCCTGCATATGCAGGCGGTGCATGGGTAGCTATGCTGGTTCCTTGGCCTTGGTCTGCCACTGTGAGATCAGAAGGTATGGTGGGAGCACAGAGGTATGCATCTTTTTTTTGCATGTAGATGGATGTTTGCATCAGATACCCAGCTTGCCTGCACTAGATTCAACATGGCGTGCACATGTTATGTAACATTCTTGGTATTATAGAGTCAGGCTAGGTAGGATGCTGCTGCAGGGCCAGTGTGGCAGCACCAGTGTGGCTGTGGTTCCCCTGCAGAGGCTAGTGGTCATTGCGTGTTCCCATGGGGGTGCCTGGTCGTGTATCAGCGGGAACTGTGGAAGTGTGTCCAAAAGCAAGCAGTAGCACAATGTTGCATATCCATTGTGCAGGGAGACAGGACAAACCAGAAGTGGGGATAAGTTCGAGCACACCTAATGCCACACACACAGGAACATGCTGTACAAAAACAACACCATGGCTGCGGCACCAGTCGCACGCAGCAAGGTATGACTCAGTCAGCCATACACTGCCATCTGGACTTGGCAACAACAAGCCTGCAACTGCATTTCCCTGGCATCGGAAAACATACCCTTGAGTGTGGATTTGGGTAGGTTACAAATTAATAGACGTTGACTAACGCCGTCACACAATCTTGCGAGCACTGAGCGTAGCCGATATTATGACATGTCCGGTTGAAAACTGAGCCGGTGATACAATATGGTACCTGTGGCCACAACAGGTGACGTGCATGCACATGTGGACACAGGCAGAATCTTAATAGCACAGAGGCAGCGATGGACAGCCGCTGGCCTCCGATCCACGGAAAGAATTAAACAAAAAATAATGATTTGACTGCACTGGCAACAGTGATAGGATACTATATGTGAATGGCACAACAATCAACAATTCCGGAAAATTTTTGACACAATCATCAGCCTGGACATGCTCACAACGAAGCAGCCTGATTTTATGTTGCTGACTCGCACGGCCTGTGGAAAGGACCAGTCCGCAGCATGCCATGCAGCTTGGCAGGTGGAAGTCATGACCGGGTCCTCACAGTCGATGCGTGGTCATCGGCAGACTGGCTCAAGCAGTGTTGATGAATTATTGATCATCATCGTCCTCGAAAAGGGCGTTGTCACATATTCGTGATGTCGACATGATCTGCTCTTCCTTTCTTGTTGGGCGCTCCGGTCCGTCGTCCAGGAAGATGCTCCCGGTCCGCAATCCGCTCACATCATCATGAGCGCGGGCCATGTCATCACTGCAGGAGGGGGCTGTGAAACAGGCAAACATGCGCCTACTTTTGCGCTGCCGCGTCTTCTTGACGGCCCAGCTAGACACGAGGACGGGGGCTGTGCTGCCTCCCTCTGTCGATCGCTGACCCGTTCCAGATCCTGAAGTCCCCCACAATGTGGTGGAGGCGGTATCTGATTCAGTCTGAATGCTGGATGATGATTTCGGCCTGTCTTGGTCAGGCACATCGCAAGCGTGCGCAGCAAACATCGCAGGATTACGGGCTGTCCGCGGCCTTGATGCAAACCCCCAGATGCCTCTCCTGCAACAGTTTCATACAATGACAATTGGTTTACTGCACATTGTGCACACATTGCGCATACAGTGACTAGTACAGGAAATCATGAAATCAGACATAAGAGCGACTTCAAGAATGCTGAGATGCCTATGCCAGGTACAACGCGATTTTCGTTTAAGCTGAGGCTTAAAACGTTGCCGCAGATGAATTGTCTTGTCAAGCTTTGTCACCGCATGGCTGCATTCAATTGCCTAGGCCTGATCGACTGCTGCATGTCCATACGTGACGTGCTATCAGCTAAGGAGTACAGACTGGCGCCAAATACCTTCACAGTAAAGCAGGACCTCTCACGACAAAATCAGGCCTCAGGGCGCACGTTTTCTGCGGGCGGCACCGCGTTCCTGGACAGATTGCGCCTGCCGAGACCTGGTCAGATGAAGTCCGCCGGCCAGAACTGCATAATAGCACGCAAACAGGGGGACAGTATAAGTTCCTAAAATTCGCCTTCGCTGCTTGTGGTGCGAGACAAGTCCCAGCAGATCTGAGCTGCAAATTGGCAGTGCCGCGGTCCAGACGGGCACAGCTGTACTTGTCCGCGATGAACGTGGGCAAGCGCTCAGATGACTTACAGTTATTCCCTGCGAAAACAGATATAATGTCACGCAGAACAGTTTGATTGCCAATGTCCAAAAGCCGATAAGCTCAGGGCCGGGTCAGACACGAAGAATGCAGCCGCACTTGACTGAACAAGGCCCTGCGCCGCACAAACATATGTCTCGTGCGACATTTGCCTGCTGCCCAGCTAGGTGGATTAAACATGCCATGGCTTGCGTCGTTCAGTAGTGCATTCGACTTGGGCACCGGGAATCGTGACAGGCATTTTGCTGGCGAGGGTGGGCCCGTAACCTATGCATAATCGCACAATCAATCCATTACAGGCAGCGCGTGGACAAGAGCAGTAAACACAAGCGGGCCATGCTAAACGTCGAACGTGGGTATGAACCCCATACAGTGTTGATCTTTCAACAGCTCTGCACAGCATTAGCAGGGAAGGATCACCCAAGGGAAGCCATGACTCAGAGGTAGAAATCGCTCAAAATGATGGCGCTCTACTGCCTCTCGAAGCTCTCACTCACCGTCCAGTCTCTTGAAATTCCCCAGTCTAATGCATGAGTGGCAACAACGATCCTGCGGCCCACAAAGTCGATATGCATGCTGCATGTCGACCGTCTAGCGGCGGTTATAACTGATGTTTGTCGCCGACAAGTAAACCTGTCCTCAGCTGGGGGCTTTGTTGGGAAGAATGCGTGCTGTCCAAATTGAAGCCCTACAGGTACATCATGGTTCAAGCCATTGTCAAGATACTCTCCTCAGTGCATCTGTGAACAGGTCTGATTGCCCAGAATGCGCAACGATTGGCCAGCCAGACCTGTTGAACCAACGCAGCTGAGTTTCAAGAACGCAAGGCATGACCAGAGTCGACGTCGCGAGGCCGCTCGCGCATGCCGCAGCATAAACGTAAACACGCGCGGCATAAGGATCGGAAGTATTAATCTACATCGAGGTCCAATCTTGCCGTCACGAACCGGCCGTGCAGCGGTTCAACAACCACCATGTTCGAACCTCGCAAACGCTTGGACTCGCAACAACACTGGGTCGCACTGCAATATGGCCATTTCACCTGCGTAGATATCGCGATGCATCGGAGCAATTACAGAAGCCTGCACTGCCTCAGTAGCAGATTTGGGAGATGCTGCCATTGCTCCACCCAGATGACCCAACCATCGTGTCTCGAACTCGCAAGCTTGAGCGTAGAAACGAAAAAAACCTTGGAACGACAGGCTGACTAGGCAGGGCAGTATCAGCGTGCAACGTGGCGAGCCGTGGATCACTGCAGGCCACCACAACGCGCGAAGGCCAGGACGTCGCGAAGTCCTGTCCTTCGGGCACGATGGTGACGCAGATGGCTAGGGTGAGGCACCACCTTGTTTGCCTGTTTGCCTGCAAGACCACGCAGTACGCACAGCCTACCGGGGCTTACGCATGGCACCAAAAGACGGAACCAACAGGCGATTACACATAATGGATGATGTTTTGCACTCCCCCACAGTAGTCAGCTGCCAGCTCGGACACATCTGACACCCATGGCGCCCATGCTACCTCCTTTCTCTGTGGCACCACCCCTGCCTTGGCCCCACAGTCAACTCTGGCGGCATCCAGCAGACATTCAGCAACTACACAGCACGCCCTGTCCTCTGCCCGGTATCCCTGGGCGACCCACAGAGCCCGCACACCCACCAGCGCCCGCGGCTTGCCTTTCTTGCGCTTGCGTGGACTGCCAGCCCGCACAGTCTCAACACCAGCTTTGTGCGGGTCACACTGTTGGCACGGACGCACTTGCGCAGCGCATCCCTTGTGCTCATCCTCACACACCTCCCTCGTGGCATGGCCGGCCGGAATGCAGCTTCCGGGGGCCGGAAGTCCAGCAACTCTGCAACGGTCTACCGGACAACCCAGGCGTGGAGCAGCAGCTGCTTGGGCACTATCCCGCAGGACCGCACGGCCGTCACTGGCGGTGTGGCCGGGCGGTGCCAGCGGGCGGGGCGGGCGACTGCCAAGCTCCTCTGCTGCCCACCCCGCCGCCTGCCGGTGCTCGCTGCCTTCTGGCGTCACTAGACAGGGCTGCTCCGTGGATGAGTCCCTAAATAAATCATGGCGGAGGTCAGATGACCCTGCTCGAGGAACATCGAGGAACATCGTGGTGCGCTCACATCACATGTGGCCAGGAGTGCCCTCAGAACGCGCCGGGTGGCTCTTCGCACAGTCTGATACCAATCGAGCCGCGCCCTTAAACATGCCAAATTCCGACGAATACACAGGTCAAGAAGGGCAGACCATTCGCACCTGACCGTCCCTCCGTCACTGGATCGCGCACTTGTGCGGGTTTGCATCCACTGAGTGGACGTCTTGTTACTAACGGGGCCCAGGGGAGCCCTGCCCTCTGTGGCATGCGGCTGCCTGTCATGCGAGGCTCCCACCAGAGCGCCCTTGTGGGCTGTGGCAAGGTCTGCCTTGCTGCTAGTGACGCCTGCACGCATGCGCGCAAGACGACCGCCGTTTGCGTGCGTCCGTGCCTGCCGAGGCAACACTTTCACATGTGGCCGTACGGGAGGACCACTGGGTCTTGCTTGCAGGTGAGGACACGGCGACATAGTTCCGTTCCCGTCGGGAAGCGGTCTCATGCAGAGCGGAATACCCCCATGTGCGCACGCATTTGCGAGGCATGTTGTCTCAGTGCAATGCCGTGGCGTCATGTCAAGCTCATCTGCTAAGTTGTGGACACAGCTCATCGCAGCGGTGTGGTGTGGCTGAGGTGCGCTTGGGTGTGGCCGGATGTCGGGTGCAGAACCGGGGGCCATGGGAGCAGCAGCTGCACCAAGCCAACGATTCGCATTGCGTGGTGGGTCCGATGAGCAGCGCAGCGGGATGTTTGGGCACCGGGTGGAGGGGCGAAGCAGGCAGGTGTCCGAGGACGGAAGGGCTGGACACTGCGCCATGCATGGCAGCATGGCACGGACTGGGTCGAGTGAAGGTGTCTGCTGATACTCTGGAGAGTGGCAGAAGGAGGCTGGGGTAGACTGGATCCTGCTGGGTTGGGCTGGACGGGGCGACTGTTTGGAGCGGCCGTGTAAACTGCCACCTAGGGCCTGAAAGAGTGTTAGTTGTTTCTTGGCTGGGGGAATGGTGCTGGCATGACGGAGCTGTTTGGACGGCTGTTCTGGTTGCTTGGCTGAGAGTGGGGCAGCATGTGGGGAGCTTCTAGGGCGGTCACCTGTGGTGGCTGGTGGTCGATTTTGCTGCTTTAGGTGGATTCCGGCACGGTGCGCTGCCTGGGGGCTGGGAGCAGCGCGGGAGAGCGTGTGAGAGCGTAGAATGCTCTCTGTTGCAAGGATGCCCACGATGTGATCCCGCCGGTCGACGCACAGGAAGACACATTCGCTGTTGTGCCCTCTCAGTGCCTTGATGGAGCTGCCAATTGCTAAGAGGATGCTTTGGACCTGCAAGCGCGAGCATTGTCCCACCATTCGCCCGGATACACCATTATGAGGTGTACATGTAGGGTGAACACTACAAGCATATGGTGAAGCCGCAGGCATAGCTGGCCTAACATGTAGAAGCTCTGTGAGAACACATGCAAAACCCCTCCTAGAGCTTCCGCAGTGTACCACACTACATGGCCACCAACAGCCGTCACCATAGTAACATACAGCGCTGACCTATGTTTCAGTCAGAATAGACTGCAATGTAAGACATGTGCTTGTTGTACACGGATGCCTGAAGGCAACACACCTTTGACTGATGCTTGGGTAGGGATGAATGACACACACGATAAACAGTGAATGGATTACTGACTGAAGTTGAGACCGACACGATGCAATCAGATGGCATTCGTTTCCAAGGCCATCCCACACGCTGCCCCTCACTGGCTTTCGCCCCGAACGAGTCCAGCTCCTCAGCATCTTCAAGAACCGCAAGCTGGAACCCACTGGAGGTAACCTAAAAGATAATCTCGTCGGTAGATTATCTGGTGGCCGCGCTGCACGGCGCCAACATGCTGGATCGAGGCACACCTTGCCAATGTTCAGGCGGGCCTGTTGCTGATTATGATCACCATGGCTCTGACTACACACGCTTATACTATGCTTATTCCCTTGAGCACCAGGGAGTGGTAGAATCGAGATGCGCGCATTCGGGAGAGCAACTACTCGTTCGAATGTTAGCTTGCAGGGAGCATTGGCATTGTCGGACGGATATGACAACCATGGCGGATTGCACTCTACTAGCTGAGACATTGACTTTGAGATTTCCCTCAACTCAGTCCATCTTTGGCTGCCTTGCCTTGACGACGGCTCGCGCGTTTGCGAGCGTCACACACTGCTGCTTACTTCAAGAGTGCTGCATGGTGCCGACCGACCGTTGCGACAATTAACGCAAACGTTCAGTCTGAAAGGGAGGCTTTGATGCTGGACTGCCTCACGAACGGCATGCCTCGGCCTGTCGCTTTCATAGTGACTGTAGACGCGGTTGTTTGCCATAGTAAGTCGACTGCACCTAAGCCACGCACTCGAAGGTTAAGAAACCATACTGCTGGGCCTCGCGAGGTCGCAAACACACATAGATCATGAACGACAGGGCTTACATCAAACAATCTGGAATAATAAGGGCTTCGACTCAGACCACAGTGGCTGTGTCAACCGCGCTCGTGGGGCCTCAGGACATGTACCGCACAGTCAAAGTCAGCGACCGAGCTAAGGGTAGTCTATAGGTCATACGTGACTCAAACTAGAGATCCGTGTGTTTTCTCAGATCGCGACGTTGCCGTCGATACTTTGGATGCGGTGGGGAAGCTATGTTGCCCTCGCGTTCTTGCAGGTCACAGCTCGGGCTTGCTGTGTTGAGCCAGCTGACGCCGTGCCAGCTCTGACTCTTCCGGCTGCTCTGCCCGCCTGCGTTCTCAGCCCTGATCTGCAGTGCTGCCAGCAAGTGCGGGCCTTCTTCTCTTGTTGCGGTCTTTGCCGCGCTGGCCAATATGCCTATTGGGCCAGGCATGTATTGAAACCGATGCTTCGTCGCTTTTATTTCCTCGTGCGTTTATTTCCTCGTGCGAGTATACTGGGCACACCGATCCATTCCTACATGAAACATTCGATCTTGAGAGCGTCGACTCAACTTCAGCGGTCTTTTGCGATCAGCTTTAGTCCGTACGCATACTCTCTGGAGTTCTGAGCACTCAAGATAGCTGGCACGTCTCCCTCCGTCAGTCATTCTTGACTTGGCGTTGGTTTCAATCGTGCAAGCTTGACCTGCTTTGCGTACCGCCAGATACGCTATTCGCCGCTGATTTCACGTTGAATTGCACAATTTCGCAACTTTAATGCGTACATCGATGTGTCCCTGCGTATGGCGTTCCCTATGTCGCCTTGAATGAGTCTACAGGCGTCCGAGCTGGGTGATGCCGGCCTGAT
>JALKAD010000190.1:208614-225465 GCA_024500015.1 Ulva compressa | reverse complement strand
CATTGACCATACGTGGCAATTCCTTACCCCATGGCTCAACCGCATTCATCCGGGATCAGTCTGTTGTGGCGGTAGTCTGTGCAAGTTGGATCGGTCATTCTGCGTGTGCAGGGGCGGGAGGGGCTGATGATTCCGGTGGACTCATGCCGCTGGTATCTGAACTGGTTCATCTGGTGCCCCTTCACCACCACCGTCTCCGGCGCTTACTCCCTCCAGCTCCTGTACCGCAACGTCTCCTTCCCGCTCGCCAACTCTCCCTTCTACCCCAACTACGACGCCGGGACGGTCGTCCATGTCAACGCGGGGCCGCCGTCCCCACGCCACTTCACCTCAAGCGGCCTCGATGCGGACATGCTGCCTGGGGAGGACGCCCGGGGGACTCTACAGGCCCGGGACTCGCACGGCAACCGGTCTCCTGTGAACCGCGCTGTGGCCGCACAAGGCGAGCAGTACTGGCAGGAGCGCACGTTTCAACAGCCCAGTCGCGGGCCTGCCAATGCGACGCAGACGCTTGATGTGCTGCGCGTGTCCGCGTCGCTGCAGGGCTGCGAGGCGGCGTGCGACTACAGCAGTGCTGTGACCGCGACGCTGCAGGGCTCGGTGCCAGGGCTGGTGGAAGTGGCGTATGGGTTCACACGGCCTGGCATGTATACCATCGTGGCACAGTACAAAGGTGCTGCCCTCCAGACCTGACGCAGCTGTACATCGCTGCCATGCTGGCAGTGCCTCTCTTGACTGGTGTCTCTAGACTGCCATTAGTGCACGACTCGTAAGCATTGATGCCACTGTCTGCTCTGCTCGCCACAACGAGGCACCATTCCCTAGATGGCAGACATGCTGTTAAGCATGTCTTCCGTCCTGTGCCATGCCACGTAGGGTGTGCTTAGCTGCATGTCTGGAAGGTCCTGAACTGTGCTTGTGGGTGTGCAGGCTCCCAGGAGGAGGGCCAAGAGGGCACTGCGTTTGAGGATGTGGCGGGGAGCCCATGGGAGGTCAAGGTGCACCTGCTGGCGCCTCAGACGCTTGACCCCCTCAACTTTGCTGACTTTGCCGTCGTCACGGCTGGCGAGTACAAGTTCCTGTACCTGCAACAGCTAGACCGGTTTGGGAATGCTGCGTACGACCCATCCATCCAGTCAGAGCTGCAGGCAACTGCCACTCACACAGCAGGCGCTGCAGCTCCGGTGCTGTACTAGTGCGCTTCCACACCTGCATGGCTTGAAGGTTGCCACTGTGGCTTCACACTGCATTGGCTTCACCCGGCAAGTCAGTATTCCCTGACAACTGCTCGCGTGTGCACTCAAGGTCCATCAGCCAACCGATGCTCCGGACAAGTAGTCTTCTTCGGCCATCTGCTTGGCACCATCTTGTGCTTGGGTCATACCCGCAGTCTGCAACAAAGCCTGTTTACACGCTTGCCTTGCTGACATTAGGCGCACGATAAAACTGAACCCGCTTGCACTGAACACGTGTTTACAGCCTCTTTGCCAGGTTCTGTGTGTGACCCTGAGACAGAGCAAGGCCCCAGCATCGCCGGCGCAGGGACGCGAGTTACACGGGCTCTGTGTGCAGTCTCGTTGGCTACACTGGGGAGCTTGGCAAGTGGTGGATGCGGATTGGCGGCCTCCCTACGGCCGGGCTGTGGACTCTCACGTTGAGCCTCGATGGCGCGGCGGTCGCTGCCACCCCGGTGCAGGTGCGAGTCAGCTGCCGGCAGTCTCCCAGCGTCCTCCCGGCTCCTGCGCCAGAGCTGCTCCTCAGACTGTGACTCTGTCACAATCTCTGCACGATGTTGACTCCGTCAAGTTCACAATGGACTGCCACAACCGCAACACTCTGTGGGTGTTGCGGTTGTGGCAGTCCATTGTGCTTCATGCAGTCTGTTTGACAGTTTCTGCTTTCGGCGTCCGGATTGCTGGGTGCCTGTTGCGTACTTCCTTACTTGTTGGTGCCGTCGCTGCTGTGCTCCTGCGTCGCTCTCCGTGCACCACCACTCTGTGGGTGTGCCTTGCAGGTTGTGCCAGCTGAGCTGGACCTGGAGATGTCCTCTGCATCCGGCGACGTCGGCTCTCACTTTGATGATGGCATGGGCGCAGACGTCGATATGACCTACGCCTTTAGCAGCGAACCGCTGACGGTGCGACTCCCGATGCTGATCGTGCCCCCTCATGCTGTGCCCCATGCTGTTCCCGCGTGCTGGGGGCCCCCGATGCTGATCGTGCCCCCTCATGCTGATCCCCATGCTGTTCCCGCGTGCTGGCGGCCACCGATGCTGATCTTTCCCCCTCGTGCTGTTGCCGCGTGCGACCATGTGTGTCTCTGACGCCCGGACAGCAATCTTCAGATCCATGCATGTCGCGGACGTAGCGTGCACGCTGGGCAATACCTGCTTACCGCAGGGCAGTGCTTGTGTTTCGCGTTCGTGCGCTGAGCAGTGGTGGCCTGCAGTGGACGGCTTGCCCGTACATTTCTGGCGTGTTGCAGCAGGCAGCAATGTTCAATTGGGCAGCATTCATCATCGCTCTCAGACCCAGCCTGTATCGCGCCATTTGTGCCAAGCCCCACGCTGCACCTGCCGCATTGCTGTTGTCAATGTAGCAGATGCACCTGCGATTGTTCAAGTCAGCATGAGTGGATGCCATAACTGAACACACCTGGCCAGACGGCCTGCTTCCTCGGCATCCGCCTGATCTGAGCAGGTCTGGCAAGGGTGAGATGCCTTCACAGGTGATGCACGTACTTGAGATGCCTTTACCGGTGATGCACGTACTTGCAGATGGCTGTAACAGCACGGGACCGTTTTGGCAACGAAATCAGCACGGGAGACCCGGGAATTCAACTCATTGGACAGCTGGACAATGACACTGTCCGCGACACCTTTCTGCGCACGGTCTCCGGCGCAGTCACCACATTCGACTTTGCCGTGTATCGCTACGGCACCTACCTGTGGCGGTTTGAGACCCCAGATGGTGGGCTGGTCTACCAGTGCAAGACACACACGTTCCAAGGCTGGACCCAGTCTACGAATACCTATCATGTGGGCATTCCGGCGACGCTGCAGGCAGGGGAGACGATGTTTGCTGGGATCAAGGTGCTTGACAAGTACGGGTGGTACTTCCATATGCTTCGGGCCGTGTTCATGCTGCACCGGCTGTACAACACTTCTGAAACACCCCTGGACGATGGACAGCTTCGAGGAGAGGCTCTTGTGATTGAGGTGCGCCCTCAGGACGTGAGCGGCTACATGCTGTCAGCTGATGTGGCCCACTGTCCCGCGGTTTGAGGCGCCTGGTGCCAGAGCATCAGAACGGCCGCCCTTTGTCCTCGTGTCCTCATTGGGCCGTGTTTCGTGATCCGTCAAGAACTCAGAGGTTTTTCAGTTGGTCCCACACTCCACCTGTTTGGTGGCGAGATTGTGACACACACACACACCTTCCATGCACAACCTGTGCATACCTTGCTGCCCCACGACTGTTCGAACGAGCAAGCACAGTTGTCACTGCCTGTCCAAGCCTAACACTCGCGACCCTGCCGCAGCCGGCCCCGTGGCATGGCTGGTTCCGCCTCGAAGACTTTTTCAACGTGTTCATGTGGCGCTACAACGTCGTCGGCACTTACACCATCACGTCGCTGTGGACTGCCGGCGGCAACGCCGTTCTGGAGACGCCGCCGAACCAGTACCAAGTCAGCATCGTGGCAGGCCGCGTCAACGTGACCGCCAGCACTCTCTCCTGGGCGCCTTCGGTCACTGACACGTCCGCCCTGCCTGCTGGCCAGCCGTTTGAGCTGCTTCTGGCAGCTGTTGACAGCTACGGTGAGTTCTCAGAGCACTCTTCTTCGAGCATGTACTTGTCAATGATGCCACCCGCCTGCAGCTTTCTTTGTGATGGTATCTGTCAGCCCAGTCAAGTCCAAGTCATCTAAGCAGTGACATGTGAAGCGGCTTTCAGGGAACGAGGTACAAGACGACCGTGCCTACTCCATCGAGCCCAACGTCTACCCCAGCCCCCCCTCCGCCACAGGCTGGGACTACTCTACCTCATGGGACCCCGCCACCAACCGCCTCTCGCTATTCTTCACCATACATGAGCCCGGCGCATACGCTGTGACGCTCAAGATGGCGTACGATGACTTTGCTCCCGTCAGCTTCACCGTCGTCCCCGGAGCCCTCAGTGCCGCTGCATCCATGGTGACCGGTGCTGGCACCCGCCATGGCGAGGAGAACGCGTGGAGCGCTCTGCGGATCGTGCCCCGCGATGCCTCGGCCGCGGCCAACGCGCTGCCCCCGGGCTCGCTAGACGCCTCCAAGTTCTCTCTGCTGTCTACACCAGCTGTGGCTGACACCACAGCAGGCGGGGCAACGGTGCGCCGTCCCTCTGCTCCCACCCCTGTGTTGCACAGGCCGCACCCCAGTGTCGTGCGCTTGCCTGCTGTTGCCCTCGCTGCCGGGCTCTTGCGTTCATCTCCGTGCAACACACATCTGCGCTGCACAGGCCACAGCGGTGCCGCCCTGGTCATCAGTGGACACCTTGCACAGGGCAGCTCGCAACCACGTGACACTGCACGGCATTAGATGGCTGTGGCCACGGCACTGCAATGCATGCGTCGGTGCTTGGTCTGACTCTGCACCGTCGTGCGTGCAGGAACAGGCAGATGGCACCTTCGTGCTGGAGTACGAACTGACTGCTGCCAACACCTACGTGCTCCAGGCGCAGTATGACAGCGAGAACATCGGGCCGGAGTTGACGGTCGTCTCATCATCTAGTGCCACCATCCGCCCAGACACCTGCCAGACATCCTTCACCGGATGGGACGGATCCGCTGCGGCTGCAGTGGAGGCTGGCGCATCTCTGGGCATCTCCATATCAGCACGCGACAGTGGTTTGCCCCTGTTTCCCACCAACATGATCAGAAACAAGGGGGTGCTTCTGCTTGCTGCCGGCCGCCTGCTGCGATGCGGTCGCTTGCTTGCCTGTTGTTTCCCCCGCAGGTGGGCTCCTGCGTCGATCTCCGTGTGACACTGTGCAGGTGGTTCGGAGCTGGCGCTGTCGCCGGAGGTCTTTGAGGTCGCCCTCAGGGACCACGCCGCTCTCGTGCCGCACCAGCCGCTGCTCACCGACACCGCCAGCCTCAACGCCGCCGCATCGCGGTACCTCGCGCTGCTGCCGATGACGGCCGCAGGGCAGCTGCACCTGGACGTGACCTACCTCGGCACCTCCCTGGCGGGCTTCCCACGCCCGATATCCGTGTACCCGGGGTCGCTTGCGCCACAGGCGTGCACGCTGACTGCCCGGCCGGCGCGAGTTGGCACCAACGTCGCGCTCGTACTGGAAGCACGGGACGAGTTTGGCAACCTGGTGTGTTCTCAGTGTTGACTGTCTGTGTACATCGGCACTGGTATACGCTGTGTGCGTCCTGCCTTGTCACCTTTCTGGGAGATGCATGCAACAGCTCCAGCCGCTCCGCTCCTTCTGTGCCGTCAGAACATGTCAATTTCACACGCGGCTTGCCAACAGGCGCAGTACCACCCCGCAACCACACACGACACTGTCGAAATCGCGTGCAGGTGAAAGACTACCCCGGTCGAAGCGTGGCCGCCCCCTCCAGCATCGCATACAGCCTCCGCTCGCCGCGGTTCCCCGACCCCGTCGCCGCCGGCCCGATGACGTTCGACTCGGCATCAGGCACAGCCACCGCAGTGGTCAACTGCACAGCAGCGGGGGCACTTACCGCGGTCGCAAACATCGATGGCTCTGAGACTGCAGACAGTGAAGTGCTCCTGTGGCCGGACCGCACTGACATCTCTCGGAGTAATTACACGGTCAACACGACAGTGCTCTACGCAGGCCAGCGCCTGGGCGTCTCTGGCGAGCTCCGGGACAAGTATGGCAACACAGTGGACTACGACACGGATCTGGTCGAGTACGATGCCTGCTGTGCTGTGCTATGATGCCTGCTGTGCTGCGTTTCTGACTTGTCACGGACTTGACACGGTTGTCCCCGATGCGCAGTGTTTCTCATGGTGCTTGTCCTGATGCGGAGCCTGGTGTTCTGCCTTGATGTGCTGCAAGATTATCCATGCATGCGTTTGCGCTTGGTATGCCCATGGTTTGATGTGGCGAAAAGGGCATGCATGTGAAAAGGTGCATGCATGACGCCATCACCACGATGCGGAATCGAGCGACGCTGCTGCTGCAGCTTTTACATCGCGTTTGCCGGGATCTTTGAGTACTGGAACGTGCACCCGCGCGGCCGCCGGCGCGACCGTCTGACGCCACACCTGCACGTGCCGGTCAACCACGGCAACGGAACCTTTTCGGTCGACGTGGAGTTCAACGTCACCGGCGTGTCCCAGGCGGCGATGATGGTGAACTACACGTTTGTGGCTGAGAATTACACGGCCGAGATCACCGTGCATGGGTGGGAGCCGGACATGGGCAACACGCGGCTGGACGTGTGGAACACGCGGTATGGCGGCCGTGCGATGCAGCCGCTGCCGGTGTATGTGCGTTTCTGGCTCTGCTTTCACTGCCACGCGATTTGCGACAAGGGTCGGCTCACTGAGGTGGCCTTGTCAGGCAAGGGGCACGCTGTGCCACAACCTGGTACATGGACGCCGCATATGTGCGTGTGGGCCAGTAGGCAGTGTAGTGTGGTTTCCACGACTGACGCCACCTGTCAGTCGTGGATGCACCGAGATGCCTCGCAACCGCAACTCCATAGCGTGCAACTCCATAGCGTGCAACTCCAGAGCGTGCGACTCCATAGCGTGCAACTCCATAGCGTGCCAATATGTGCACAGCTCCACTGCACCCGGCGTCCTCCTCACTTGTTTCAGCCAGAACGACCCGTTCCGTGCTTGAAGACCGTCGAGCGGGGATACCTTAACGCAATGACAGCTTCGCCTCCACGCGCACCTGCGACCTCATCTCCGGAAGTGCCCGATGCCACTGCTGACTGTTTGAGAACACTCTTGAAACACTGGGTGGTCACCCTCCACCGGCTGCAGGTGGATGTGTTTGACCGGTATGAGAACCGGCCGCGCCACGAAGACGGCTTCCTGGAGGGCTTTGTCGCGCAGTACCGGCTCGTTCACGAGGGCAACCGCACGCGCGCCCTCGTCCACCAGCAGCCCCTGCGCGAGCTGCCCCTGCAGTTCTTCGGCCGGGAGCTCACATTCTTTGAGCCGAGCGCCTGGGAGCCGGGCATGGTCGGCGCCAACGCGACGCTCAACACGACGGGCACGTACGAGGTCACGGTGTTACACCGCCGCGGCATCGTAAACGGAACGCCCTTCAACATCACGATCTCCGCCGGGCCGCCTGACGTCGTGCAGACTCGCATGCAGGTGCGCTGCGTGCTGTGCATGCTGTGGGCTGGCGCTGCGTGTGCTTGCACCGCACTGCTGACCTGATGCTGCCCGTGTCACGCATGGCCGCCGGCAGCCTGCATGTAAACGTGCCCGGCTGCTGTGCAGCTCTTAATGCAGGCTCTAGAGAGAGCAGCTCTGCACGCATGAGCTACCTGCTGTTGTGCCCGGCGCTGATGTTCCCGTGCCACTCGCGTACGTTTACGCCCTGTACAGTAGCCGTGCATCGGCCTGTCAGTTGTGCATGTGCAGTGGGCACACTCTTGCATTCGTGCATTATGCACCGCCACCACAGCCTTCCAGCATCCCTAATGCCTGGCTGCCGCCGCACATCAGGCAACGGTGCACAATATCTGGTGCAAACGCTGCGGAGAATGGGTGCCCCACACACAGGCACGCATGCAGATTGGGCGGAGGCCGCCGCAGGAGCGGCTGCGGGCCGGGGAGGAGCTGCAAGTGTTCATCATCCCCCGTGACGCGGGCGGCGCCGTCATCCGCTCCCCACAGCCCAACGACTACTCCGTCTCCGTCACCGGCCCCGCCGGCACGCAGACCTTGCAGCCGTGGACGTCGCTTGACCCGATCGACATCTTTGCCGACCCGCCGCGGGTTCTCGAGTGGAGTGAAATTCTCACAGTGCGGCCCCTCGCTCATGCACCGGCAGCGTGCAATCACACCACCCCCTGTAGAGGCTGTATCGTTTTGGCCTCCATCCCAGCTTGGCCGCGGCCGAGCTTGGCCAGCGCCCTGCAGCCCTGCAGGGGATGAGCATGCGTTCGGCATGCGCTCTGACACCTCAGCAATCCTCGTCCCGTTGCACCTTCTCACAATCGTCTCGCAGCAGTGTTCATCGTTTAAGCAATTGACACAGCTGGGTGGGTGTATCCAGTAGTGTCTAGCGCTGTTTTGAGGCCGGTGGGACTGGCATTCGACACTCGCTGCAGCATTGCCATGTGAGACCCTCTGATCCCACAGCCGGAACCGTGGTTTTTTACCCCCGGCTGACTGACCCGGCAGGACCGATTGCAGGAAGTGGGAACGTACTCTGTGACCGTCACCATCCGTGCCTCGGCCATCGGCGCCGCCTCCAGCGCCGTCATTGGCACCGGCGAGGTCCAGGTCATCCCCAACCCCATCGATGCCGCCTCCAGCGCCGTCCAGGCCCCCCGCGGCAACTCCACATCCACCGCGGGCGGCGCCATCTTCATCCGCCTGCAGCCACGAGACCGCTTTGGCAACCCAGCCGTCCCCGCCGAAGACCTCCCCACCGGCATCGACACATTTGTGGCTGAGGTGGTGTATAACAGCGTCGCGCCGCGGACGGCCGCGGCGGATGCTGCGCACGCTGACAGCGTCGTGTTGGAGCTCGTGGCGGAGGGGCCGATGGCGTCGGCGCCGTCGTGGGCGGTGGCATCATGGAGGCCGCTGGCGGCTGGCAGCGTGCAGGTGGCTGTGGTGCACATCAAGACGTTCTCAAACAGGGTCGTCCGAACCGTGGTCGACACCCTGACGATCACGGTACGCGGCTTGCCGCCATGCATGCCACCTCGGTGCCTCAGCCGTCGCCTGTCTGCATGCATTCTCACTCGTTCAGCATCTGCTGTGACTCATTCACAGTGCGGCTCAGAGGTGGTTCTGTTTACCACCTGTCCACCTGCGCGCCGGTGGCCGGCCGTGGCGGCGTGCCCGCATGGCAGGGCACCATTCATGTGCTCACACCCCACAGTCAGTCATTTGTGGTGCACCACAAATGACAGTTGGCTTGCGCGCTGCCCCGTTGATTCGCAACCGGACAACGCCTGCTTCTGTCGTGCAGATCCAACCCGGCCCCGTCTCGTCCACCACCAGCACCTTCACCGCCCTCACCGCTTTAGCTACTTCGGGCTCCTTCAACGCCCAGTGTCGACTGCAGCTGGCAGATGTGCACGGCAACACCCTCAGCGCCCTCGCCCCCTACGCCACCTCTGCAACCATCATCCTCACCATCACCCACTCCGAAGCCTCCAACATCGCTCCGGAGTCCCTCCAGCCACGCACCTTCGGCACGCGCCAGCTGTCGCTCGTCGTTGACCCTGCCCGGCCGTCGGAGCTCTTGCTCGGATCCGGGTCCAATGCGAGTGATGCGCAAGCGACAACACTGGTCAATGGCACGGCCAGCACGCTGAGCCCGCTGCGCTTCGAGGAGGACGCAGCAGGCGCGCCGGCGGTCGTGGCGTGGGATCTGACGCTGACTCGCTCCGGTCGGTACGATGTGTCGGTTCGAATTGGCACGCTGGACGTGCTGGCGTCGCCGCGGGCGGTGGCCGTGACGGAGGCCGGCATGCATGCGCCGTCGTTCCGGGTGGAGGGGCCGCAGGCTCTCCGGCAGCACACGATGGCCGCAGGTACGCACTATCTGCGAGGCAGGCCAGTGTTTCCCCCTGTGGTCCTGGTGGTGCATGGGCGTTGATACGCACAGAGGTGCAGATGTTCTGTCTATGCAACGGAGCATCAGCAGCAGCTCACTCAAGCGTGCAGATTGCCATTAGCGGCTGGGTCCACCTAACGCGATGGCGGGTACATGCATTTGCATCAGCCCCCGGAACGTGCGTGTTTTCATGTAGCTGAGACAGCCCTTTTCATGCCACTCACCACTCCCCACCCTCCCTTACCCTGCCGCGGGGCTGTCTTTCATCCCCCGTAACTGTTGTGACTCCACTTGTGAGCTGCCCAAACTGTGAGCAGGAGCCTCGATGCGCGTGGCGGTCACGCCGGCAGACCAGTTCTTCAACACCATCGATGCGGCTCGTGTTGATGCCGCTGCCCTCCTGCCTGTTGAGGCCGTTCTTGTCAACTGGCAGCAAGGCCTCACCGAGACCGCCTACTCTGATGTCTCAAGACTGCCCGATGACCCAGGCACTCATGGTACATCTCCACTTCATCAGTCCCGTATTGCCTGGATCCTGCAGCAACTCGTGCAGCCAGTTCTGACGTCACACTGACATCTCAAAACATGCAGAAAACACGCTGAATTGCATACAAGTTTGATCTATAGGCTTTACATGCACTGCAGATGTGGGCACCGTGGCGCAGAGGATCAGCGTTCAGGCCAGCGCAAACTCCTCAACCAACGCGCTGGTGCATGACTTAGACATGCCGATACAACGCTCGGGGCTGTTCCGTCTGAGCTTGCTCTTTGACGGCGCTCCGGTCGCCACGCTGGCGGCTGAAGCACCAGTGTTTGTCACCGTGCTACCCGGGCCTCCAGTCGCCTCAGCGTGCGCTGTTTCTGCGGATGGTGTGCTTTCCACCTTCTGCCATAGTATGTGAATCTGCCAACCTGGTCATGCAGCTTGCGAGCCAGCAGACACCACGATCAGAAGGCGATGCGCACGCCTGCCTGTCGCTGTGCCTGCGACCGTTGACCACGTGCGACCGTTGACCAAGTGGCCCCCGGTTCAATGTGTCTGGGAGGGGGCACATGCACCATTTCCATGCACCATTTCCGTGCACAGATTCGAATCAGTGTGTCACAGACGCAGTAGCAGCTGCGGTGAGCTGTAGCGGCACCGATTCTGCATGTGAAAGGCTGCTGTGTTTCAGGTGACGGCACTGTTATGGCAGGAGCGGATCAGCTGCTCACTGTGACGCTGGCCGATGCATTCGGCAACGCTGTCGAATCCCCTAACCCCGCAAGCCTCTTCACTGTGGCTGTGGTGGAAACGAGCGGCGTGGAGCCGGACGAGTGGCAGGAGGAGCTGCAAGAGGGGGCAGACGCTTACGCCGCTGTTGTCACCATGGCTGGCCCCGGGACTGCGGGGCTGCGTTTTGTGGCCAACATCTCTGGCGTGTACGAGGTGCTCCCCGCCAGCTGCATGCTGCACATTTTTAATGTTACATTGAATGTTGCGCTTCCGTTAGGCCCACATGTTAGGCCCATGCTGTGTCGCATGACGGGTTTGCATGGACAACACTGCGCTTGGCATCTCACAGCATGATTACCTGCACCAGGCAATTCATCAACCTGCAGATTTCCCTGCGCATCGGAGGAGCTTCGATTCCTGGATCACCTGTCAGCATCACCGTGGTCGCTGGAGCTGCCTGTGCGGATGCCTCCATCCCGTCCCTCCTGGCCGCGCCATTCCAGACGTGCGACGCCCTTGCATCACCAGTTGGGGCTGGCCTGGTGTTCGACATCCCTCTGCGAGACTGCCTCGGCAACCCGACTGTGCTGTCAGACACACAGGTGCGCTCCAGCCAACATCCTTCTCAAGCCACGAATACACCTTTACTCGTTTATCTCAAAATTCTCTCGAGTATGATCCTGTGCTATGCAGCACTGGCTTCTCTTGCAGCCCTTACAGCTCACTCATGCCATACAGCATTGCCTGTTCATTGGAACCTCGCAGCAGTATTGCAGGGTCGTGCTTGCCCATGTGTCTGCTCAGGCTGTGTTCCATTGTGATGGACCAAGGACCCAGCAGCGCGGAGGGAAGAAAGCACGGAACAAAGCAAAACACGCCAACACAAGCAGCACGGTCACCCCACACACAGCCCCATGGACGATGCCATCACATGGAGATCTGTACCCTGGCTGTGTACCACCTGGCAGTGCTGCGTGCAGGTGACCGACTTTGCCGGCACTGTCACGACCGCGCTGGCCACCCCCTCAATGGCTGCGCTGGGCGTCTCTGGCCTCGCCGACGGCTGGGTCTCCACAGTGCCGTCCGCAGATCGGCGCCGCGTCACCGTGCAGCTCCAGGCTGACGTGCCAGGCCGGCATTACGTCACGCTGCGGCTCCTCGGCCGGAAGGTGCCATGCGTGTCGTCTGACGGCTCAACAGGCACGCTCTCCCATGCCTTCACCCTGGCCTGGGGTCGCCCCTCCGACGGCACCAGAGCGCAATGCCTGATGCCTCGCCGTGTCCCATCAAACCATCCCGATTGTCCTCCATTGTTGGCCGTGTACGGCAAGGCTGCGTTGCTAAAAGGCACCGTCACAATTCCGACAGTTTGACAATATGAATCGCGCATTCTTTTCGAAACGGGATGGCGAGTGACCATGCTGAACAGCGTTACACCACACATGCAGGAGCGCCCTGGGTGGTGACCACTGCAGCCACGTCCTTCCAGGCAGAGATCACCCCAATCTCTGGGCCCCAGGCTGGCGGCACGCTCATGCGCATCACGTCGCCCGGGGCCTTCCCAGCCGACTCTGCCACCTGCACCTTCGCCGGTACCTCCGTGCCGGCATCCCTTGCCGTTACGGCCGCGCCGCAGTCCGTCACTGCGGCCGACCTCCCTGCCGCAATCGTCGTCTCATGCGTGTCGCCTCAGATGCCTTCAGCCTCCCAGGTCACCGTTGCGGTGTGCCCCTCCCATCCCCATCTCTGAGAAGCTCGCCTGTGAAGATTCTGGTTGTCAGGCATTCTGCCATTATTTCCATGCACATCGCCATGCACATGAGAATGGTCACATTGCCCAGCACCGCTGCTGCACGCACCAGCCACCACCCCGTCTGGACTGCTCTTGCAGCGGTACCTCCTGTGCACACGGCATATGAATCATACGGTATGATACATGCATGGTGCACGTCACCACCCAGTATGTCGGCCGGTGCCTCGCCAGTGCCGCAGTGTCGTCATGGCCGGTGCCTCGCCGTCATGGCCGGTGCCTCGCCATGGCCGGTGCCTCGCCAGCGTCGTCGGACACTGCCCACCGTGGCTCATCAAACACCGCTCGGATTCAACGGAGGTGCATACACCATCCGACGTACGACCAGCCTGCCTCCAGGTACAGAAACTTCACATGTGTTATACAGGTGACGCTGACTGCGGGCCCCTACACCACTACCTCCACGGCACAGTTTGATGTGTACGACTCCGAACGCCTCACCGCTCAGGAAGCCTCCGGAAACCTCGTCATCTCACCACCCTGGATCGACATGTCCGGCTCCGACGAGATCCGCATCGTCACCGCTACCCCGTCCTTCTCCCCCACCGACCGCCCCAAGCTCCGCATCACCGCTCGTCCCTCCGGATCTCCGGCGCGGCGGCTTCTGGCCACCTGTAGCCACACTGAGGCTGTCACTTGCAATCGCAGCTCGCACAGTGCTGCAGCTGCGGCGGACGCTGGTGCCGCAGCAGTCCCGTTAGCGAGTGGTGGGGCCGATGGCGGCGCAGGTGGTGGGGGCCACAGTGGGAGGCGGCTGCTGCAGGAGGGAGTGTCTGAGGTGGACTGCACTGTGGAGTCGGACCGGGAGGCTCGGTGTCCCTCGGGCAGTGCGGAGGCCGGAGAGACGCTCGAGCTTGAAATGGCCCGGAACGGGCAGGACTTTGTACCCCTGGCATCAGAGGTGTGCCTGCTGCAGACACCAAAGCGGTGCAGCGCTGCTGCTGTGTCACACGGAGAGCAAAATCAAGCAGGGAATTCGTGGCAGCTGCGTTGTGGCGACCTCGCCAGTGTTCCTGCCAGTACTGCTGCTGCCCTGTGTGTTCCGTAAACCACAGCGCTGGGGGGACACGTGCTGCGGCCCCGAACAATACCAAACTGTGCCGCGTGACGGTCACCGCCGCGTCCGACACACACCGCACTGTACGACCCCAGCAGTATCTGTGTTCATCTGCATCCCCCGTAGCACACCGGTTGCAAGCCGGCTGCTGCGACGCCACGTGTTCCCCCGCTGCAGGTTGCCGTCGTCGATGACACACCGCCCACCGCCGCCGACGACTTTTTCGTCGTCGCCGCCTCCGTGCAGACCCGCCTCGACGTCCTCTCCAACGACGCCGCCGCCTTTGGCGCCCTCGCCGTCGCCTCCGCCACCGCCTCCACCCACGGCATCACCTCCCGCTGCGCCAACGCCACCTGCCTCCTGTACACCCCCCGCTACCGCTTCTCCGGCTACGACGCGATCACATACACCGCAACCGACGAGCGCGGCCGCTCCGCCACCGCCACCGCCACCCTCCGCATCGCGACCTCCCCCCCGGCGTTCTCCGGCCTCCCGGCCGCCGCCGCCACCCCCCAGGCCGCCGCCGTCACGCCGTTTGCCGGCGCCGCGGTCACGTACGACGACCAGGCGTGGAACCTCACCCTCGCCGTGACCTTCCGCACCGACGGCCACGCGGCGGCGGCCGGCGGCTGGCAGGCCGACACGCTGTCGCTGCTGCCGGTCGGGTCCGCCGTGGCCCCCGGCAGTCTCCAGGCGCTGGCGCTGCTGGCGCGCATGCAGCTGGAGGTCGTGGACGTGGCAGCGGTGCGCGCACAGCTGCAGGGCAACCTGTCGGAGGTGACGCGGCTGCTGAACGACGTGACGGTGCGGCCGCCGGAGGCCTTTGCCGGCGCGGCGCTGGTGACGCTGCAGGTCTGCTCCCAGTGGACCGAGTGCTCGGTGCGGCCCCTCGCTTGCATGCCTCGTTACATTCATAATAATACAGGCTGAAACGGTCATTCTACTATTCAACAGCGGTGTGTCTGTGGACATGGCAGCTCCAGCGCACACGCGGCTCCCGCCGCTCGCGGCCAATCCAGCGGCCTATTGTCACCGTGTCACTTGCAGGAGCATCCAGCACTGTCACAAACCACCACTTGCAGGAGCATCCTAGTGTCACTGTGCAGCAGGCAGTGTGAACGAGAACGGCTGAGGCGCGTTCTGTCATGCCTTACATGGGCATCTGCTACACACTGGCCCATGCGGAGCACAGACACTGGTAGCTCTCACAGTCACACGGACTACTGGTCGATGTGTGTAGGAGGCGAGTGTCCCTCTGTGGATCGCGCCAGCCATCGGGGCCTCTTACACCCCGGCAGTGGCGGCCCCGGTCCTCCCAACACACTCCTTCCTGCTCCCGGCTGCCGCGGACTGCTCCGACGCCGCCATCGCGATTCACCGCCGCTCGGGCTATGGCATGCTGAACGGCGTGCCTGCGGCGCCGGACGACATCGAAGTCACGCAGGCGGACCGAGATGCATGCTCCGCATGCATGGATGCAAGCGAGGAGTCTGTCGCCGTGGTCCTGAGCGTCAATTTCGCGTTCCCTCAGGCGGTTGGACAGGTTTGCGACATCTACATGCTTTTTGCATTGGGGTATGCACAGGGGGGCTTCATGTGAGGTGCACACAGCACGTCGCATGTGGCTGACAGAGCACACAGCACGCCGCGTGTGTCTGGGCATAGTGTGCATCCGACGAGTGAGTACAGGCAGCCCATCTCAACTCCGCTGCCGCTCTGCTTTTTTTTCTGCTCGTAGCGCGCATGGCAATGCTCTGTGGTCACGTCATGGCAGCACACAAGCGGGTTGCAGCGCACAAGCGGGTTGCATGCGGGTTGCAGCGCACAAGCGGGTTGCATGCGGGTTGCAGCGCACAAGCGGGTTGCAGCGTGTCAACACTGCAGTGGGGGGGCACTGCAACCCGCTTGTGTGCTTGACGCACACAAGCGGGTTGCAGCGTGTCAACACTGCAGTGGGGGGGCACTGCAACCCGCTTGTGTGCTTGACGCACACAAGCGGGTTGCGTGGCTGTGCCCTGCCGGCCCAATGCCCACTGCATCGACCCCGACCAACCCGCCTCCCTTGACGGCATGTCCATATGCGCCAAGGGTGGCCCAGGGGCCAAATGAGTTTCACCGCTGCAATGCAAGTGACCACATTGCGCTATTGCAACATCCTATCCGCTTGCAGGTTGCGGGGGTGCCCACGCTGGCGTCGGTGGTGGCGGAGGCGCCCAGCTTTGTGCGGGCGCACCCCGCCGGCTCCGTCATCGACTACACTAATGCGGCGTCCTCAACCCTCCTCGGCCTGCCTGCGGGCCTGACCGTGGGCAGCCTGCTCAGAGGCAACCTCACAACTCTGATCCTGTCGGTGCGACCCGGATGATGGCAGGGGTGCCTTTGGCCCCAACTCGATGCAAGCGCATGCTGCACAGGCGCTCGCTTGCTCGTTGCATCGTTCATCGCGATGTCGTGCAATGCGACCCAGATCTTGACATCATCGCGCCATGCATGACGGGATACCCCATGCTCGCACTCTTTGTCATGTGGGCTAGCGCCCATCGCTCCGCCGTGTCGACTGAAAGCTGCAATATCAGTTTCAGCGCATTGTACATTGTTTTTAACTAGTTCTATGTGTGCCCTGTTCCAATACCACCCCAGCGGCTTGCCAAACGTGTGGAACAGAAGTCTGCACTACTGACTCTGTAGCTTACGTGTTCAGCCTCTGCCCGTGCAGCCCTCACCTGGGCCCGCTGCATGCAGAGTGAGCGTGCTGCAGACGTCGCCGCAGCCGCGCGCACCCTCATCCTCTGTGCACCAGCACAGCAGCACACCCCATGGCCCCTGCGCCTAGCTGCGTCCATCACAGCCTCCTCCACCCTGCCCTCCTCTGTCCCGGCCGCCTGCGCGACCCCGTCCTACCGCTCCAGCCTGGGCGCGTCGCTCCTAGACACGCTGTGCACGCTCCCGTCCATCACCGGATCGCCCTCATCCCGGAGACTACAGCAGGCCG
>JALKAD010000190.1:194550-206399 GCA_024500015.1 Ulva compressa | reverse complement strand
TGAATTAAAACAGCTTCAGTATTGCTCCACAGTTCCTCAACGTTCTCACACTACATTCACTGTAAATCACTGTTCACCACCGCGTACACCACACTCAGAACTGCTCCACTGGCACGCCCAGGCCCGGCATGAAGAGCTTGCCAGTATTGCGTACAAGAGATGTGTTACACGGAGATGAACGCAAGAGCCCGGCAGCGAGGGCAACAGCAGGAAATCAGACAGCCAAAACCCCCTCGAAAGCAGACAACAACAACAAGCAGCAACTGTCTCGGGCGAAAAGCCACAACGAATCCAACACAGCCGACACAACCACACCCACGCATCCACACACACACACACACTCCCGCACCCCACCACCACGACCCCGCGCCACAGCCTCACACAGCAACCACCCGCCACACTACGTACTACCGCCCACCCGGCAGACCCGGCCGCCACCGACCCCCCAACAGCAGCACCCCCACTACAGCCGGCCCCAGTCAAACACTCCATCACCGCTTGTGAGAGCTCGGGGGCTGACGCCCCCACACAGCAGGGCGTACCAGCACGCCCCCTCCGGTTGCCCGGCAGGAGCCTGAGGGCGGGACGCGCAGGGCACGAGCTGCGTCGCAGCGCTCCCCCCGCGCCAGCCCACGCGGAGGCAGGGCGGGCCAGCACTACAAGACGCGGGGCCAGCCTGCGCCGCCGCAACCACGGCCCATCAAGGCGGCCAGCGGCCGCCTACAGCACGTCCGACAAGAGATGTGCATACAAGAGATGTGCATACACCAGCTGTGTCTTGCACAGCATGCAAGTCTCGCATTACAGGAAGACAAGCCTTGGGTTGTGTTTCAGCAGGTATTGCAGCACCGGTATTCGGTGATTCGTCGACAGTGAAGGCAAATTACTAAGTAGTTATTGCTTATCAATGCACAGGACAATATGACCGTTGAGCAGTGCGACGTTTCGCCGCGCGCCCGTACCATCCCAAGTGAGCTTGTGTATGGGGTACAGGCGCGCGGCGACACGTCGCCTTGCTCTACGTTCATGTTATCCTGTTTATTTAGTTTACATCAGCGTTCTATTACACTGCTATTCAATGACTGGTTGATCATTCTGGCTAACAGCCAGAATGATCAACCAGTCAACCGAATAATACCAGTGTAATGGAACGGTGATGTGTACGGGCCCAGAGTTACAAGGTGAGACAGTCCGCAGTCGTTGTCGATACCGCAAGATATAGACCTGCTGAAACCCTGGCATCATTCACGAACACAGTGTCGCTACCAAAGCCGTAGGACACCAAGCCACTCTCAGTAAGTCAAGACTGACGTGTCGTTCCACAACAGCATACTTGCCTAGGTGAGGGAAAGGTTACGCCCTTCCCGCCTGGACGTCGGGGACATAATAACCGCACAAGTAGCAACCATCAACGCCTTGTGTGGCCCAGCCATTTAATCTAATACAGTGGCTAGGAATGCTACGAGAAGCGCACCTGCACGCTATTTGCCTTGGCACTGGTATAGCGACATGCCACAGCCGCATCAGAAGGCATTGCATCCATTACAAGAATTAAGACCTGATAAACAGAGTACTGGTCAACAATCCGCCATTGCTGCCACAACACAGAAGACTCACCTACCTGATCTGCGACGAGCACACTACCTCAATCATCGACGACGCTTTCTAGACAGCAAAACGTTACCCAGATGAATGTCAGTGGTCTTGTTACGTGGCTGGATGTCTGTCGCTACAACTACCAGATCATCATCGTCACTGTCGGGTGCCTCCTGCCCCGGCGGTTTCTCTTCACCGGTACCCGCTGCAAAGACATCCCCACCAGCATGCATGGCACCACCAGGCGAGCACCCTCTGACAGACTCCAGCTCTCGCTGCCTGCCGGCACCTCCTGCGCCTCCAACGCTTCCTCGGTTATGATGAGGCCTTGGAGCCACATGCATCACACGAGGCACACGGGGCGGCGGAGCATCCGCATGGATGTCTGAACCACTCGCCCGGCTCCTCCTCGCTCCGCCAGGCTCCTCCTCACTAGAACCAGAACTGGTGTCACTATCACAGCCAGACTCGCCGCGACCTGACGCAGGAAAGGCCGCCTCAGCCGTGCGCACATCATGACCTCGAACCTGCCGCACGCCAGAGCCTGCCGGCGCATGCATGCCCCGAGCTGGCACCATGACGCTAGCCGCCGCAACCGTCCGGGGGTTGCCGGTTGCCGCCCGTGGCCGTTTCGGCGCACTTGAGACGCGCTGCAGCAATGGGCCCCGCGCCTGTGCGTAATCACTCACCACATCAGCGCCATCAGCACGCGCACTGTCCGGCTCCGCCCCGGCTGGCGCCGCGCTGTCGGGTGCGCCACGCGCATGCATGCTGCTGGACGGTGTCGGATCACCAAGTGACCCATCCAGGGCCGCGTCATCCGTCGACCGTATGTCCGCCTGCTTCCGGACTTTCTCAATCATCGCATGCGGATGAAACCCATCAGCGGCTTTAGCAGCGCTGCCCTCAAAGCCCTCGTTTAGGCCGTTGAACGGGCTGGCATGGGGCGGTGAACCCGCAGCCCCTGCTGCGGCCCGTACAGCATCCTTCGCGTCCGGCGCGGTCAAAGCTGGCAAGCTTGAGCGCCCCCCAACCCCTCCCACCACTGGAGGGTGTCCAGGGCTATCCCCCACACGCTGTCGCCCGGCTGGCGCTGGGCCACAAGCTGCTGAGCTCGCACCTCCGCCACTGCGTGCATTCTGCACCGGGGGCCCCGCCGGCGCGGGAGCAGGCGCTGCGAGCGTCGGTGATGCCGCAGCGGCGGGCCACCGCCGGTCGTCGGTCCGATCGTCGCGCGGCATGCCCAGAAAGAACGACGCATCAAATGCCGGCGCACAGCGCTCCTGCTGCGCCTGCTGCGCGGGCGCTTGCATGCAACTGCTGGGACCAGCACCAGTAGCCACACGCGCCCCAGCGCCCGCATCAGGTGCATCTGTGGCCCCCCCCGGCCTGTCGGCGCAACGCTCAGCACGAGGCTTCCGGTCAGCATGCACAGCGGCGCCTCGGTCCTGCTGTGCCCCCGCCTGCGACACGTGCTGCGGCACAGCAGCGCGGTCGGCCGGCCGAGCGTTGGCGGTCGCGCACAGCAGCGTGGTCCGCCGGCGAGCGCGCACAGCAGCGCGTGGTCGCGCGTGTGCCAGCGCGCACAGCAGCGTGGTCGGCCGTGCGACGCCACAGCAGCGTGGTCGGCCGTGCCAGCGCGCACAGCAGCGTGGTCGGCCGTGCCAGCGCGCACAGCAGCGTGGTCGGCCGTGCGAGCGCGCACAGCAGCGTGGTCGGCCGTGCCAGCGCGCACAGCAGCGTGGTCGGCCGTGCCAGCGCGCAAGCAGCGTGTCGGCCGTGCGCGCGCACAGCAGCGTGGGTCGGCCGGCGAGCGCCGGCAGCAGCGGGTCGGCCGTGCCAGCGCCACCAGCGTGGTCGGCCGTGCGAGCGCGCACGCAGCGTGGTCGGCCGTGCCAGCGCGCACAGCAGCGGTTGTCGGCCGTGCCAGCGCGCACAGCAGCGTGGTCGGCCGTGCGAGCGCGCACAGCAGCGTGGTCGGGCCAGCGCGCACAGCAGCGCATGGTCGGCCGTGCGAGCGCGCACAGCAGCGTGGCCCGTGCCGCGCGCACAGCAGCGTTGTCGGCCGTGCCACGCGCACAGCAGCGTGGTCGGCCGTGCGAGCGCGCACAGCGTGGTCGGCCGTGCCAGCGCGCCATCACGTTGTCGGCCGTGCCGCGCGACAGCAGCGTGGTCGGCCGTGCAGCGCGCACAGCAGCGTGGTCGGCCCGTGCGAGCGCGCACAGCAGCGTGGGTCGGGCCGTGCCAGCGCGGCACAGCAGCGTGGTCGGCCGTGCCAGCGCGCACAGCAGCGTGGTCGGCCGTGCCAGCGCGCACAGCAGCGTGGTCGGCCGTGCCAGCGCGCACAGCAGCGTGGTCGGCCGTGCCAGCGCGCACGGCATGCCTGGGGGACGTCTCCACTGCCGCATGCGCAGCACGCCCGTGGGCCGAGGAGGGCTTCCGCCGCTCTTCGACATTGTCCGAGCGGGCCGGGCGCACGGCGTCTGCGGGAGACGCGATGGCCATCGCGCCTGCCGTGGCACCAGCGCTGCCGGAGGTGCCGCGTGACGACTCGCACGGGGGTGGCGCGCCGTCAGGGGCGCACGGCGCGCCGTCGCCGCTCAGGTGCGCGAGCTTTTCCTTGAGGATTGTGAGGGAGAGGTCGAGGCGGCCTTGCAGGCTGGGCGCGTTCATGTGCGACATGAGGTCGATCGCGCCTGCCACGTGCTTCCTCTGCTGCGTGCGCTGCGCGGCGACCGGCAGCACGGAGGTTGACACCTGCACCCCAAGTGTGACCAAACATGCACGATTCCACAGGTCGCCCATGCATGTTTCACGGAAGATCGAGTGTCACAGACACACGAAACGGTCGTCGCAGACGAGCGGCACAGGTAGCGATCAGCGCCATCATACATCGCAGCCGCACCACCGTCCTGATGGCGTGTGTGCTACACGCACAAACAGGCAGGCCCCAGCAGCGCTGGGAGGGAAGAAATCATTTAACAACAGCTCAGGTACAGGAACGGTACACAACTGGTACGCGCACGGTGACCCCATGGCCACACCCTGGTGTGAACCGCACTCGCAAGGAACAAAACCGGCAGCGCAAACACACAGTACACTGACCCTCTACGCAATGAGGCGTAATCCACGCACAAGCACCACTGGCAAGTGCTGGGGACAGTGGCGCCTAGCCAGTGCGAGTTTAAATCTGGCGCGTGTTTGTACACATGTGAAAGGGTGAGCTGGGGCGGCACCTGGTCGATCGCATCTAGGAGCTTCACGCAGGTGCGGGACAGCGTGGTGGCAAGCGTGTGCCGCATCTCCCAGTCCTTGTGAGCCTGCCTGATCTTATTGATGATGGTGTCAGTCTGCTGCTTGAAGTATGCTTCCCCGTACTGCAGCAGCAGCTCCTCCCCCTTTTGAATCGGCTTCAGTGCGACGCCTGCCTGCATTTCGGTGCTGCCTAATCGGAGCAGCTCGATCCGGCAGCTCGCGAGATGGCATCGAGATGTCAATTCGTGACGAGATGGCATCTCGAACAGCATGGCACAGCATGTCACAGCATGGCACAGCATGGCACAGCATGGCACAGCATGGCACCGATGCCTCGAGTGTGCACACGCGGCAGGAGCCTACTTGACAACCACCTGCCATCGCTCCTTGCACACATAGAGCTAGCAACGTGCTGCACTGTCAACTGTTGAGCTAGCGTGGCACATAGCGTGGCACACAGCCCTCCACATGCAAATAACCAAGGAGTGACCGAAACTCACATGGGCATGCTGGCGGCAGCTCCGAGCGCTGATACAGAAACTCGACAGGGGCTGGACGACATACACACCGAAACGCTTTCCGAACCAGCGCATGTGTTGCAGTGACTGGCAGTTTGAAGCAGTGTGTGCTGGGCGTTTTGCATATTCACAGCAGGTACTTACAAAAGGTACTTACACAGACAGAGCTGGGAACTGGCACTGCAGTCTGGCAGTCACAGAGAGCCCTGGAGGTGGAGGTAGGAGGTGCCAGGGGACTGGCAGCCGTCGTGCCAACTGCGTTTGCCTGTATGTCGTTTGGAGGTGTCCCAAACGAGATGAAAAGCAGAAACGGGACCATAGATCACAAACAGGGTGACCAAGTGGCGTTTGCATTGTAGTTACTAGTCCTGTGATACATATGCAAGCAACATGTACATGGCACATACTCCGACCGCACCATGAAAAACTCGACTTCTACCGCTTCATTGTCCTTCACATTGAAAATCACACATGGCTTCATTTCCACATTCGCAGTCCGCCTCGTACGACACCCAGCAATCCACTCTTCTGCAGACTCGCCCTGTGCTTCAGCGAGGGCGGAGGCGGTCTTGAAAACGTTGTTTGCGAACTCCGTGCCAAGTGCATCCTCAAGCGAGGAGCAGTCATTCAGAAAGCCGCCCCAGCTGGTCGGCAGATCAACGTATGGCCTGCATTTTCGCCAGTATCTTTAGCTGAGCAAATCAAAGCATCCGCCCATTCACAAGCACGTATTTGGGCCCAGGTGTGGCCTGATGTGAGCGTGCACAGCCATATACTGAGTATATGCTAACACTGAACCACCTCAATTGTTAACTAGCGCACACACAGCGTAGTCCTTCCCTGTGCCTGTTCCTTGTCTTCCTTGTGAAAGCCGTTTATACGGACGAGTGAGGTGACCGTGCTGGTTTGTTTTGTTCCATGCTTTCTTCCCTCGGCACTGCTGGTTTGCACTGTGATGGATCAAGGCCCCAGCAGCGCCGAGGGAAGAAATCCCAGACCAAAATGACCAACCACAAGCAGCACCGCCATGCAACACATGAACCGCACGCACCAGGAACGCAACCGGCCACGCAAAACACACAGCACGCCGACCCAGCGCAGCATGCCGCCGTCTACGCGCAGGCACCAGGTGCAGGGCACCACGGCGCCAAACCGGCGCGATGTCGGTGCAAAGCTAGCCACAGCAGCTCGCATGGCCACGGGCACGACACGTCGCCGCGTTGGCGCGCGGCCATGCGTGCCTGCCTTGGCCTCGGCCGCAGACTCAACAGTGCTGCCAGTGGAGTTACTGCCTGTCAGCACCGCTGTCAGGGGAGAGCAGTGGCTTGAGGTGGAACGGGGTGGGACGGGGTGGGAGGCGGAGCACCTGCGGCGCCGCCCCTCCCCGCTCGGTTGAAGGTAAGTTTGCTTTGAAATCCCTCCCCGCTCCGCAGGGGTGGGACGGGGAGGGGGCGGCGGTGCCGGGGCGTCGATGTATGACAATGCAACACAAAGAGCGTGGCCCAGGTCAGCTTCATTGCGCAGCATGGTGCACGAGCGAATATACGTCAGAGAGTGACGGGTCAGAGTGATGGCACTGTGTATCGTTGATAAGATTGTGAGGGAGAGATGCTGATGACCTTTCGGAAGGTTCCAGCGGCCTCCATGTGACACCTGACAGGAAGCACCGGCGGAACCCGCAAGGCTTTGGGGGGAAAGCAATCGTGGAGCATGCGAGCCGCGGACAGGCACCGACCACAGCACCCCTGTGGACCGGGGTGGAATAATTGTAAAAAAAAAAAACTGCAGCTGCGTGCTAGCAGCATATATGCGCATTGAGCTCATTAAGGCACTGCCTCATGGCAGGTGGAGGCGCACGGGCTGCTCAGAAGTGTCTCCCTCACCTGCCGTTTCCCCAACGGGATTGCCTCGGCATACAAGAACTGGCAGTACGCCTGCAAGCACGCAGACTGACGGGTGGTGGTGTTCTGCCAGTTGTCCACAGGGTGTTCTGCTGTAGGGCGATAGGGCCGATGCACATGTACGGGGTGTTGTGAGTGCATGCAGCGGCAGGTTGACCTTCTGTGCCAGAGTAGCTGTTGTTAGTGTGATGATGGCATGCGTACGCGTTCGTCGGGTGAGCATACCTCATGCGGTGGTGACGCCCGCTCGAATGCGCTTTCTTCGCCCGCCGTGATCACATGCCCACGGTACAACAGGACAACTCTGCCAGCTGCCATGTTCTTGCGCGCGTACACACCATGTGAAGCTCGAGTTGAATCGCCGAGCTGCTTCAGCACATAGCTGATCAGCCCCGGTGGGGTGTCTTTGGTGCTTTCCTCTATGCACACATTTGCACGTGTGGCATCGTCTCCACTGCGCAGGCCGACCACTGCAAACACATTTGGAAGATCATCGACTGAGATGCATTGAAGGGGTGCCAGTTATGTATCAGGCTGCGTAGCACATGTGGGACGGACAACGTCTAATGCCGAGATGCGCACCCTCTCTTCTGAAGGGCTGTCCACCGAACGGATTCACCCACCGGATCACATCCGGAGATTTTTCGAGAGTGAGTAGCTGGTGTTCCAGATTGTAGTTGCTTGTTCGCAGGATCCACTCGTTGCAGCTGCAGGCCAGAGTTTGCAACGCTTCAGCTGTTGCACACGGTGTGCGCGGAGGTAGATCCAAAGTGTGCACGCAGAACTCTTCAAATGTCTGGACAGGGAATGGATTAGTGTGCCTGCCGTCGCCCATCCTGTCGTCGCCGATCGCGAAGGGCCAGCGCTACATGTCTATCACCTTTCAAGCATTGGGCATAGACGCACAGGACGCAGAGCGCTTTTCAGAACACTTGTCTGAGGCGAGACGGAGGGATTCTCATCTGAGCTCCGGCCTGTCTCCACTGTCGCAGAGCTGCCTTGGGTTGCGATATTTACCATGCAGCTGCAGTGTCGCAGGTACCGGTGGCGTTGGTGCGTCAGCTGCAGGAAATCCATGCCCAAGAGCAGGCTGAATTAAGAGTCATCGCGCAGTGAGAGATGTCGCATTTTGAAAGTAGTTCAGAAGTCTGTGCGTGGATTGCAACGCCGCGCATGGTGCTATTCGTGCATCTCCGCCGGGCTTGATTGCAACCGTGCCTGCTCTGTTGCATCGTTGACAGCTGTAGCGATCATACACTGAATACATGCAACCTATATTAGCTGTCTCGCCGTTGACGTGTAAATCTCAGGCTGCGTGGAGCATCGGTCGTAACACATTCGCGCTGCACTACGTGAGGGCCCTGTCCGCACAGGCGATGGCTCACTGCGACGGTCCATCAGTCAACGTCGCCCTCCAAAATTGAGCCGGATGTCTGGTCAAGGAGTGGTCCCATGTAGGGAAGTCACTGTCACCGCCGTCCAGCGCCTTGCATTTGGCGTCTACAGCGACGACGAAGTGCGTTTCATGGACGAGTGCCTAGATCCCAGATCACGCCGCGAAATGTTGCCAACTGGGATTCAGATACACAGCCTACCTTGTTCAAGGTCCAATTATTCAGCGACCATCTTGGACAGTTCCCATGCACCGGTGCAGGTGAAACGCTTGAGCGTCAAACGCATCACGAATCCAGTCACCTTGGATTCGTCAGGCAATGCTTTAGCAGACGGACTTTATGATCCATCTCTAGGCATACAAACAGGGGTCTTCGCCGCACGAGAATGTGTTACTTGCCGGCTGAACCAGGCTAGCTGCCCCGGCCATTTTGGGCACATCGAGCTGCCCGTGCCGGTATACAATCCGCTCCTATTCAAGTACGATCCATATGTATAAGTTTGATTGTGGTTTCAAGATGACTGCCTTGTAATAGCGCCCTGTTCACAGATCATTGAAGCTCGCCGTGCCCGGTTTAGTCAAGTGTAGTGCATGTAGCACAGGATGCCATGTACGAACAGGCCTTTCGTTCCCGCTGTTGCTACAAGGAGCATCTTTTGTTACCCCCTGTGGAAGGTTGGGAAGACAGGCTGACATGATTGCCTGCTCAAATGCATGATGTCTCTGCCTTGCCGCTTGTCTGCTGTATGGCAGACTTGCAACGCTCAGTTGCATTGGTTTGGATCACCTTAATGTCATGCCGAGGTACTCTGAGCAGTCGTGCAAGCATCACTAGTTTGTGCACATCAGCGGCTGCAGCCCGATCTGAGGGTGACATGGCACTGCCATGTAGGGAGCTCCTTCAGCTGCTGAAGAGCTGTTGCCTCAACTGCGGCCATCTACGCATCCCTGCTCCCATGAAGGCCAGCCTGAAGCGCAAGTTGATGCTGCTGCTGACCGGGGACCTCGCCGCAGCTGCTGGCGTGAGCAAACCGGTCAAGCGCAGCAAGGCTGCAGATGACGACGATATAGAGCTGGCAGGCATCGATGCAGATCCTGGCATGAGCGACATCGAGCTGGAAGAGCAGCACAGCCGTGCAGACGGACCCATCACGTCAAACATCCTGTCAGAGCTCAATGTGCGATTGCCTCCTGTGGCACACCAGTGTGAATTGGTCCGGATGTAGCACATACGCCAGGTTCATCCTGCCTTTCAGCTAGCTTCTGCCACAGCCTGTCGCCCACAGCAGCTGGTGTGTCGAAGCACAGACTTCTGTAGGTGGCGTCAACTGATGAGGTGCTTGCACGCGTATTTCGTCGCGATGTGATGCCTGTCCAGCCAGCATCGGCTGTGCTGTTCCTGCACCATGCCAGACTGCATCGATAGGCATTGACAGGCTGCTGCTGCTGCCGTGCGGCGTTCAGGTCGCGAGGTGAGCTCGCATTGAGCTCGGTCGCAAGTTCTTTGTCGTTGCAGTGTGAGTCCCGAATGACTGGAAAAGAGTGATGCAGTCCAAGGCAGGCGTCTGACACACTCTGGAGACAAGTGTGTGTTGCTGCAGGGCACGATTTCATCGCTATTCTCTGCCATCAACCAAACCTGTCCTCTCTGCAAGTGCGTGTCTCCCAAGGTCAAGAGGCTGGGGAAGTTTGCCGTCATGCTGAAGCCACTGGGTGACAAGCAGGCGGCGAGGAACGCCAACCATAACTTCAGGTTCACGTACGCATTCCCCTTGCCTCTGTGTACTGTGGCTGTATGTACACTGCGAGAGTCGATCTGCGATGCATGCACAGTTGCGGCCGTGCTCCTCGCATGCATCCCGTGCACCGCATACACTGCCCGCAATGGTAGTGAACTGCTGCGGCCGGAAGTGGACTGCTGCGGCCACGTTCCAACACACTGTACAGAGAATACTTTGCAGAGGCGTGTGCTTGCAAGTGGCCATGATCTGTCATACTGTACTACAGGGACACATATGTAGGACATGCTGCACTCAGACTGCTGACAAACCTCTGCAGCGTGTTTTTTCCCTTGGTGATGGTGTGGTGGTGGCCTCTGGCTGCCTCGTCAGCCATGTTTGTGTGTATCATGCTTGACAATTCGCCTGTTCGAACCACTTTCGTGACGACAACTGGGTCAGAGCCCCTGGGAGATGCAACTGCAGATGTGTGTGATTGTTTTTTAGGGCACTGGAGGGCACCGAGAACGAGCTGTTGCACGATGTGGAGGCGGATGCAACGCCTGAAGCAAGCAAGTCTGATGAGGAGAAAGACGAAGAAGACAAAGGATCAGATGACATGTCGGTGGATCAAGATTCGAAGAAGGACAGGGAGGCGGAGGAGGCACCGGTGGTGTCCAGCAGTGGCGAAAAACGGAAGCGGGGCGAGCTGCTGAGTGGCCTGCAGGCCACACAGCCTGTGGGCCTCGTTCCAGCCCAAGTGCATGCAATTATCGCGGCCTTGTTCGCTGTGGACAACGACCTTCTCAGTCTCATCTTTCAAGCGCAGGGAGCCATGGAAGGCAGGCGCTGCAGCAAGGCCAATGCAGACATGTTCTTCATCCGCACGCTGGCCGTGCCACCCATCAAGTTCCGGCCTGTCAGCGAACTGAATGGGATCACTTTCGAGCATCCGCAGAATGTCATCATGGCCAAGGTGTGGTTGCCAGATTTTCTCGCTGCCTGAAGTGCCCGTTGTGACCACCATGTCCAAGTAGCTCTTGCTCTATGCCCCCATTGCACAGTTTCAAGCCTCTGTTGCGCGTTTGGCATTTATGCAGAACCAATGTCTCCTAGGAAGCATGTAAGTGTGTGCTGGTTTGTGCCATCCGCTAATTGGAGTCATACATAGCCCTGGTAGCCACAGCTCCTGCCACTGGTGTCCACTCTGACAGGGTCAGGAGTATGCACCTCGCGAAGGAGTGTGGCCTGCTTGTGATGCGACGGCCTGAACAGCAGCGTCTGACAGTGATCACTGCCGATTACTTCCGATTCACAAGCTGCTGCTGTTGCCCAGTGTGCTTCTGTGTTAGGAACTGCGTTAGGAACTCCCGGAGCACCTGTTCCTGCATACCGTGCCAGTCCTCTCCCTCTGGCAGCAAGGTCTGCCTCAAAGAGCGCACTACACAGCGTAATCACCAGGCGTTCA
>JALKAD010000190.1:172483-189281 GCA_024500015.1 Ulva compressa | reverse complement strand
GGTGGCATGCCGCAGTGACCCGATCGCCTGTTCAGCCAACTGGCAGCCAACTGGATGTCAACACTGATCACAAGCAAGCGCTTGCATCTGGCTGATCGGTGCCAGATATTGCAGAGGAGCATGCATCTCCGCCGGACGTGCCAGCATCTGCCCCCGCAGGCCCGGCGCCGGCAGAAGCAGTCAGAAGTCGTGAGCGCGCCGCTTCCACTGCCGCGCCAGCCCCGAGTCGAGCACGCGCCCGTCGCTCTCCACGTGAACACGCGTCTTCGCGTGCACTCACATCCCCGCATGCGCGTGCGCCCCCGCATACCCCGGCCACTGCCAACGAACAGCTCCATCAGGAGGGAGCTGGGGACACTCAACCCTCTGGCACTGCTCGTGCCGCCTCTCCCGTGCCAGCTGCCCCCCTGCGTGCTACAGAGGCGGGTGCCAGTCAAGCCCAGCCGGAGCTGGCACAGCGCACGGCACCCGCAGGCACCTCCTCCCGCAGCGCGGCACAGCGCGAGCCTGACGCAGGGGCAGCTGGAGCGCCTGTAGAGCAGCAGCGCGAGCCAGCTGGTGCGGCGGCTCCCAACGTGCTGCTGCGGAAGGTGCTGCTGGCGGCGACTGCTGCTGCTCGAGAGCATGTCTCAGCCGCTGGCACGCCTGCCGCCTCCCCTGGTCCTGAAGATGAACCTGGCATGGGAGAGGCCTCAGGAGGAGAGGTGTCCGAGGGAGGTGCAGAGGAGACCGGCGCCACGACCGAAACGGCCTCTGACCCGCAGCAATCTACCGACGATGGCAGTGCTGATGGCGTGACCGGAACGACGGCAGGTGACGGCCCGGCCACGGACTTGTACTCTACCGCCTCTGAAGAAGAGGTGCGAGCCTGGCATCGGCTGGCTGCGATGCAGAGTGTGGCTAGAGCCATGCGCACAGCATGCCTGCTGCCATGCACCTCGGGCACCCGGCCGCGTGCCTGTACTTGCATTCTGAGTAACGTCGGCACCGTCATTGTTTGGTTCTTGTTTTCAGCTGTTTTGTGTGTAAAGAATTGTGACACTTTTGTGCAGGCAACCTCCAGCGGCTCATCCATGCACCCCACACCGACGCGGCGCGGCCAGAGGCGTCCCACAGCGCTGCGTGCTCCGTCGGAGGCTCTAGACACTGCTGTTGCTGGGCCTGTCTGCACGGCGTGTGGCCAGGTGAGCCTCCCCGCTGTGCTGGTGTGTTACCGGCCATAAAACTGGCCCACAATGAGACACGGCTGTACACGCAAAACAGGCAGTTCGAGTTGGTGCAGCCCGCTAGGAAGCATGGGCCGCGGCCTACATGCTGCTCAACCTGAACGTGCTGCATACTGACTGCATGCATCATGGGCGGTACTGCAGTTTCACCGTTGCTGTGTTCACGGGAAGACATGTGCGAGGCCGTGTGTATGTGTGGTGTGTCTGCCGCCGACGGGTAGTAGTGCTGTCGGCATTCAGGCAGGGGTCGAGCACCGTGATCTGACGAGAGTTGATCTGCCCCGTGGTCCAACTCAGAGTTGATCTGCAGGGGACAGCTGCACTGGCCGGCGCACGCGTCGATCCTGCGTCGGTCACGGCTGCCGTGAAGCAGTTCACGCGCGAGATGACCTCGAGAGCACAGCTGGCGGATTCCGCGCTGCGTGCTGCGCATGCCGACCACGGTGCCGTCATGTCGGCCGTGCAGGCGGCGCTGCTGCAGCTGCGCAGTCTAGGCGACCCGGTCGGCGGCCTGGTGCGCGGTTGCAGCGCAGAGCGGACCCCCGCGGGCTCCCCAGACGTCGCTGACGGACCATGCACTGTCGCTGCATGCGCTGGCGCGACCAACGTGGTTGCGGCGGGCTCTCCAGTACATGCAGCCGTGGACCCCCCGCTTGGGGCGGGCTGCACAGGCCCGGATGATGTGGGGACCGCTGTGGTGGCAGATCCCGCATGCGGCGCACTCGCGGCAGCCGGGGAAGACTCATTCAACCAAGTGTGCCACCGATGCTCCTTGCAGGCCGCTTCCCTGTTGCCATGCGTGGCCGGGTCTGCGGACCGCAGATGCCGAGTACGCGAGTACATTGCACATGCTAATTGTCACAACGCGTGCCCAGAGGAGTGCCACGAGCGCAGGCTGGCGGCCAGGCCATCCCGTACGAACTGTTCCTGCTTCGGCAGTACATTGAACGGTCGTGCTGTGCGTGCTGCGCTCGTACAGTGGCTCTGCCGGATGGCTGAGCTGCGGTGTTCTCGTTGCGTGTGGCACACGTTGCGTGTGGCACCTGCGGCACAGTGTGGTCTTGCTGACAGTGTGCACAGTGTGTACAGCAGGCTTCGGCTGCACAAAGCTTCGGGCAGGCAACGCCATGGCAGCTCTGAGGGGGTGTGCGTGCTGCAGGTTGACGGAGGGTCGCTCATGTGTGCTGTGGAGCGGCTGTGCCAAATGCTGACGGCGAAGGCGGAGGGCGCAGAGCGTGCGCTCCGCGCAGCGCAGCACGAGCACGCTGAGGTCGCTGCGCTCACACAGCGTGTGGCACAGACAGTGCATCCCAAGGCGTTGTGCCGCAGAAGCCGCGGGCCGGTCAAGCATTGACCACGCTTATATGGCAAATAAGAAGAGTTTCATGCATTTGTGTGCGATGTGTGCGCCATGCTTCATAGTGTAGCTAAATTAGAAAACGTTTTACCAGATCTAGTTGAGGACGAGAGCAGGTTCGGTGGCATTGGCAGACTGTCACTGTTCGGGTCGGGTCGGTTGATGAGGAACAGATGGGCATAGCAGGCGGCGCCTGCCTACCCTGCTCGTGACATAATGTGTCGGCATCGATCTGATGCAACTCGCTGATTCCAAGATTTGCATTCAAGCATGTCTGTGTTCATATCGCAATCTGTTCGTTGCGCAGCTGTGCATCATTGCTGTGCGTGTGAGAGCAGGCTGCATTCCACGCACCTGCAGTATAGATTTGTGACCACCTGGTACATTCGCACTGTAGTATTGCTGTTGGTGCTGACATTCCAGGTCGATGGATTTCAATCGAGCACATGAGCACACACGGCACTGTACACTCGGTTTGCAACGACAACAGGAGCAGGCGCCAAGATTCATGTCACTACGGAACTGCTTTCGCAATGGTGGGATGCAGGCTGATGGACAGCCAGATACTGGCTGTCCCTCAGCCTGCATCAGGCTACGCGTGCATGTCCCTCAGCCTGCATCAGGCTACGCGTGCATGTAGATGCTAGTGGGGTGAAAGCAAGTGTGTGGCTGCCCATGACTGTGACACACTTGACACATAACAAGTTGGCTTCACAACAATAAGAAGGAAAGCCACTGCAACCTTGTACAGACAAACATTTGGGATATCCCATTTGCAGAGCTTACGAGCCTGTCCCTCACTTTATACCAGCTACGATGGGTTGCACTATGTACAGCCATGCCAGAACTGCTATGTCGGCTTCCAGTCACGCTGCTGGTCTTTGCCAGACTTGATATCATCTAGCAGACGTTGAAGCTGATCTCTTGCAATATCAGTCTGCACTTGCTGCTCTGTGCTTTTCTTGGCCTCGAGTTCCCGCATCAGTGCTGGGTCGTAGCTGTACTTGTTCGTCGCACTCATCGTATACGTGCCCGCAAACCACGCCCCGCCTATGGCACCTCCCCAGAAAAGACTTCTAGCCCACCACGAGCTGTTCGACCACAGCGCTACACGTCTCCACACCACAGAAGGGCGGTATGACGACATCGGCACTGGTTGCAACGGCTCGAACAACCTACTCGGTCGGCTGTGAAGAACCGGCTTGAGGTTGTTCACTGGGCTGTGATGGTGCCTGCGGGGCCGCTGAACTGCTGTCACTATCCGGCAGCAGCTCGAAATTGACAATGCGCTCGCGTTGCACACACTTGCGGAGCCGCTTCATATACTGCACGCACTTGTGCTCAACATATTCGTCAGCGGATATACAGTTCAATAGTAATGCTGCTTCCTCCTCGCAAGCAAATTTCGGTTGTACAGGCGGTGCTTTAGGAGGCATCAGCGACAAGTACTTGAGCCCAAGCGAGTGATACACGACACGGCGGCACAGTTCATAAACGTCCAAGGCCGGCCTGTTTGTGTATTTTCATGACTCTCTCCGGATGCGATGCTCCTGGAATCCCGGAGGACACGCAGCGCCTGAGTCCGATCACCGTGGCCACACCTGCCTGGACCATCGATCGCGAACCTTCTTGGGCTGCACGGGACATACATGGATAGCAGCGCGCATAGATTATATACGCTGATAGTTTAGTCTGTTTGACGACATCCTCTAGCCGCAGCGCGGCTCAAGTACCTGCAGATTGACCCACGTCTCCAATACAGCCCACTGAATTGGAGTTCAACTTGTTGCCACATAGTCACGTCGTATACCCGGCATGCCTTCCTGAATTTTCCAGTATTCAATATTGAGCAGCCTCCACGCGATGCGGCGTGTGCATGCCGTTGCGATGTCGATTCGGTGCCGGACAGCCACGGCACTGATCAAGGACCTCACCAACTACAGTGCCCAAGGACCAACAATAAATTGCAATTATCTTTCGCCTGACCTTCTTCGACATGACGGTCGCACGCTGCTGATTCTGCCGCCCTTCCCCAGTCTACCAACAGCTGCACCAACACAAGGCAAGCGTTGCCTTGTGTCGCCTGCACTCCCGTAACTGTCGCAGTTGCGGGCATGCAGATGACCTACCTCTCCCTGACACCCCACACATGGTGCAACCTTTCCGCGTGCCAGTTGCTCCCTGCACGTCGCCCTGCCCTGACCAGCGTTACGCCCCTGCCAATCACAATGCCTGTGTGTTACACGGAGATCGCACGAGCACCTCTACAGGGAGGGCAGAAGCAAGTACGGAAGCAAGGTCGTGACGGCAGTCACACATCTTTGCAAGCAGAGACACGGCCAGCCCGGACACCAACCATTATCGCCACTGATGCCTGCATGTGATGTCTCCGGTGCAGCACTGCGCAGTCTCGTTGCCTGCTTCCCCCATGCCTCTCTCTGTGCGATACTCACAACCCATCAGCTATGTATGCAGCCCACGACAGCACTGGCCGTGCGGTGAGGGATGTACTGCAGTGCGGTACCGCCGATTGCCAGTCTTCCTGTTGGTCCCTGCATACCAACGAGGTCCAAATCAACGAGAGCCAGCCAGCCGAATGTGTCTGTGCAGTGATGCGAGGACCACAGCTGACACTGCTGCACCTGCCATGTGATCGCGTTGCACTATCGAACATCCAAAAGGATTGTGATGAGATCTCCAGCATCCAACAGCACACTGACTGTGTGGGGCACAAAACTGTGTGGGGCCCATGCATGTCTACTGGTACTTTCCACTCTGCCCTGGCACATGTTGGAGCCTGCAACTGCAACGTTTCCGATTGTGGCGTAATGGCCTTGATGACCTGCATGCATTTTCAGTGGGTGGGTGGTCTCCACCTGCAAGCCCACACGCTGGTCCGGTTGCAGGGGCACACTTTGATAGGGGTGGAGTCATAACTGCTCTGCTCCCCTGACCTGCCAAATGACCAATTGATGCCGAATGACCACTTGACAGCGTTTACCTGAGGTGGGCAAGCTCGACTCCCCTGAGGCTGCCACCAGGTTCATGACTCCAACAGCCGAACTGATCTCACGCATCATATGTGACATATATAGAAGCTTTTTATATGGCAACATCTTGTACTTTGCCCACGCGTGCATTGGCACTGGATGACCTGGCCAGGCCTTAGTACACGGCCTGATGAGCCTGAGATACGTACAAGGCCTGATGAGCAGGCATGAATGCAGTTGAAAATAACTGATCGCGCGTTGCAGCACTGCCCCCTACAAGTTCTCTGTTAATCCCACAGCAGCTGACCGCCGTGTGCCTGCGCGCTTGAGCTGTTGGGAACGGCGTCTGTCGCTCTCGGGACTGACAGCAACTTGTTCCCCACGCCGGGCTTCTCGTCCAGATGCCGCATAACGAGTTGGCATCAACGAAGGGCTCATTCGTCCGAGCGGTGCAGGCGCTGTGCTAGTATAGCACACGCGCATCTGCAAGGTGTCCAGGCACCGTGCAGTGCTCAGCATGCACCCGCTCTCGAGTCACGAGCCCTGGTTTCCCCGATGTCAGAACCCCGCTGCTCCACCTTCGCTATTACTTTCACTACTGTCGCGTCTACGTTCAATGCGATGTGCGGAGACGAATGATCTAGGATTCTGACGATTGGCAATAAGCCTGCTTCACAGATGACAAACTTGCGCAGTACGTTCCAAGTGCAAAACTGCATGCAGCTGCACTTGACCAATGGTGCTTTGTACAGAGTCTAACATTGTCGTGTTCGTCGCGCTAGCCCCTGCGCCCTGTTGTTGGCGATTCGTTCACTCGAGGTCATGCCCATGGTCATCAATGCATGTTGGAGCGGCAAGGACCATCAGCAGTGCTCGCGTACATGCTCGCATGTGGTCGTGACACTCAAAGCGCAGGCTGTTCATTTGGAGAGCCTCTCCAGCTGCTCTCAGATGTTGAGTGCCTCAGTGTGATTTAATCTGCGTATTCGGCCTGTAGCGCTCACCTCCGTTGGTCCCTCTTACAGTCCATGGGCGTGTCCTGAACGCTAGCAGTCAGTCACGCAGCAGTCCATTCCAGTTCTTAACGCTCACTCTTTCGTTGATTTCTGTCTGCACCGGCTCCGGCACGTCTTTCCCCCGCGTTGGTGTCCCATTCGGCTCTTCTGCAGTCGAAGTTTGTAATTATAAGGAGCTGAGTGGTCGCATATTTCAAGCTTAAGAAGGCAAGCCAGGCTATCGGTAGGCTCCCTTCTGAGGCTTCAAGCCGCAAGCCAGATGCTGCAGCTTGTGGTTGTGGAGTTCAGTGTGAGCCACGGAAGGCGAGGGACGGGTGAAAGTTGCTGGAGCCGTTTGGTGCACAGAAGCGCTCATCACGCCGGCATTCCCGACGCAGGGCCTTTACAAACATGTATTAGATCTTTAGTCAGTTCCGTGACATGTTCGTCTGTTCCACTCTGACAGGGCAGTGGTGCCAGAGTGCACAGTGGTGCCGTAGCCGAAGAAGAGCGCCGTGGCTACGTTCTTGCTGATGCCCCGCACGCCTAGCCTTTCATATTGTAATATTATACGTCGTTAATACCACTCTCCCTGCGTTAGCAGCAACTGCAGTAGCAGCTGCAGTGTAGCGAACTGCCGGTTGAGCTTCTGCGTTTTGTCTGCGATAGCCGTGGACACGCCGCTTGCATGCCCTAACAGGATGCGGGTGCAGCAGTCTGTTTAGTGTTCACCAGGTTATGTCCCGTTTTCGCCGCATACAAGTAGCTGTCGCTGAAACCAGCGCTGCTCTTGTCGCTGTGCACATGCACTCACGGCAATTGCGCTGCAAGACACAATGCGGTGCGGTGCGAATGCGAATGTCACTGCCGGTGCAGAATAGCGTAAAACCACACAAACCTGCAAATTGAAGAATGAGCCTGCAAGGCGGTTCTGCGCAACAGATGTCCGCTCTGCGCTCCATCACACGTCACCAGATAATGACCTAACCACGGAGTTTCGTTGCGCCACAAGTGGCGTTGCACGTCGGCCCGCATCCGTAGGAGGTTCACGTTTGTACGTTGTGGCTCGTCGCCGATGCACCGTGTGGTGACAGCCACTGGTTGTTCCGATATATGGTCAAACCCGCAACACCCCGCAGTCGTTGCATGGAACCATGGTCTCGTCACGAGACGCATGCAGTGCCAGACTGACAGACTGGTCGCGAGCAAGCTGACTCTCAGTCAGCCGGATGATGCTCTATTTTCATAGTTCAGCATGTCGCCACGGTTGCAGCTACATAATGCCTGCGTCACGCTGCGTCTCGGCCGCGCAGCGCTGGAGCCATGATGCATGCGCAGCGTAACTCAGGCTCAGCGCGCTGCAGCGCGTCCGTACCATCGTGGTAAGGCAATGTCATGAGCACTCCTGCCGCGGAGGCGTCCATGCGCGGGTCTATGTACTCTTACATCGAGGGGCTCCGAGCCAGTGCACCAAGCGAATGTACAACTAGATGTACTCTTACATCGAGGGGCTCCGAGCCAGTGCACCAAGCGAATGTACAACTAGATGTATGTATGTATGATACATGTAATCATGATTACATTGCAGTATCCGGGTGTGTGTCGACCGGGGCTATCACCCGAGTGCTCCCCGGTGTGGACCTGTCAGATCCGTGCACACGAAATGTTCGAACGAGGCATGCTGGAGGCGATCAACATTGCCCGCTAGCCCTGCGGGCGCCGCGCGTCGACCAGTCGCGACTTGCGACCTGCATGTTCTGCTCCCGCGTGCATGCCACGTGCGGCTGCCTTCCGCGGCCATGGAGTTCCGCGCGCCTGGTCCCCTCTCAGTGCAATACTACGGCCCTCTCACTGCAATCATTATACATTTGCAGGACCTCCTGCATGTACGTTGCCACACAGGCCCTGCAGGCTTGACCTGTATTTAACAGTGTGCTACAGTGTGCTCAGCTGAGGGGAGCCGTCACACAGCACACAGCACCGAGGGAAGCAGTCACGCAGCACATGTTCAGCACTACCACGACGCTCTCAACAGCAGGCCTGATCTGTGTGCAGCTGAGTGCAGGCCCCGTCTGCTCCTGCCAGCCCGCCAGCAGCCCCCCAAGCCACAGCACAGCCTCGTGGCACACGCGTGATGCTCCAGAGGATAGCTCGCCTGCTGGCGCTGCTCACGCTGTGTGCTGGCCCGGCAGCGGCACAGCAGGCAGTCGCCACAGCGGCGGCGCCGCCGCCGCCGTCGCAGGCGCAGCGGCTGAAGCTGGCACAGCACACCATCGGCATCAACATGGCCTTCTACGAGGTGTGTGCCCCTAAGCATCACCGATGACAGTGCAGTTTCACTGGAGCATGCGCGACATTCAACCCGTGCCTGCGTCCCCCAAGCCCACGGCGATGCCCGAACAACGACCGCCTGCAAGAGTCAGACGGTGCAGCGGCCTGAGAGCCCCATCACGCACCTGCAAGCAGTCTGTCCCTGACAGCTAACAAGACGAATTCAACAAGCGTCAACCTCACACTGCCATATCATATACATACGCGGCCATGGGGGAGTGCACGGTCGGTCACAGCGCAGTTGACCAGCGCGCAGCTGGGAGCGCCCAGCCGGGGGCCCAGCCAGGGGGGCCGTCTTGATCGGCGCTGGGCCGTGCTGTGCAGGCGCAGCGCGCGGGCAACATCCCGAAGGACAGCGCGACCCTCTTCCCGAACATCTGGCAGTGGAAGAAGCCCGGGTACGAGAACGTGTGCTCTGACTTTGTGGCGACGCTGCCCCCCGCGGACCGCGCCCAGGTGGACTTCCCGAACAAGGCGGGCTACTACGAGGCCGGCAGTGCGCGCTCCTCCCCCTCTTCACATGAGCATCTCTCTGACTGCACGATCATGATCTGCGTTCCATGGTCGAGATGCGCACGATCACGATCTGACCGCTCGATCACAGATGCCCCAGGGGCCTTCTCGTACCCTCCCCCATCTTGGTGCACATTCAAAACGACGGTGTAAAAAACGAGCCGAGCAATTTGCCGTCTACTTGAGAGTAGCTACAGTTACTCCTGTGTTCCAACTTTGTGCTTTGTGAACTCTGCCTTTTCACTGAAGGAGGTAGAGGTGGTCGTTGCCCCGTCCTAGTTGACACTCAAGTTGGAGTCTTGTTGTGGGAATGTGAAGCATGGGGCTCGCGGGGCTCTCGAGGGTCGTAAAGTGTGACTGAGTCCTGCTGAAACGGCACCACTTTTGCATCAGAAACCCAATCAAACAGTGCGTTGCATCGTCGACGTGTGACGGCATCGCCCTCATCTCCAACAATGCGCCGCTGCCGCTGCCGCGGCAGTGGGACTGGCTGCCGCTCCCCAAACCTTGCCGCGTACACACTGGCCGGCGCGTGCACCTTGAACGGCCTCCCGGTCGACAACGCTTCGCTTCACAGCCCCGTTCACACCGTGCGCTGCCGTGCAGACGCCGTGCTGGTGACGGGCCCGGCCGCGTTTGCCCTCACTCAGGCCTCCATCGGCGCGCTGCAGCACATGCCGAAACTCGCCAACCTCACCCCCGCCGCCGCCGTCCCCGACTCTGCCGGCTGCCTCACCGGCGGCTACGCCAGCACCCCCCTCGCCACCCTCCTCCTCCGCCAGCTGCGGTACGTACACCTCTGCACATGCATCCAAATGCATGCACCCCATGCACCAGCCCACACGCGTGTACACGACCCACGTCTGCTACTCATCGTTCATTCGCACCATCGCCTCCTGCACCGTGCTGTGCCGGCTGCCGCACAGCATGCACAGCACGCACAGCACGTGTGCAGGTATGAGGCGGCCGTGCTGGCCAACGCGATCATGGTGACGCGCGCGGACAACTCGGACTTCAAGATGCTGATCGGCGTCGCTGACTCATCGACTTACGGCGACGACGGGTTTCCCTCCTGGGGCACGCCCCCCGAGTACCAGCAGAAGTGCTACATCGCTGACCTGGACAACCCCGCCGCGGACATCGCAGGACAGGCCGCCGCCGGGCTTGCGATGGCCGCCAAGGCGCTCGCGACGCACGGCAACGCCGCCGACAGGGCGACCGCGGCCGCGTACGGCGTCAAGGCGGCGCGCACGTACGAGTACGCCAAGCTGATGTGGCGCACGCATGGCGCCGACGCGATATGCTCGCGCAGCGCGGCCAACTCGAACTGCGTCGGGTCTGGGTGCACGGACCGGGAGGACGACGGCGATCCCGTCCGCTCGGTGCGCGCTTCCTGCTCCCTCTACTGGCAGTCTAATTTGCACTACTGTTTAATGTGCACTTGGACTCATGTGCCATGCTGTGCGTGCTATGCGGTGATGAACGACCTCAGCGTTGGCGTGTATGCGGCGAGTCTGAACAGCCTCTGCTACGGTATTTGCTGCTATGCATGCTGTGCGTGCTGTGTGCTGTGCGGGCTGTGTGTGTTATGCGTGCTGTGCGTATGAGGACTCACGGTGAGCGTGCTGTGCAGCCATGTGTGCTCTACCTGAATGAGAAGCCTCCGAACCAGTACCTGTTTGTGGCGGCGGCGGCGCTGTTCGCGCTCACCGGGGACGCGTACTACCGCGGGGACGCCGACTCGATGTGGCCGACGCCGGAGCAGTTCCCGGAGCTGCAGACGTACCTCTACAACTGGAACAACGTTATCACGCAGGTGCGGGCCGCACCCCGAGGGAGGGGCTCCCTGCGGCATGGGGATCCCTGCGGCATGGCCCCATGCTTACACGTGTCACATGTAGGGTGGCCAGGAGCCGTAGGAACTGGAAATATCCTCCTACTGCCATGATTTTAACCAGTGTAGCTTGTCGGGTTCCCGCTCCCACGATAACCCGGGATACATCATGTCCCACGGCCATGCATTCCGCACGTGGAAGTGTGTTGGCATCTGTAACAGCCAGAGTACGACGGGATATGCACGACAAGCATATAGGTCGGCTCACAGCAGCACACACTGCCAAGCCGGCTCCAGACAAGCCTGGCCCCAGAGCCGTACCGCAGCTGCACCGTGGCCTACTCTGCGGCACAGGCAGAGCTGCAACCCATGGGCGCGATAGAGGCACTGTGACCGGCGCATGCATGCAGGGAGTGGTGATCCTGTCGATCTCGCCGGACCTGCCGGGCGCCGCCCGCAGCCGCGACTACTACCGCAAGTACCTTCGCACGAGCATCACGCACTGGGCGCAGTGCAGCAACGAGGGCGCCGCCATCTTCGGCGATTACAAGTTCTGCGAGTGCGGGCCCCTTGCTGCCCCCGCGGCCCCCTCCCACCCCCTTGCGGCTGTTTCATGTGTGTGAGCACCAGTGCCTCAGATTCATCGTGCTGTGCTGTGATTGGCTTCCTTCATTGACCATAAGCGTGGATCCGTCCACGCAATCGACTTTCCGAAATTTCCAATTGTTCGCTTCTAAGAATGGTCCGCACAATTTGCAAGCCTCAATGTTCTCCCGCGCGCGAACCCAGAGGCGACTCGTCCGGCTGGAACAAGGATTTGCAGTGTAGACAGTGCAGCAAAATCCACCTTGCGGCTGTGCTGTGTACCTGGTAACTGTGTGCTTGAGGGGCGGGGCAGCATGCGCACATGCTGTACAGGCGCACCCCCGATGGCAGCGCGTACCCGCTGGCGATGCCGTGGGGCAACCTCGGGACGATCATGAACGGCATGTGCGCGGCGGGCACATACCACGACCTGGGCTTTGACGCTGCCGACAGCCCCATCCGCCAGGCCTCAGCCTGCTCGATGCAACGGCAGCTGGGATACATCTTCAACCACAAGTGCACCGACGATGAGGACTCGTCGTGTGCGACGCCCGACGCCGAAGGCTTCTCCTACATGGTCGGGTGCGGCCTCCCGCTCGGCCCCGTTGATTGCGCCGCAATCTGCCACGCCTTCTCTGCCACGCCTTCTGCGTTCCCAGCGCTGTCTTAGCATTCTTCGTTCCACCTCAGCTCGTATCGGCGCAGACCACTGTGTGGCCGCTGCGCCGCCGCTCGCTTCGTGCTGCGTGCTGCCTCCCAAGTCACTGACACTCCGCACTCCCCGCCGAAGTGTTCCCGCCCCTGCAATAACCCGGAGATAGCTGACGTCACCTTGCCGAGCATTGGCCTGGTGTGGTTCTGACGCACGCATGCATGCATGCAGGATCGGCAACCACTACCCGACGATGCTGCACAGCCGCGACGCGGCCTTCCCCAACTTTTACAGCTCCTCCAAGCCCGACCCGTTCCCGCTGTGCGGCGCGCTCGTTTCGGGCCCGTACGCGCAGACTGCCGAAGAGGACGGCCCTGTCGACTCCGGCACCGACGTGTACTCCAACAACCGGCGCATGTGGAAGGAGAGCGAGCCGGCCATCGACTACACGAGCTCCCTCGTGTGCACGCTCATGGCCTACGCCAACATGCCGGACTCCCTCTTCCAGGGCTGCCCGGCACGGTCGCCCTTCACCGGCCGGCCGGCGGCGCCGTGAGTGCTGCCGCTGCCAGCGGCAGCCACGGCCAGTACCTTCATGGTCTATCAGACCAGACCAGACCTACCCTGGCAGGATGCCAGTGGCAGCACCTTCATGTGGCTTGCAAGCTACACGCATGCATCGCATGCATGCGGGCTGGGCAGGCGGAGGTGGGAGGTGCTGGAAGCGGGTGATGCATGCGTGTCGATGTTGTGGTGACGCGGGCCGGCTGCGGTGTGTGGGGCTGGACTGTGCTGGCGGCTCATGATCATCGATGGGCCTTTGCGGAGCGGCCGAGTGCGTGCATGCGTTGCACAGCGTCGGCGGCGGCCGGTACCATTCGGTCAGTCATCATCGATGACAGTTAGTCACGGTGCCCTGTGGGTGGGTCTGCCATTCGTGGTCGGCTGCTGTGCCCGGAGCATGGCCCGTAGAGGCGGCCATGCAGGCCGTGTCACGGGTGGTCAACCACCATATCTGCAAGCCAGTGTCACGGGTGGTTGCAAGCCTGGGGCCGTGCGCAAGCCGGTGTGTCGGGCCGCCGGGCTCTGTGATGACGTCTGTGGCGGCCCATATGGGCGATATCGAGTTGTGGGTGAAGCGCGGGTGTGCTGTGCGGCCGCGCGGTGGCGCAGGTGTTTCCTGCTCGTGTGCCGCAGGAGGCCAACAGCGGCTGCAACCGGAGCAGCTGCCACAGCGGCCGCCATGCCGCATGGCCGCCGCAGCATGCATGGCCGTCCGGTGACAACCGCCACAGTGGCCGCTCAGTGTATGGAGGGTGTGGCAAGCGTGAGGGGGGCTTCGCAGGGGGGCTTCGCAAGCGTGAGGGCCGACCTGTAGTGGGCCCTGTCAGCGTGCGTTGCGGGCTGTCGGACGGGCCGTGTGGTGATCACATGCATTGTGCGCGCCTGGGGCGGCAGTGGCTGTAGGTGGCAGGGTTTAAGAGCTGTTCTGTGTGCTGTGTGTGCTGTGACACATGATGCAGCCGAGGCAATCCCGGGGTGCAGTGGCCTAACGCTCTGGAGGAGTGCCTGCACCTGCGGCACTGCCCGCACCTGCGGCACTGCCCGCACCTGCGGCACTGCCCGCACCTGCGGCACTGCCAGGTTGGCAAGGCTTGCGCCCGCATTGGCCATAGCACATGTCTTGCGGCTGGGTTGAGGGCTCAATCGCGCTGTTGTGCCGCTGTGCATGCTGTGTGCGCTGTGACAGCTTGAGGCATGCTGTGAGCGCTGCCGTGCGGGTGTGTGTTCTGGAGGGTGGTTGTGGGAGGGAGCGTCGGCGTCTGAGTGGCGGGCGGTGCGTCGATGGAAATGCCAAATAATTGGCGGCAGGTTGAGGTGACTTCAATCTGGCTCTGGTGAAGTTGTGCTTTGTGCACAGGTGCTGCAAGCCCCGGAATGCAATGAGATGGTTCTGTGTGGCTCTGGCGCAATGCAGCTGCAGGGCCGGAGTTTTCCTGACGCGGAGTGCAGGCCTTACATTTGTTTTGCTATGACAGTGAATTTAGCCCGGATTGGCGTCTGCAATTTGGCATAGCCTGTTGTATGTTTCCTGTGTCAGTGGACTGTCCTGGTGAAGTGTGTCCTGAAACACACCCAGATCACCAGACATGATGCGCCGGCAAGGGATGTTGCATACAAGCATACCCGGAATATGACGCCACCCAGTGAGGTGACCTCAAAAGCATGATGCACACCCGGAAGCGATGAACACCTGTTGCAAAGCTGGTTGAAGTTGACGTTTCCGATGGCCATTTGTGGGTGCGGATGGCGATGCGAGGGCTCGGGCACCTGCGCTTGCCTTCTGATGTGCGCGCGTTTCAATCTGAACAAGATTGATACATCACAACCGAGCAAGGCGTTGGTGGTCATAGGGGCACAAACTTGTTCATGTCGTGATGCAGCTTGCAGCGTGGAATGGGCAAGTCTCCATACGCATACACTGGCAGTTCGCATGTGAAATTTGGAGAATCAGTCCCTTACCGATCAAGTTGGAGCCCAGACAGCCCCATAAAATTGGGACATCTCATATGATCGTCTGCTCGTTCGATATCATGAATGAGCAGTCCTGAAGACCCTGAAATGCTGGCACAGACCCGGGGCCCCAATCTCTCAACACCTGGCCATCATGATGCTGAAGTAGAAGGTGGCCCTGCAGTTCCAAATAGGCGCATGCGCAGGGTGGACTTCAGATTGTAAAACTTCAAACGGAGATCTATCTCTAGAGCTCTGCAGCTGGCGCCGGCCATGCGTGCATGGAGCGATTGCAACCCTCACTTCAACTGGCAGATCTGCACGCTAGATGACGCAAGATGCGGAAGCGATGCAGGTTATGGCACCGCTATGCGCGCGGTGTACTCGCCGTCGCCAATGTGTTTGCCCAAATGCACATCGGTTCACGATAGCCAACGTTGACGAGTACGAACTTCGAAAGGGCAGAGCTGTCGTGCATATATAGAGAACCTATGCCGGATGCATAGGTTCGCGTGCAAGTGTTCGCGAGGACAACGCTCCGACATGAGACCCTCATCTCTGGTCGTCACCATGGCGTGGCTTCCGCGGTGCGCGCGATGTAATCCAGCGTATGCATCCGCTTGTCTGGATGCATGCACACTATCAAGCTTTCACACACACACGCGCGTGCGCGCCTGACGCCAAACGGGCCAAGATCATCTGCTATGGACGTAACACATCCGCTCATAGCTGCTAACATGTTCCATCAGTCGTCAAGTCTGGTTCGGGGCGGGCATTGATCAAGCTTTCAAAGAGGACGTCCTCGGACTTTACATGCATTGCTTGCCAGCCAGCATGCGCGCTCGCAAGCCAACGTCGACGTCTGCCAACCAGCCAATGCAACGCCGCAAATGACTGCCGACCCCGATTTGAAATCCCTCTCACACAACACAGCCCTGTTGCTTTTAGACTTATCGACGTCTCTTGTGTGCGAGGCGTGTGGACAATGTATGGTTGAATTGGTAGATGTACCTGTGCACGCCTGTCGTTGTTCATTGGTCGGCTTAAGCTTGTGCTTCTGAAGCCAAAACGGTGCAACTGCCTCGTGCATCCGGATAGAACGCTGCATCTGCTGCAAGAGCCTACACACCTCAATCTGTGCTGGAAACCCTGGACGCCCTGTTCTGGACCGCCACAGCGAAGCCAGGACCGACCAGCGAACGGGGGGGGCCAGCAGGCACCGATCAGGCGACAGGAGTTGCGTGTTGCGTTTGTGAGGCTCGACAGATCAAAGGCATGCATCTTTCTGACCAGTCGACCCATTCAAATGTACGCTTGTGTGGTGGTGAGGCAACTGCGTCCGGAGGAGGTGAAGGCCCCGCAGTGCTGTAGCTGGGATCACAGCCGCGGCATGCCACGCATGCTGGCAAAAGCACGTTGTGCATAGAAAGGCTGATTATGACACTCTTGGTGGCTGTGCCAGAGGATTGCGGCTTGCGCTGTGCCGATGCTCGGGTGACTTCAGCCGTGGTGTGCTGCGCCAACATTTCTTCACCGCCATGACCGTCCGTCCCATTGGCACTTCCTCTCGCCAGTTGTAGTTGAATCCTTTCTAAATTCGCATCAGCAGTCATGCTTTTCTTTTGTGGCTGGCACGTTGTGTTTAGACGCTCGGAAGCCATAGGTCGGGACCTGCGTTTGATGTGCGGCAGATGGTGGCTCTGTTATTAACAGCATGATCCTTTTGTACGATGCATGTCTCCGACGGATTTGTGTGTACGCAAATGATCACATGCGCGGCAGGTCGGCTGCGGATCGATGT
>JALKAD010000190.1:139376-150776 GCA_024500015.1 Ulva compressa | reverse complement strand
AGCATGCATGCGTCATGCGCCATCCTTATACAATGTGCAAGCAGCGCCAGATGCACTTCCGTGTTGCCCGCATGGCCCCCGTATGCATTTGGCACATGCATGTTCACCACTGAGTGGAGGCCTCCACCCAAGCTGACCCCGCCCTGGCGCTGTGCAGTCATGCAGCCTGTACCGTAACACCAAGGACCCTCAGATGTCGCTCTTCGTCGGCGCCGCGGCGATGTACCTCCTCACCGGCCGCGAAGACTACCGCGCCGACGCCGACGAGATGTTCCCGGACGAACGCGCGATGTTCTACATCTACCTCTACAACTGGAACAACGTCGTGGCGCAGGGGCTCGTGCTGATGTCAATGGCCCCCGACTCGGCCGGCGCGCTGCGCTCGCAGGAGTACTACCGCGGCTGGCTGCGCACCAGCGTCGGGTTCTGGTCGTCGTGCAGCAACGACGGCGAGGCCAAGGTCTATGACTACCGCTTCTGCGAGTGCGCTTCCCCCCAGTCCCCGGCCGCTTGACTCAGTGTCAAGAACCAGAAAACATTGCAGCCCTGCAGCGTACCAACTGCCGCGCATGAGATGTCCAGTTGGTTCAGTACCTAGTGTCATGTCTCATGAGACATACAGTACGCCCAAGAGTCCAGTGACACATATGCACGACGGCCTACGTTTTTACAAACCAGAAGGAATACAACACCTTGGGTTGCGCAGCATTCTGAGGGACGTAGCGCGAGTGCACCAGAACTTGCAGTGCAATACTTTGCATTATTTTGGGGTCTCTCCCCAGAAATCTCAAGCGAGCGCGCTGCGGGTGCAGGCGCACCCCGGACGGCAGCGCGTACCCGCTGTCCATGCCGTGGGGCAACCTCGGCACGACGATGAACGGCATGTGCGCCGTCGGCATCTACCAGGCGCTCGGCTACGACTCGCTGGAGAGCCCGCTGCGGAAGAGCGCAGCGTGCTTCATGCAGCGGCAGCTCGGCTACATCTTCAACCACAAGTGCCCCTTCGGCAACACCACCTGTAACACCCCTGACGCGGAGGGCTTCTCCTACATGGTCGGGTGCGCGACCGACACCTGGCGTCCTTCACAACAACATCCAACACAGCTCTCAAATGTTAGCACATGCCCCGGGCCCATGCAACCTCTGCCAACCTGCTCCGCAACCTGAGTATCGCTCACCTGGTGCCCGCATGCTGCGCCATGCTGCCCGCAAGCCCCACAGCACAGCTCTCGCCGTGCCTCCATGACATGAGCTGATTCAGCAACGTGCCGTCGGGTGCACGCAGCACGGACACCTCTCCGGATCCCACGCTGTGGCTCGTTTGTGGAACTTGAAAAAAAAAAAAGCAGGTGCCAGCGCCAAGCCACGCCCGCCTAGCCTTCTGTTCTGGCGGCTGTACATGCACGTGTGGACGAGCTTTGTCAGCTGTCTGGCTTTGGCAGCTGCCTGGCGTCCCTGTCTGCTGCAGCACACTGCGGTGGGTCCGCGGCTACCTGACGAATCACAATAATGATGCCCCAGACACGCCATGGCGGCTGCAGGATTGGGCGGTACTACCCCACCAGGATCCACAGCCGGGACATTTCTGTGCCCAACTTTTACAACAACGACTTTCCCGACAACGCGCCGATGTGCGGCGCCCTCGTCTCTGGTCCGTACGAGAACCCGTCCGCGATGGACGGCCCCGTGGGCGAGGGCACGGACCTCTACGAAGACAACCGGCTTCGGTGGCAGGCGAGCGAGGCGGCCATCGACTACACGAGCTCCCTCGTGTGCACGCTCATGGCCTACGCCACCATGCCGGACTCCCTCTTTGAGGACTGCCCGGCTCGGACACCGTTCACCGGCCGCGGCGTGTAGCTGGCAGCTGCTCGCATGCCTGTGCTGCATGCGTGTGCGTGTAACGCGCTGTGGCCGCAGCGATGGTGGCGTTAGTGGGCGGCAGGTGAGGACCACGCCCGCTGGCTGCTGTGGGTGCCTTGGCTGTTGGGCAGCTGAGCATACAGCCAGAAGGGGAGCGGTCAGCTGAGCTTTTGTCAGCATGGGTGCAGGGGTGGCTTGCTTGGCGCCGCGGGGGGTGCTGCAGTGGCTGTGGGGGGCATGCTGAGTGGCTGGAGCAAGACCACAGTCGTGAGATAGCGCGCTGTGCGCGATATGTGTGCTGTGCGTGCCATACATGCACTGTGTGTGTGCACTGTGCATGCTATGCGTGTTGTGCATGCTTTGCGTGCTGCGCGGGCTGTGTGCGCAGCAGATGGATGAGTGAGTCAGTGGCTGTACGCGGCCACACAGCTCGGGGAACAACACTGCGAGTAGAGACAGCTCTGGTGTTTGTGTGTGGATGCAGGAGGTGTTGATGTCAGACAGGCGCAGCTGCTCATGAGAGGACAGGTGCGACAGAAGATTCCTTACGTCGGCAGTTTTGGTGATGGATTCATAAATAACTAAATGCCAGTTTTCGGGGTAGGAGAGGTGGAGGGGTGCTTGACCTGAGGTGGGAATGTGGTTGCCATGGTCGCATGGTGGGCCATGGCGTCATGATGAATTGCAAGGTGTAACCAAGCTGCATGAGACACAGGCATCTCTCCAGCGTGTCGGAGTTCATAATTGTGAGACTTCTAGATCTGGTGGCGCAAGAGGCTCCAATCGGCTACCGCAGTGCACTGCAAACCTCACCTTAATCCCCGAATTATGTTTTGAAAAGCCCACATGCGGTTGCCTGTGGAAACAGCGCGCCCCGCCTGCGAAGCCTGCGGCCCAAGTCCTCGCCTGCAGCTGTGGCACCGGCCTCTCAGCGCCCAGCACCCAGCACCCAGCACGCAGTTACTGCATGCTTACATGCCGGCATTGTACAGACCTGCTCAATCGTGCAGCATAGACACTGTGAAATGTAGCCGTGGTCGCCTGGAATTGCTCGCATGCACAACGGTATACAGGGCCTAGCCACTGTGCAGTGCTCAGGCGCCGGCATAGTGGCCAGTGTCTGCCAGCCGTGGCATGCTCGGGTACTTGCTTTACCTGCTTGACCGGTGGTTGTAAATGTAAACGTAAATGTAAATTGATTTACTTGCTGTAGCCGATTAGGCCAACTTGCCAATTGATTGTGGACGTTGTGTGCAAACACTGAGTGCCACTCAGTGTTCCCACTGCCAGGCGACCCTCACGGTCGGCGCACCACCGCCGGTACGCACAAATGGGAAGCCTGGCGCGCCATTGTTCAAACCAAGCCCGGTGAGGCGGGTGTTCAGCTCAATAGCATGTGTATCAACAACCAGTGAATCGTTGACCAGTGAGATGAAACCGCAGCGCGCCTACTATAATGCTGCTGGTTACTGAGTGAGCCTGAGGGACTGGCGAACTTGTGAAGGACTGGCCATGGTCCACATCAGGCCTCTACTGCCTGGTGGGAATTCCAGTCAAAAATGCTGGAAAAGGTGAAATCCCCCCCTTTTCTTTTTTCCCCCTTTTTTAAATTAGTATTTATGAAAATTTTGCACCCCGTATTTTTCACAGCACCAAACCGGAAATCCCTTTTATATATCATGGCGTAGACAGGGACACCCCCTTCTGAGAGTGAAATTTTCGCGAATCCCGGTTTGTCGAGAGGTCCCTGTAGCGGCCTGGTCCACACAGGCCTCGCTTTACAGGGACGTGCACGATCTGGACGGTAGCGAAGCTAATCTGGATCACAGCAGCCCCCAGAGTTGCAGCAAACAGCTCTAATGCATGATATGCGTTTGAGTTTGTGCCAATGTTCCGCCAGTGGTGGCAATGGTTGGGGCGTGCAGCTGATGCTCTGCACACGTCCCGGTGCGCTGAGCGGCATAGCGGCTACTCGTCTGCGCATTTGACACGAAGAGACATACAGTCTTCCCTCGTTTAACCGGTGCTCTGCAATCCGGTTCCCGGCTTAAACCGGCCGAAAGTGGAGGGGACAAACTACCGCCATACGAATTTGACCGCCTTTATCCGGTCCCGCGTTATCTCGGGACATTTTAATCCGGCCGGCCGGGCTACCCTCCTTTGACCAGTGAAAGCGATAATTCTATTCGCTTGGGCGAAATATTCAGGTATCAACTTTATCATAAACCTTATTTATGCTCTCGCGAGTCGCTATCTGCTTGTCATCGTGAAAAACTAAATTGTGTTGCGCCATGTCAGCAGAACAGCGCCCTGCGAAGGCGCGAAAATGTGCACACAACGCCTTCACTGCGGAAGAGAAAAATGGGCGAGATTGTCCGCTTTGTGACAACGGACGGCACGCTCGAGGCGGACTCGGATGAGGACGACAGCGATCAGTGCCCTGCATCCAACATGACGTGCGAGGAAGCAGCAGAGGCAGCAAGGCGCTGACGTGAATATCTAATGTGCTATCCATGTGATTTCAACGTGACAAACATTGCTAACATGGAAGACGTGGCTCGATGGCTTGCGCATTTGACACTGCGGACCAAAAAACAGGTCACGCTGCAAAACATATGGCATATACTGATGTTATGTATTGTACTCTGTAAATATCGTCATTTTCAGTTGATTCTGCTAGCTTTAAGCGTTTTGGCCGGACACCTGCGAACTGTCGGATTTGTACACGCTAAACCGTTCGCAAGCCCATCCGGAGCATTCGACCGGATTAACGTGGGATCGATTATCCGGTTCCCGACTTAAACCGGTCCATACGTGAGGGGTCAGTGGTGGTCGGTTAATCGAGGGAAGACTGTACAGTTCGCCAGCTGACGCTTGTATGTGTTCCTTGTTGCCGCCTGACTATTCTGACGGGAACGGTTTCGCTATGCGACCGGCGCGCTGTGCCAGGCGCCATCGCAATTTGCACGCAGAGCAGGCCGGACCGAGCCAAATCCGTCACGAATGCGGCCTTGCATAGCGATACTGTGACATTATGACGGTCTGTGTACAGCATTACGGACCACATGAACGCATCTGCCAACTGGCCAGCAACCTGAATGCTGCCATTGCTGCAGCTGCCCTCGGCTGCAGTCGGCAGAATTTAAAGAGTGTAACAGCTCCGCACCGCACATCTACCACGTACATGTCAAAATTGTGTGACAGAATATTTCACCAATGCAGCTCAGAGTGCCCCCGCGGGTCCGGGGTACGTACATGCACATGTGCATGTTGCAGCCCTGAACTTTGCCGATATCGATGCATCGCAAACTGCCACCTCCCGCCCTCGGGAGTCCTGACCTGTGCAGACGTCTGAGCTTGAGAGCCGCTCTTGATAGCAAGATCGCGCATGTGGTGCAATGTCGCAGTTTCGAAACAATCGTCGAACGTCCGAGATCCTGGGACGCACGCCCGACCAGTCACAGCACTCGTTGCTCTTGCACACGGTAGAATGAGCTCAGTCGAAAGCGCTGTGCTGCGCGCACTGCCGCGGCATGCCGGCACTTTGCACTGCACGCACAGCTGTGCGTACAAGGCGTGCATCACATACGCACTGGCGTGGGCGCGTGGGGTCGCGGGGTCACCGGCGGTTTGTATGCAGCGGACCGCGCGCGCTTCCGGCCGGTCCATACAGAAACGCTGTGCGAGGGCGATATCGCATCGTTGTTGAGGTACGTCCCTGATAAATCTACTTGCAGCTTTTCATCCGGAAGCTCATCTGTCAGATCATGATGTACGGCCCCGGCCCCGGCCCCGGCTTGCCTCATGATCAAGTGAGCGACAGGCGTGCCTTGTGTATGCATACGCACCTCGAACCGCCGCATGCGCCCTCTCATGCATGAGCTCGAGGCCGTACCGAGATATTGCATCGATATATCGAGATATGACAGCGCCCAGCCCTGTCAACAGCTGGCTGGCCGTGCACGATTGCAGATTATTCACAGCACGACAAAGGTGTCACGCCCACTCGGGATCCTCCGCCTCTCAGGGCCTACAAGCTTTACGTTTCTGGTATCACATGCATGGAGAGTGACGTTTCGCATGGGCCGGCATGAAAATCGGCATATTTCGCCACGGATGATCAAGCTGCTTGTCATGGTCATCGCAACAGCGCGCCAGCAGCCCGACTGCTCAGGAACGATCGGCTCCTGAGCATGATCTTGGGCTCAGCGCATGCTCCCGCGCACATCAGTCGCAGATCAGAAGCACTTATTTGTTCATAGATGCTCATGCCGCTTCGGATGAACCTCATGGATCCTCTGATGCTCGATAGTTACACAACATCCTGGAAAGGCCTTGCCAGCTTGGACACCGTCATTTGAGTGTGGACCTAGCACTATAGTGCGTCTTTAGCAGCAGACGCTGCAGCTGTATCGGATTCTGATGCCCTGCACATGTACGGGAGACAGTTAGGTGGCAATCTAACAGGTGCAGTCCCTGGCATGGCGAGCGACATGCTCTGTAATGTACTGCATTTCTCAGCGTGCCTCGTGCTCACTGGCGCGCGGGCACTAAATTCGAAACCACGTTTTCGCTCCACCGTGGCAGTGACTGACAGCATTGCTTCGGGAGCCGGGCGCCAGAGCTCTGACGTCACGCGCAATTGATTCGGAGCCAGTGGCAGGGTTGACAATCATGGAAGTTGGACGGCGAGATGCGTGCTTGCGTGCACCTCGTCAACATCGCTTGTCTGCTGCGCGTAGTCAATAGCTATAGATCCCATGCATGTGCATTGCACTCTCAGTGGCTTGGAGTGTAATGCAACTGTTTGGTGGCGACAGCACACTACAGTGACAATTGATGATGGCCTATAACGGCACTCTTTTGTTTGGAAGTACCTGTGACGGGGAGAATGAACATTGCAATCTATCAAGAGAAGACTGCGGGCTACTAGCCCCTAGCAGCGTACAGGGGTACACGTGTAGCTGTACTTGTAAACTATGAGGTGGCCCACAGCTTAAAGCAAGAGCTGAATACTCAGCCTATCCTGATTGACCAATTTATATGGCAATGGTAGGATCTTCGTCAGAACAGAAAGCGTAATCTGCACTGTGCCTGCAACAGGGTTAACATTGTATATGCAACAGTACGGCATGCGGCACCTGGCAGTGATGATGGACCGTTCGAACACATGCACAGAGAGTGCGACCATTCCATAAACACAGTGTTCACAAGCTTGAAAGTTCTCTCATCGTGTTGACTGTGCATGCGCATATGCGTTTCCAGCATGCCTTTCCAATGAAAACATGTGACGTGCGTCCACACATGGCGTATAGCCATCAGTAGTTCATACACATGTGCTCTTATACGGAGTCGTCCTTGTTTGTACGTGTGTGTGGTCAACCTGTTTCCTTCTAAGCCAGCCTTGTGATCGTCAAACTATGGCTCATGACGCCCTGTCTCACAAAGACCGCGCGCGCCGTGGTTGCATTGCGGAAGGAAACTCATGCTCAGCATCGCTTGCAAGACAACCGGAGCTTACATCTACGGCGCGCGGCGTGGCTCGACGGCGGGTGAGTTGCGATCGAGCCTCAGAGCTGGCGCCTGCAGGCCTAGGGTGCGTGCTGCGCAGTTCACGCGCGTGCGCGAGCGGGGACTGTGGGCTTCGGCACCCAGATCTCGCCGGCCCATGGCCAGGCCTCTGCAGAACTCTGCCGAGTATTGGCTTTTTCCGTGCATCGTTTCGACAGGCCGACATGCGGTGTCATGTCTGCGGTCTTGTGCTTGTTTTTCGCAGTGGCCGCACACCGCGTGACTGCAGTATGGCCGCATGCATATGTGACCTCTATATTTGCCCGATAAGCTTGTAACCTTTCACACGACAGGTCAGAAATTTCTCGAACTGCACGCCGCAAATCGATGCTAGTGGTTCACACACCGTCGCTGAAAACATACTTCTCCTGAGATCATGCCATCGCTTGTCTCTAAATGTCGCAGTGCGATAGCGTTTCCGCCGAAACGATCGCGAGGACTCCGGAGAGCGGCCTCAGGCTTCGCAGTGGCTGTCATGCACGCAAGTATTTGCTGTTCGCACCACTGTAGTCTTGCGACCACGGTCTTGCCACCGTGACGCGTCATGACGCACATAGCATGTGCAGTTACGTACGCCTTGACCACGCACAGACCGATGGTATACCGTGACTAAATATGCCATGATGGCAGCAACGTTAACGCTTGCAACGGTCAATGCTGATGAATCTTTCTCAGCATCTGCTTCACATCATGTGACACATGCATGGCTGTTGCAGGAGGAATGCAGTCAGTGATGCCACAGTGTGCCTGCCCCGATCTCCCCCAACCTGTGCAACCTGCAGCTGCTTCACACCTGCATCCATTGAACTGTCGCGAGTTAAGCGCATCAAAAAATATTAATGCGGTATTGTGCACCCGCAACTGGCATATATATGGTGTATCCAATTGCAAGCGGTGTCACCCTGAATTGAATGTCATCCTGAGGGGGGGAGGCACTGTGGCTTGCGCATGAACTCTGGGTGCCTTCCAGTGGCCACTAGTGGGGGCCATGAAAAGATGGACCAGAGGCCAGTGATAGCTTGCACTGCACGGGTGGCTGCTGTGGCGGAGCTAGCTATAGGAGCCGTGCCCACCCCCACTCGTTGCACATACACACCCAACTTGGATGTGACTTGCAATTGAAGTGCCCAGTCCTGCTCGCGCCACTGGGCATGTGCGCAGAGGAGCATAGGGATAGGGATGCGGTGCTGTCTGCATATGCAAATATTCTGCCGTCTCAGCAAGGCTTCCGATGAGGGGCCGCGCGAGTGGGGGTGGGCCGTACGGATGGGGGGTCATTGTGGGGAGGCCTGATTGATATCGATGCAACCCCCGGCCTCACATGTGGTTCACCCGGGTTAACGGTGGCATGCATGTTGACTCTGGCGAATTCGAATCTTAAGCTGCACGGGCCAGCGGTGTCACTCGTGTGAGGAGCTCCTCCGCGGCTCACAGCCACCAGCACCGCTGCAGGTGACGCGTGCATTGTTCCTTGCTTGATCGATATCCTCGCGACTCGTCGGACAGGGCCGCTGCCGCTACCTTCCAGCGCGTTAGCCTGCCGCATCAGCAGCGCGACGGAGGCGGTGACGGGGCAGAGCACGCCCAGCAGCGCACACATCAGCGCACGTGTCAGCGACCAGGCGCAACAGAAGCACGATGGCGATGCGGGAAGCGGCGTGGATGATCGCGGCAGCCGCCGCAGCGCTTGTTGGCGGCGTGTTCGCGCAGGTGCCGACAGCTTCGCAGCGCATGGCCCTTGCAGAGCACGCAATCGGCATCAACATGGCCTTCTACGAGGTGTGCTGCGTGACTTTTGATTGAAACGTGTTTCTGTGGCAGCCTGACAGACAAGCCGCTACCTAAGCAGCAATGGCGCAGTGTGCCGGCTAGCGCTCCATGCATACGAGGGCCCACACATTCGTTCATGAACTGCAGCCACCGCTCATTTGTGGCGGCTGCAGTCACCAATTTGCATGCGAGTCCATGCAGAGTTGCAGCACACCGGTACCATGACTATAGTGCTGGCGTGCGTATGCTGTGTAGTGTACTTTCAAAGCCTTCTGAGCCCGCCATGGCCGTGCCTTGGAAAATGTCTCAGCCGGGCCTCTACTTGTACTGCCAAAGTCTTGCCTGCATTCATATCTGCACACAGGACTGCCAGCCACTGCGCCGCTGGGTGCCATGCTGGGTGGCGTGCTGTGCAGGCGCAGCGGGCAGGCGTGCGGCCACAGGAGAGCCCAGGGCTGTTCCCCGGCGTGTGGGAGTGGAAGAAGCCCGGGTATGAGAACATGTGCAATGAATACCTCAACTCTCTGCCCGCCAAGGACCGCAAGGCTGTGGACTTTCCCAACTTCCCGGGATACTTTGAGGCCGGCAGTGCGCCCCTCTAGCCACTTCAGTGTATTGCACTGGGCCCAGCCCGGGCGCAATTGCGCAATGGCACCGTCCTTCACTACGCATCAAACACCTCCACTACACATGTGAGTAAATTGTTCAGTCCAACATTGCGTCCACAGGTGGCAAGATCGCAAGATGAGGCTCAGGTTTGCCCATGCATGCAGATGCGGTGCTGGTGACCGCACCCACGGCGTTTGTCACCATCCAGCAGGCCATCGGCGCGCTGCAGTTCATGCCGCTGCTGGCCAAGATGACACCAGGAGACGCGTTTGGGGACCCTGCGGGCTGCCTCAGCGGGGGCTACACCGCGATCAACCTCAGGGAGCTCCTGCTGCGCCAGATCCGGTGCGAAGCACAGCACGCAGCACAGCACAGCATGGACGACACTACAGACAGCACAACATGCCAGCAACACAGCACAGCGGACTACACACAGCACAGCACAGCGTAGCACATATTACACAGCACACATCACGTAACACAGCACAGCACACGTAACACAGCACGCAGCACACAGCATATCACATTACGATACCACAATTGCAACTAGCCGCATCACCCGCGCAAGCTCGGTGTGCAGCTTGCGGTATGCGCTGCAGGTACCTTGGAGCAACGCTGTCAAACTCCATGGTCGTAACGAGCGCAGACAACACCAAGTTCTCGATGCTGGTGGGCGTCGCCGACTCCACCACGTACGGCGGCACCCCGTACGTCTCGTGGGCCACGCCCCCCAGCTACCAGCAAAAGTGCTACGTCGCCGACATGGACCACCCCGCCGCCGACCTCGCCGCGATGGCCTCCGCCGGCCTCGCGATGGCCGCCAAGACGCTGACCGTGCACGGCACAGCGGCCGACAAGACGGCGGCGCGGCTGTACGGCACGGAGTCGGTGCGCGCGTACGAGTACGCGACGCTGATGTACGAGCGGCACGGCACCAACGCGTCGTGCTACTGGAGCGCCGCAAACATCAACTGCGTCGGGTCGGGGTGCACCACGGTGGAGCCTGACGGCGACCCCGTGCGCTCGGTGCGCTGCGCTGTGCCCCTCTTCAGCTGTACATGCGTATTGACTCAAAGTAGCGTTCAACTGTACATGCACATCCAGTCGGAGACCGAGGCAGGTCGATCCAGGGCATAATGCATGTGGTTCACGCATGTGTGGATAGCGGCTCTGTGTGGGCGTGTTGTAGGCTGCTATGGACCGGTCATGCCAGCCGCAACGAACACGGTACCTCGTAGCGGCACTGTGTGTGCATGCCGGTGGACCGGATCCGTGCGTGCTGCATTCTGTGGCGGATCCATCCTACTGTTCCGTAGCGTGGTTTGAGCTGCAGCACCGATTGGGACATGTAGATGGACTGGACCCAGACACGCAGCATGCCGCAGCGACCATGGCACACATGCACTGCATGCATATGGAAAAGCTGTTGTTGTCTCCACACGGCCGCGCACCTGTCAACTTCAAACAGCTGCTAGCTATACAGCAAGGTGCAAACAGAAACAACCAGAGTGACACAGCTTGCCCTGCAGCATGCAACGATGCAGGGTAACCCTACCCATGTTTAATTAAACGTATAAGGCTAAACCG
>JALKAD010000190.1:69184-86662 GCA_024500015.1 Ulva compressa | reverse complement strand
ACTCTGGCCTGCTGTATAGCATCGCTGTACTCCGCGGTGCTGGTGGCCACGCCCCGGGCGCAACTCTGGCCCAACACTGCGGTGCAGTCATCTGCAAGGGACGGAACACATCAACTATTATGCAAGACCACACCTTACCCACGCTGTGGCAATATCCAAATCTGTCGCTTGTGTAGACTCTGTTCTGCTACGGAGTCACTCGTAGTGAATGCAATGCAAGGATACGGCAGCATCGCAATGCTTGCAAGAACAGGCGAGCACGCGTGCAGGAGGCGCTGGCGCTGCACCTAGCCAAGTTCCCGGAGGCCGTGGAGGACTCCCTCGAGGAGCTGATGCCGAACCGCCTGACCGAGTACCTCTACTCCCTCAGCGAGGCCTTCAACAGCTTCTACACCGAGTGCAAGGTCATCGGCTCGCCGGAGGAGGACGCCCGCCTGCTGCTCTGCGAGACGAGCGCCCTCGTCATGCGCGCCTGCTTCCAGCTCCTCGGCATCACGCCGCTCTACCGGATATGAGGCGGCGCATGCTGTGCTGGGCGGAATCGCAGCTGTGGGGGATTTCGGTTCGAAGGGAACACGGCGCTCTACCGGTTGTGAGGCGGTGCATGCTGTGCTGTGCTGTGCGGAACCGCAGCTGTGGGGGAGCCGGCTCCACGGCATCACGGCGCTCTACCGGTTGTGAGGCGGCATGCTGTGCTGTGCGGTGCGGATTGGCTGAGGTCGGCAGGCATGCCTGAATCCGGCTCCCCGTCGTGACACTGCTCCCCCGGCTGTCAGGCGGTTGGCTGTGCTCATGCTTTGCTCGTGCTGTGCTCGTGCTGTGCTGTGCAGGCCCAGCAGGCTTGGGGCTTGGCACCGGTTGGGGGTGGTGTGCTTGAGGTCACAGGGTTGGCAGTCTATCGAGTTGTAACTCTTTGCCTGCCAGAGTGGCCCAGTGAATGCTGCAGTGCACGTTTGACGTTGCGATGTAGGTCTGTGTGCATCTGCCACTTCCCACGAGGCAGTGGCGGACCCCACCAGAGAGTGATTACAAACGAGTGCACAGGACCCCATCAGCTCGTGTGTACCCTATCTTGCAAACTACTGCCTTATCGGACAAGTGGTCTCAGAACCGACGATCAAAGCTCTTGTATTTGCGAATGCTCAGCCAAAACATCGGAGTTGCGGTGTTCAATGTTTGGCAGGACTAGCGTGCATCCTCACTTGCTCATGTGATCATTGCACATGGCAGTGGCATCAAGCAGCATGGTGCAGAGGCCACATGATTACACCACTGCCCTCCAACAAACCGCAACATCGCTTTATATATTACCTCAATGCTGCTGTCCAGAGCACTGCGGTGCCCATGCTAGCCACATGTGTTGCACTGTGGTAGATCAAGGCCTCAGCAGCACCAAGGGAACAAAGCAGGGGAGAAAACAATCACAAGCAGCCTGGTCACAGTCACCATTCGTAACAGCATGATCCACACTCACCAGGAACAGAAATAGCTGCATCGCGCGCACTAGCTGGCCACTACCTAGGCACATGTGTGACGCAGGTGGTGGTTGTTACAGATGTATTACAGGAGCCATTCTGGCCACTACCTAGGCACATGTGTGACGCAGGTGGTGGTTGTTACAGATTATGTATTACAGGAGCTATTCTGTTGCGACAGCACTGGAGCTCCATGGAGTATAGCTGCACATGCAAACTGGTAAGCACTGCGGATGACATGCTCTGGTGCAAGCCAATTGAGGGCATGGCTTTGCATGGTGTACATAGTGTTGCGGGCACGATGGCCAAGAAAGCTGGCATTCTAGTTGACACCCGTCTGCAGCTGCAAAGCGCAGCGCCGGCATTACCACGGCGTAGGTGACGGCAGTATGCACAACCGGTTGCAGCGGCTATGATGCAAACGCATCGGTTGGGGGGCAATCGCGAGTACCCGCCACTCGGCCGAGCTCGGGTTGCGATGTGCCGCTGACTCACGCTGACTCGCGGCGCTGAGGTGCCCGGCATGCACACATACATGTTGGGACGTACCCACTGGCAGGGGCCTGTAGAATGTTGCTGTTCAGCAAACTGGTGAACTTGCGTCACCTGGCCCCGTGGAACCGTAGCACGTGTTGCCCGTCATGTCTGTTGCTCAAGCGAGTGCATATTCAGCACGGCCTGCTCCAGACAGCCAGGGCGAGGCTGGACACGTGCTACTCGCGACGTAGGCGAGTGCCATCGCGTTATGTACATCGATTACTGCGTCAGTGGTGTCGCCGCATCATCTTCGCCCGACATTGCACCGTGCGTTCTGCCAGCTTCGGGTCACCACTACCTGCCTTGGGCCCAATCTAGCAATGCTTGCGATACAGTGCACAATATACAACAATTCAAGCTGAAGCATGCTGAAGTATATGCATGCGTATGCTGGACAAGTTGATGTTCCAGCTATGAGCCGACCTGAGTGTCATGGCAGTGGTAATACTTGTCGCAGATCAGGCAGCAGTTTGGCTGCGCAACTTACGTAACGTCGCAGGAAATCACTCTGCGCACTGCTGACAAGTGGCCTTATACGAGCCGCAGGAAGGGGTCTTCTGAGCAGGCGTGAACGTGCTAAAATGGGTGTTCTACCGAAGGACACAGTTGCCGTGCAAGTTACACAACTTTTATGGGCGGAGCATACATCTTTCTAAATATTCGTGTGTTGGTGGTGCCCGTCTCTGCCACATAGGTAATGCGGAGCAGTGACTGGTCCTTGTCGTGCACCGGTTTGAGCGCAGCCCATGCTGCAGGCCATGGAAGCCAGGCAGGCTGATGGCTCGGACGATCGTAAGGCAGCATCCACCGGCATGCACATATAATCGTTTCCAATGCTGAACAGCAGGCACTGCGTGTCACAACTGTGCATTGCTGTGCCTGCATCTGTGGACAGTGTTCCAAGGGCTTGCCCATCCCCCCCTACTGCTGCCATATCACATTCCATTCCAGCTCATGGGTTACAGCGTTTCACAGGTCACATCAAAGCTCGCAGCCAGACGGCCATGCAGAGATGCCACCACTGCATTTCAATAACAATGGGCTCCAGGCCAATGTCGAATAGACACAAACATGCCAAACAGCAGTGTTCCCTGCAACAGACTTTCACGGGATCGGCTGTAGACATGACAGAATTGTGGACATGACTGCAATGCCAGCACACCACCTAGGCATGTGCCCATTTCAGACTTTCCGCAGCACGCACTTCTGCATTCTTGTTAGTAATTGGCAGCCCTGCAGTTTGTGATGAGTAGTGGGCACAGTGATGGCACCGTGCTGGTCCAAGATCACAGTATCATACCGACAATCCAACGCACAACGATGTAATTCGGTGGATGCTGGGTATACTTGCGCATTGCCACAGCTGGTTCTCAATGGCGGTCAGGCGTGGCCACCAGTGCACAGCAGAACATGTTGTCTGGATTCCAGTGTCAGTGTACACCAAGGCAGTGGGACATCGAAGAGGAATTAACTCCATTGGGAATCGAAACTACGTTCGACAGTATCCACAGATTCAAGCACTTGCCCGTGCGTTCGCATTGTATGCTTTTGAAGGCCACACGACACAAGTGTACACTCCAACCTTCCCTTTGACGTCTTCACAATTCACGAGCCTAGGTGTGGTTGGGCCGATGTCCCATCGCAGAGAAGTGCTATGACAAGTTATGACTACTGAGAAACGTTGCAGAGGTGTGCTGCACAAGGTAGCAGAACAAGCAGGCAGGCATGGCAAAGCTTGAATGTAAGCACCATGGTGCACCATGGCCAAAGCCATACAGGAGCTGAGAAGTAATGCCTACTACCCAGCCCAGTGACCTCGTCTGTGTATAGAAGACGTGTGTAAAAGTCTGGCTTGTTTTCCACTGCTGTTATTCCCAACAGCTGTATCGATCGAGACCTGGGATGGATTCGAGCCTTGCTGCTAGCCTTTGTCATGGGGTAGTTGGTGTCAGTAGCATCTCGGGCTCATAAGTCTTGCCACACATATCCAGGCTTGCTTAATGCCCATCCCGTCTGTCCTGAGTGACAGCAGCACTGGACTGGATCCGTCAAACCTTGACCTTGGTATTTGAACGTGACCGCAGACGAACACCGCGCGTTGTCCACCGTCCTTTACCCATCGCGGAAGGGGTGCTGCGCATCTTTTCAGCTTGGGACTAGGCTTTGCAAAGTCCTCGTTGGTATCCGCGACCCACACCGTGTGGCCCAGTGTAGAGCAGACTTGCGTTTCGACAGATGTAATTCAATAGATGCAGAAGGCTCTGAGTGCAGCGAGGGGCTCCGCTTTGGCCGACACAGGCTGGAATGTGCCATGCAGCACAAAGCAACAGTGTCGGCAGTCTCAAATTTGGCAACATACACCATGCCTAAAGCACGGCATAGCAAGGTTGTGCTGTGAATCGCGACTTTGATCTGCAACCATGTTGTGTACGAGCACTGCAAAGCAAGTATCGACACATCCTTCACACAGCTTGCCTTGTGCAACCTCTTCCTGTCACGCCACATCCACAAATATGTACAGACGCGATATTCCCCACAGAGATGCTCCAAGACCTGGGCAAAAAGTCCCATGTGCGCTTCGCGTCAACACCTTGTGGTGAAAGCATAGCGAGTCCATGCCAGTCACGCTCAACCTTTTCTGCGCAGCACATAAGATACACACTTACACATCCCAGTACTTACGAATTCTCTGGATACATGTGAGGCCGCAGCGTAGTGTAGAACATTCGGCACGTCGTTGTCTCCCAAGCAGAACGTTGTGCAGCAGTGAAAGCTGATGAAGCAAACGAGAACACATACGAATTCGCAACATCATTTCGACACGGCTGGCTGGAACCCCACCAGCCTAGCAGAGCAAGCAGCGTGCAAACCTTGCACATCGCGTCATTGGCCATCTGACGGTGCACCGTGGCGACTGGTGTCATACGCATATTTCTCGCCCAGGCTGATCTGCATGTCCGTGCACGTAGGCATGAGACAATTACAACCGACCGTCACACCATCATAAACACTGCCTGCACGCTCTCGACAATAATTCTGCCCCAGGTGGCACGGGTGTGACTGTGACTGCATATAAATTCGTTCCACCACGCCTGGACTTGCCATGCACTCCGCAGAGGCAGCTGATTCGGCGCGCGCAAGGCCATCATTGTCTGGCTGATGTAACTGCGTGTTTCACTGGAGCCTAATATCGGCTGCTCGATTCCTGGTGGCGCGTCGAGGCGGTTGTAGATCGAATCCAGCAGAGCATTGCTTCGTAAGGATATAATTTCACATCGCCAGGACGCTAAAAGACAGTATGAACCTCAATATATCTTTGCATGGAAGATGGGGTCACAACGGACTCAGGGCAGCACGGGACCGCAGCTGTCGGAAGTACACTGTGACGCTCACACGTGGTGCGCGCGCCCTTGCAGCAGCGACTCCGCAAAAGCACTGGGGACCAGATACTGTGTGAAGATGCAGCTTACCCGCTTTGCTGTTGCTGCACGTCCTTTTCCAGCAGTGTTGATAGGCCGTTTGCAACACAATTCACTCTGTAGACTTCCGGACGCGTGTCGCAAGCGAAACATGGAGCCAGCAAATCGAGCGTATACAACGATCCGCGCTAGAGAAGGCTGTCAGCGTAGTGAATCGCATGATATCTAGCGCAGAACGAGACCACAACATCCGCGGCGTGGAAGGTCTCCCCAGTGCGGTTGACGACGGACAGTACGACGACGAGCTGACGCTCACCGAACAGGTCCAGCTAAATATAAAGGCCAAGACATCAGTTCTGCAATCTGTCAATGTGCGGACCTGCAATGAGTTGCATGTTTGACGAAAATGCCAGAACATACACGCGCCTGCCCATCAAAAAGCTGCACATCACACAGCAGCAGCTTCGGTGTCCGAGCAGATGGCATGCAGTAGACTGCTTCCCGCGAACTACTTGTTATCTTTCTTGATTGTGCCTGGTCCTCTCACAGACCTGGACCTGACGGGTACAAGACGATACACTGCGTGCCTGTAGGAGTCACCATTCAAAAGCCTACATGACTATCTCAGCTTGCCGGTGGAGGACTACAACACGTTGGACCCAAGCGTTGTACAGAGCCTGGGCGACAACCGTTTCTTGCTGACGCCACCATTCAATGATTGGTTCAAGATCAACATCAAGCCTGAAGTCATTCTCCGCATCCAGCCCGAGCCTTCGCAATCACGGGTGCAGCTACCTTGCCCTTGCCTGCCGCGTTTTCATAGCAGCATCTCTCAGGTCAGCACATCGCTGGTGTTGAAAGTGTCTACTTGCAAGCTTCAATTGCTAGTGTACAACAGTGCACCCTTCACCCAAAGTACTCGACCTGTCTATCTTGGCCCTCGACCGGTCTGTCTTGGGCCTGTATACGCCTTTTTCCACTGGCACATCACCCAGGCATGGCCCGATGCAGTGGCAGACCACCAGCAGTAATGCGGTACTTGCCCCTTGCCCAGAACATCCCTTTCATCCATGAAACTGTCTATAGTGCTTTGATCAGGACTCCCGTGTGATACACCTGCGACTGCACAATACACAGTGTCAAGTGTACTCCAATCTGAAAGTGTAAAGTTCAACCCAGGCACCGTTGCAGCCATGCCTCCCCGGTGTACAATCAGCGCTGCCCATGTATGCAGCGCCTGAATGTCACGCATGCAGGTGTTGTTTGTGTGCGAGAGCATCAGGTTTGGTGACGAGAACATCGACAAGACGGGCAAGCTCACCTTTGTCTCGGCTCTGTCCCGCGAGGAGGTGGCGGAAGGGCCACGCACCGGGGATCCAGAGGTGTTCCTGGTCAGCGCTTCTCAGGTCTCAGTGCGACTCCCGCTCCTCAACCCCTCCACCCCCAACCTCTGATCTGCGGTGGAAGAGCTGAACACAGCCCCGTCGAGCGATGCCTGTCTGACACGCGACCTTCCGCTTCCGCATGTGGCCGCGATGGCAGCAGCACCGCGACGGCGGCGGCAGTGCTGAATGCCGCCGATGGCTGCTCATGCATGACATCGTCTGGTGCCTACATGACCTCACCAGCCTGTCACAGGTGTGCTGGCTGGAACGGAAGCCGCTGCAGGCAGTGAGTATGAGTATGCGCGGTCGCTGAGCTTCCTGGGCATGCATTTGTGTTGCTGACCCAATCACCGCATGTGGCGTGCCAGCACCGCGCCCCAGCTTGCACGCCCCCACCCGCCAGTCCCGTGTGCAGCTTGCGGTGAGCGTCGGCACGCGCGCAGCGCGCGTCGCGCCGGTGCGGGCCCTCGAGGCGCTGTCGAGCCGCGTCCTGCAGGCGACGCTGCAGGCGTGCACCAAGCCGTACCTGCGCCGGCTGGTGGAGGACTACCAGCACTGGGCCGCCGGCAAGCCGCGCCTCACCGGCGACATCACGCCGCAGGAAGCTTCCGCACTCTTTCTCGACACGGAGGCCACCGTCCTCGCGGAGCTCGAAGCGGCGGCGCCGCCACCCCCGGATGGCGCCGATCCACCCGGGTCGCCTAAGAAGTGATGTCTATGCATTTGTTGGCAACCGTGCCGATGGCCGCTTGACTATACCCTTAGACTATGTCGTTTAGACTCGAGTCAGCCTCAGTATGCCTGCGCAGGAATGTCGTGCTGCACCTGAACATGGGGTAAGATGAAGATTGTGTGGCGCTCGGAGGGCTGTGGGCATGCGGGCGCGTGGTTGCGTACGCGGGAATGGCAGGCTGCGGTGCGCTCGTGAGTGGCCAGAGGAGGACTGTGCCAGCGGCGCGCATTCATGCTGCTGCTGAAGCGGCTGATGCAGCTGACGGGGCGGTTGCGCATGACCCACTGGGAGGGGTGCCACACGCATGCTGCTCCGTGCGCTGCAGGCCGGCCCGAGGCCCTTGGGGGCATACATGCGTATGTACATCATGCATGCGATCCTCGCACAGAGCGCCGGCTCGCAGGCGGGGGCGGGCATGGGGCATGCATGCAGCCCTGGCGATGAGCATAGCCACTGCATGGCCCTGTAGAGGCCTGCTAAATGTGAGAGGCCAAACCACCGACACTGTCGCAGCCGGTCGGGCTTGTCTTGTACCATTGAGCGGCACACTGTGGGAGTCAGTGTGGGCCACCTCCTAGTGCGCGACGTGCCAGACTGCGTTCCCAAGCTATGCTACATGTGCTGGTCAACGCTGCAGATCATGGACCAGTGCCCCCACTTGCCCCGGAGCCCCTGTGGAGCGGTGCTTGCTGCTGCCTTCCTTTCAACTGCAGAGCTCTGCAGAGTCGTGTCTTTCATGTGAGATCACGAGATGGGTACGCCCCGCAGCAGCAGGAACAGCACGGCAGGCAGATTGTTTTTTGCATGCAGATTGTGTGCGCTGCGTGCAAAGCTGACTGGTTGTGGAGGTCACCTGTGTCACGTACAGTATGTGTTGTACCGTAGATAGAGCGACAGAAGCTGAGGCACATCACATGAGGCACAGGAGCTGTGCTGCATCTCAGTGTAACACCCACAGAGTCACCTGTGTGCACGCCCCATGCGCCGTTGCTGTGAACTGTCAACTTTGCCGGGCTCGTGTGGGATAGAAAAAGTATGGACGGGCCTTGCTGCTTCTCCAACACTTGCAGCTGCCATGCACCGTAATGCGTGCACCCCAGTCTGCGCCGCTTGTATGGATGGCACACATGAGAAGCTAGGCGTGATCTTCAGTGTGTTTGCTGCCGAAAGCTGTCTCTCAAGGATCCACTTGGAGTGGTTGCATCTGAGCTGAGAGTTTGTGCACCTAAGCCATGCCCCATAGGAAGCCTGACTTCTTGACACCTTCTCAAGCCGGACAGCTCTCGATTTGTGTCTTGATGAAACAGAGCCATGCCAGAGTTTGGGAAGCCACTTGTGTGAGCTTCGGTGGTTGCCACCAGGAGTGACTTCATGTGTCTCGTCTGAGACTCTTATAGCAGATGCCCAGAGATGCTTGCAGGCCAAGGCGCAGCAGGTGTTTGGCAGCATTTCTCAAGCAGCCATGTTGCATGTGCACAGGCAAAGCATTTCAACTACTATTAGTTTCATTGCTGGCATAGGATGGTCCTGATGCAGCACTGTGGAACAAGGTGAGGCTTCTGCCAAGCATTGCAGTTGTCTGCATGATAGTCCTGTGCTGTCCAGATTACCACCAGCTTTGTGATTTGCAAGTCCATGGTGAGGTCACCTTGTGCCGTGTTCAGCACAGAAAGTGGTAGGTTTGGGTGGCAGGCCGGTGTGACAAGCAGACCAACCCAACTCTGGGCCATTGTGCCAACTTGCCATCAGCCATCAACTTGAAGAGCATGGGTAGCCAGAGCCAGCAGAATCTGAGTAAACAATGCCGCACCTTGATGCAAGCAGCTTGCGAATGCTCGTGCTGCCTGCCTGGTGTCCAAATTGTCGCTCCGTTCCTGTCTCTACCACCTTCTCAGCGATCGGCTAGTTGCACCGTGGTTGCTCCAGAACATTGGCTGGAGCACAACATGCCACGTGTGTGTGTTGGCATGCATTCATTGTACGTGCAGACTGCAGTGTTTCTCTGTCACACATGCTTCTGTCTGCCTTGCAGTTCCCTTGAGTACTAGCCCAGCCTTTGCCCATATGGCCATGCATGGCTCATGCACTCTTGGCACAAAGCTGTGCCTGCATGCAGCACACACACTGAGTCAATGTCCAGCATGCACATTCTGGGTATGCTACATGGGTTGGTGCGTTAACCTGGCGTAGCTGCTGTTCAAGATAGCCTGTCTCATGGCAACATGGTTGCCTGGCCTGCAACTCCGTCACAGTGTGCCCATGAGTGGCACCACCTCAAGGACAGTGCCAGAGAGATGATGCAACGACTGGACTCACGGAGTGCGAACTGAGTTAGTCACGTCTCACGAGGATGGAGCATTGCGCCAAATTTGTCTGCTGCTAGAGCACAGGAGTAGTCAGAGCTGTTTGTTTGGAAGGCCATTGGGTCGCGCTCTCGTTGCAAGGCCTTGTCACAGGTCGGGCGTGGTATCCCCCGAGAAGCCGGAATCATAGTGAAACGACAAGTCGTTTGGCGCAAGCTTGGTCTGGCTGTGATGCCATGCCCGTGGCTTTGCATGCACAAGGCATGCGTGGTTTCTGCAAGACGTGGGACGGAATATGCCTCCGTTACGCAACAGGGCAATGGCCAACTTAAGTTTAAGCTCTAATGCTTGGCCAGGGGGCTGTGTCGACGTATTCTGCCGCTGATGATAGTGATCACTCATGAATGAGCGCGTGTGCTGCTTACCAGTACTATCGCAATCGCGCAGTGTTTGGACATTGGCCTCGTCACGCTGACTGCCTACAACCCCGCCTAAATTTACCAAGATGTCATGGCAGTGACGGTTGACTCGCGGTCGTGAATGCTCGCCTTCAAGGTGTCAGTGCTTGAGCACCTGCGGGCGCGGCCGAGCCGAGTCGCAGTGACAGTGAGAACAATCCCAGCCGCTGCGCACCGCGTCAGCCTGTCCATGTGCGTTCCAGCATACCACGTCGCAAAGCGTAGTAGAGCGTGCGCAGACGGGCAGCATGCAAGCAGCTTCGAACGGGCGTTGCGAGTTGTCACGGTTGCTTAAAATGGCCTGGCTGCATCAAGCGGGAAGGCTGCAGGACTTGCACACTTGCCCAGCTTTCAAGACCAGACTAGCCTGTTGCTCCGTCAAATGACTCCACGAGCCTTACAGCGCAACAGTCAATGACCCAAATGTCAACTCCTCGCTCCCGGTCCATGTGGTGGGTGAAGAGATGAACAGCGCGTCTGCGAATCCTAGGCACGGCCCTGCAGGGCCCTGGAGCGCTTGTACTTTGAGTTGAGCAACGCAGCTGTGACTTTCGCACGTGACAGGACACAGCACAGCCTTTGGTGCACCACCTGAGCCGGCTTCATGCCAGCTACTTGCGCACGGTGCGCTACTGTGCACACTCCACAATATGAATCGCATCCGGGCACACCGCCATCACCAGTGTCTGGCACAGGATCGCCTTGCCTGGATCGTTCGTCCCTAGCAACGCAGATCCGTTGGCTGATATGTATAGGCCGACCTGTGAGCTCTAGTCGAGGCACCAACAGATCTATCTAGATAGCCTTGACAGTGTAGTATGTACGAAAAAACGAGTGCGTGCCTCCACGCAGCGGGTGGCGCAGTGAAGTGCAGGTGGTAAGAGACAGCACGGCCGGACGTGCATCGCTCGTTTGTTCGTTCTGATGCGACGCGTGGAGCCGCTGAATCTGGATACGATGTGAATGGCAAATTAATGCAGTGAGCCACGTTTGCTTGCGTGCCAGGTGCACGCCACTGATCACGAGCAGCCGCACCCGCGTGGAATGCACGCCTGGCCTGCTCTTCACGGATATGCAGAACTGCTGTTAATGGTAGACACCAGCATGCACTGGCAGCAGCAGCTGCGTGGGTGCAAGCTGGCGCACAGCTTATCCTGTGCACCATGGTAGTGCACAACGCGCGTGCCGACCGCAACGACGCTGGTTCTTGTGACCCACGCGATCTCTAGATACTTCGAACATCCATGCTCCCGTGTACCGTCAACAAGCCACAGTGTAAGGGTCGACCAGAAGCCGTTCTCACATGCAGCGTCAGAATACATGCTTCACCGTGCTATTGAGAGGCTGGAGTGCTAGTCGAGAGCGTGCATTGTTGAGCGTACTGCGCCCTCGGTGCACCGATATCGATGCACTCACAAAGAGCATAGACGACACAACGCGAGTCATCGGGGTATGCCACAATGCAAAGATGGATTTCGAAGGTGTATTGCAGTATTGCAGTGTGGGGCGTGTGACGCTGGGCTCGAACCGGTGGTTGCGTTCTGCGCAACAACCACACATACACACAGTACACTACGCACTCGCAGGCGCACTGCCCACACTCAGCAGGCTTGCCGTGGAATGATTTCGCCCAGATGCGTTGCAGCTGTGCCATCTTTGTCTGCATAACGCTTACGAATTCCGTGCCCCTTTAACTGGTGCCCGAACTGTGAAGTCGGCCTTGTAAAACTCGAATCTGTGCCCATCTCGTGTCCACAGGGGCACGCAATGATGATCAAGCTTGCACGAAGAGCAGCGATCAGCTCGTCGAGCACGTTCAAATTATACATGTCATTGCGACCTGGAAGCACAGACAGTGCAACCGGCTCATAAATATTGCCTTTTCGTGCGTGTTGACATTCTGGATAATAGCAGACAAGTCGCTCACTGCAACCGCGATGCGTAGGTAGGCCTTGTTGGCCAAGCAGCAGCAACGTCAGCAGAAGAGGAACAGCTTTGATGGAATTCTGAAGTGCATTTGTGCTCGGTCTCTCCCCGCCAGCGCGATCCCGGCGCGCAAAGTGACCTCAGCCGTGCTTGACGGCGTGGCCGCGCGACCAACCCACGTTCTTACCAATTCTTGCAATGCGCTTCAAAATGATGATCAAGTGTAGATGATCTACGTGCTCCGCCACAGCTGGTGCGCTCGACTGGACCGGTGCCACGCTCAACAACTGCTGTGCCCATACCACAGCGGCCCAGGCCTCAGCGCAGCCCCACCGCCGGCGGTAAAGCGCTAAAAGAGGATGTTGCGTGCGGTAGGAATGAGCTCTGGCTAGTGCTGCCACGTCGTGCCCCTGTGTGCCGAACCTCGGCGACACGTATCTGTATGAGCTTGCATGCAGGATGTTGCGCAGCCCGGTCGAAAGGTAGGCCACCGCCGCCGATTTTCGATTGCCGATTGCAGGCAACTGAACCACGGCCGTAGCTGCTGCATCTTCCTTTGCTGCTGGTCTGCTTTGGCCGTTTAGGTGACACATGCACTTTCGGGTCAGCCGTTGCAACGCGTTGGCAGGCCGAGCTGCAGCCATCACGTACAGCGGGCCCTAGCCGTGCCTATCTGGGTTGACGACCACTGCGTCTTAGTGAAGATCATGCATGGCGCATGCACCTGTCCGGCACGCATCATGACAAGATTACACGGGTTATGCGTCATGGCCCCTCCGCCATCAGTCAGGACCACCGCGTTCCCCTTCGCACATAGCTGCAACTCGAACAGGCTGCTAACGCCGTATATGCATTGCCGCAGATCCTCTGCGCCTGAGTCAAGCCATGGATAGCGGTCAGGCCGGCCACCTCAGCTCCAGCGGTCACACCAGCGGCGAGCTTCTCTCCAGCCGGCAGAGTTCACAGCGGATCGCAGATTCAGCTCACCGCGATGCTCTGCCTGCAGCGCAGCACGCCGGACAAGCTGCTCCGCCGCACGCGCCCCCTCACATCCAGGTTTCGGAACCCGCCACCGACGATCTGCAGACATCTGAAGATGTCGGCAGACATCTTCTGCCGCCCAGCACGCTCAGCGTAGCACACAACCGTGCGATGGACCTGTCGTCCGGCGACATCGCGGCCAGCTTGACGCGTGGCCCCGCCGCCAGCGGTTCCGTGCACGACGACAACTTCCTGCAGCCTCACGGCCTCGCCGTGATGGACCTCGGAGGCCTGCAGAAGTCTCCGTTCATTGACGACACACAGGATGTCACTCAGGAGGACAGCCACACTGTGACCTCCCCCTCACAGAACTCCTCCCTGGCTTCGCTGGACCTTCCAGATCATCTCGGGCTGCCCGATTGCCAGCCGGAGCCCCTCCGCAAGCGCGCGGTGTCTGCGCTATCAGCCGTGCTGCAGTCGGTGGCCTCGAGCCAGGCGGAGGACATCAGGCGGCAGGCCAGCATCGCGAGCTGGGTGCCGCGGGACCCATCCGGGTTCCACCTAGAAACCATCGAGGACGTGCCGGCCGCTGCGGCCGCTGCGGCCGCGGCGGCCCCGCGCGAGCCGCTGCCTCTGGAGCAGCCGCAGGAGGGCTCCGAGCGGATGACGGCGCTGCGCGCGCGCTACCGCGCCGCGGCCGCGGCGCGGCCGGGGCCGTGCGGGCATGCGCGGTGCGAGGTGCACGGCAGTGCCGGCCGGAGGCTGCCTCGACGCAGGCCGGCGCGGGCAGCGCCGCCTGATCGGCAGCCCTCGGCGCCGTCGGCGCCGTGGGGCAGCCTGTCCACGGCCGAAGCGGCGGGTGCCGCTGCCGCGCCCACCGATGCCGCATCGCGCAGCCGACACCCGGAGGAGCAGGCCGCGATGCTGCGGCTTGTGGGCGCGAGCGCCGCCGACTACGGCGTGCTGCTAGTGCCCTCTGGTCTTCCGGCCGCGCTGCAGGCGCTGGCGCACCTCCTCGGCTTCCAGAAGTGGCTGCCGTGTGCCGCGATGGAGACGTGTCCAGAGGGGGGCGCATCGGGCGCCGCCAGGGTGGGGTCGCTGTTTCGATCGCGCAGCGTGCGGCTGCAGCGGCAGTCGGCCAACGGCAGCGTCCGCCCGGTCGTCTTTTACGGCATTCACGACCACGAGGCCCAGGGAGAGTTCTGGAGCCGTATTGACTGCGAGGTGGTGGTGCGCTTCCCCCCTCCCACGCCCTTCCCCTTTGCCCTTCCTTGCCCACAGCACGCAGCACGCACACGCTGCGGATCACGATGCCGTCGCTGTGACACAAGTGGGCACATGAGCATTGCATGAGCATTGGGCTTCAGGCACACGCACGGCCATGCGCTCCGAGAGTCTGCCATACGCCTCGCCGCGTTGACGCTACTGCATCGAGTGCGCCTATCTCGAGATACAGTCGTCGTCGCTGTGGTGTACATGGCAGCCTGGCCGTGTGCCTTGGCCGGCCCGCTGCACCAGCACCAGGTCGCTGCAAGTCTCGGTCTGCCATGCAGCCGCCGTGGCGCCCATGTTTGAAATGCTACAGGCTTGAGATGCTACATGTTTAAAATGCTTCAGGCTTGAGATGCTACAGGCGACACGATGTGACATAGTCACAGCAGACTGCCGGAATGCAGTGCTTCATTGCGTACATGTTTCCACATGGTGCATGAACCCATGCACCCCCTTGACAGAGCACAGAACTACCAGCAGCATCCAGTGTGTGCCTTCTAGAGTACCTTCTATAGTATACCTCTTTAACCGTGCACCGGGACCACGCAGTTGAAAGTACACAGGAGAGCTGCAGTGAGGATGAGGGTGAGCATGTGGCAGTGAGCAGTGAGCATGCGGCAGGCAGCATGCAGCAGGCAGCAGGCAGCACAGTGAGCATGCGGCAGTGGGCAGTGAGCATGCGGCATCACTGCAGCAGCATGCTGCTGCATGCTGCATGCTGCAGCATCCTCACTGTGGCCCTGGCACAGTCTCCTTGCCACAGTGATCCCTCTGACTCAGTTTAGTTCTCAAGCTTAATCTGCAAAGGTTGCAGCTCAGCCAGCCAGCTCTGGGATTGCGGGATGATAGGGAATTCAGAAACGATTTTGTGAACTGCACAGCAGTTCCAGAAACCTCTGCCACACGCAGACGTGTTTGCACCTGCTGCAAGTGCATGGCACACAACACTGCTAGTGCAATCATCACAACACGGCTCCTGGGCTGGACTGTTCCATACTCTCGAGCCTCTACATGTTCAAGCTCTACATGTACACATGCTGGGGTGCCATGCACATTCATGCATTCCGAACGCTGTGCACATTTTTGTCTACCTCAAGCTTGCATGCATGTAGCACTTCTATAGTACTGGCTCACGCTCAGTAATGCCAATTGTGCCCTCCCTGCTGGGCTGTGTGGCTGCTGCTTGGCTGCATGCTTGATCTGTGCCAGAGGGCCAACTAGTCACATGCTGCCAGAGTGACCCTGTCTGCGTACAAGTCTCACACTACCCTCACACTACCTTCAATGCGATAGCTGCTCATGTGATAGCTGCTCATGTGGACACTTTAGAACTGCCCTAGTTACATAGGGATGCCTTTACAATGTCATCTGGATGCCCACCGGCACTCATCAGCTCAACAAAATCTATCTTGAGTGCATGCAGCAAAACGAAGTCTAGTGCTGGGAATTGCCTCCTAGCGGAGCTGGAGCTTATCTGCGACATGCTACCCTGTGCTAGATTTGTTGCATCCAGATTCTGTGCAGACTCTTTGCGGCACGACGTCGCTTTGGCGTTCCTGCTGTGCCCTGGCCTTCCACTTCGACTCGATAATTTCCAGTTTCAATTCTTGCTTGTACCTTGGCATCTCTCAGCCAAAAGCATGAACATGCCAAATACACGGGCGGCGCTCGTGGCTGGCAGTATGCATGGCTTACATCCGTATGCATGCGCGGATCACCTGGGCCCAGCTGGGATGCATGGGAATCATTCGATCTCTCCCAGATCGCCGCCGCGCAAGGCCGGCCCTTGCAAGGTTCGGTGGGCCCAGGCTGCGCGTCACGCTTCCGCGGTCGACCACGGGTCCGCGTGGCCACGCGTGGATCCGCCTTGCGCGCAAGTTCGGCAACAGCGCGTGGATTTGCATATTGTAGTATGGTACATGTGGCACTCAGTGTCAATTATTTGCAGGCAGATTCTCGGGATCCACAATGTTGTGGTCAATTAGCACATAGCGCTGCAGCTTGCTTTTCAACGGAATTCGGATTGACACATGTGTGCTTACAAGTACATGAGTACGCGGAAGTACAGCAGTAGATCCGCTGAGATGAAAGCCACGCCTGTTGTTTTTACATCAGGCGCAGGCCATCTGGAGCTGATTGCCGACTCGCAAAGCCGAGCGGATATCCCCACCTTCGACCACGTGATTCCCCTGATCCATCGCTGTGACGCAGCGGCAGGGTGCCAGACCGCCGCATGCGTCGCGAGGTCGAGTCCTGTGAGCGGTACTAATTTACTCTTCTGATGCCCCGAGGCGCGCATGGCGCCGGGCCATCGCGATTGTTGTAACCCGCGTGATGCATTATGCGCCCGCCCGTGATCGGAGGACCTCTCAGGGCCGATCACCACTTTGTGTGTAACACTTCTTGCGGCATCGCGACTCACTGGTGCGTGCCAGCTCACGTGGGCGCATGCGGTGGGTCGACGAACCTCTGCAACAAATCACAGCACGCCAAATCCTCCAGCGAATCCGCAGCATCCGCCGCATCGGCGTGGCGGTTTAGCACAGCGTCCGAGGCCCGCCGCAGCAGCCGACCTGCCGTCTTGCAGAATGCGCTTGCCACACGGCCCTGCCAGAACACCGACACCCACAGACATGCACGCAAGCGGGGTTTTGGTCGTCTGCTTTCCTGCTGTTGCCCTCGCTGCCCTCGCTGCCGGGCTCTTGCGTTGATCTCCGTGTAACACCCACAGACATGCACTCCCTGGGAGGTGATCACTTCTCAAGCCCATCACTTCAGCAGCCCATCACTTGAGATGCCACCCAGCGTCATGCAGACTGGCTGCAGCAGCACTGAGGTCTCACACTGGCATCACTTGTGCACTCCTCTAGTTACCAATGGGGGGGGGGGCTAACCGCTGCCTATGAGTGCCACACACTGCAGAAATCCTGACCAGGCCTCACAGCCTGTACATTCCTTCCAACACTCGGCATCATCCAGGTGCACGGCA
>JALKAD010000190.1:49024-59947 GCA_024500015.1 Ulva compressa | reverse complement strand
GCTGTCGTGCTTCGCGCCCTCAATTTGCTCTGCACTACGTGTGCTGCTGTCATGTGCCAGTGCTGAACCGCGGACGCCGCTGCTGCCGCACTGGGTACCCCGAAGCATGCTCCGAACCCCGAAGCATGCCCCGAAGCACGCTCCTGCTGCCCCGAAGCGCGCAAGGACACTGCTGCAGTTCCTGTGACGCTGTGGGCCACCCGCAAGGCCGCCCACCAGACAGTCCAAAGTGCGGTGCATGCATGGCAGACCACCAGTGGAGCTTGCACGCATGCATTCAGCGGCGCGAAGTTCACCACCCAGCGGACCGGTGGTCGCGCTTGTGCAGCCATGGTGCAGAACCAATCAACGCTGTGCGGCTGACAGCAACCAACGCTTCTGTGAACGGTGCGGAAGCAGGTGCTGGCAGAAGTACAAGGACATGACATCTCCAGCCGAACAGTTATGAACATCCACCCATCACCGCAGCACCGTGACCTGAGACGTGGGCCTCTGGCCGCATGTGGCACCACGGCGCCAGCAAGCGTCAGCAAGCGCGGCGCGCCACCACAGCAAGGGCAGCGCGCCCAGCACGCACAGCGCGCTGCATGTGGCACCACGGCGCCAGCAAGCGTCAGCAAGCGCGGCACGCCACCACAGCAAGTGCAGCGCGCCCAGCACGCACAGCGCGCTGCATGTGGCACCACGGCGCCAGCAAGCGCGGCCGCCACCACAGCAAGCAGCGCGCCCAGCACGCACAGCGCGCTGCAGTGGCACCACGGCGCCAGCAAGCGTCAGCACGCGGCGCGCCACCACAGCAAGGGCAGCGCGCCCAGCACGCACAGCGCGCTGCATGTGGCACCACGGCGCCAGCAAGCGTCAGCAAGCGCGGCACGCCACCACAGCAAGTGCAGCGCGCCCAGCACGCACAGCGCGCTGCATGTGGCACCACGGCGCCAGCAAGCGCGGCGCGCCACCACAGCAAGGGCAGCGCGCCCAGCACGCACAGCGCGCCGCTACACAAGCCGCGGGTCACGTGGTAAGGTGGCGACTGTATCAACCAGCGCCATCCGCGGTCCCCGTATGGGAGCGGCAGCAGGAGCGGCAGCAGGAGCGGCAGCAGGAGCGGCAGCAGGAGTGGCAGCGGGGGCGCACTCTGCTCCTGCACAGACGGCAGCGTGGCGGCCTGGTCCTGGAACGACTGCTGCAGCATCGCCATCGCCTGCTCACGGTCGGTGACCGTGCCCTGCGCGACAGCGGCGAGGAAGTACTGTACGGACATGATGCTGCGTGCTGTGGCCTCGTTAGACGCGGCGTTGCGGCGCAGCTCCGCCGCGATGTCGGCAGACTTGAGGTCGAGCGAGTCGAGCACGGCGCCGCTGTCGCGCACCGCGTCGTTCACGGCCGCGAGGACGTCGGCCTGCCGCGCCTGCTCCTCCTGCGATGCGCTGAGCAGCCCCCGCAGCCGCGTGAGCTCCTCCTTGGCGTGCGACGTATACTTGGTGAACTCTGCATGGGGGGGGCCTGTGTGTTGGCGGTGGCGCCGGTCGTGTTGCATGTTGGCTGCGCGGAGCGGCGGGTGCGGCACGTGTGGTGAGGCGGTTGCTGCGGACACGCAGTTTGTGTCGGGGGTTGCGGGAGGGCGGAGTGGTAGGTGTCATGCCACCCTCTCCTGCATACCTGTCTGTCAACACACCAGCCCAGTCCTCTCTGAAATGCCAGTGAGGACTAAGGTGGTGTTGTGGCAGACAGTTATGCAGGAGAGGGGGGTGGGGAGGGGATTGGGTGGCTGGAGGGGAGCAGTGACTCTCAGACGACGGGCTATTTGCCTTGAATCACACTGCAAAATTGAGCCTTCGCTCGCAGAAAGCGCCACGCCGACGCGATCACAGCACTCTATAATTCAAGAGTGGATGCAAGCTACGGTGGCTGGAAGCATGCACAGGCGGTGGGTGCCTGTCCGGGATGACTAGATGTGAAGCTATGCAAGGAGGTCAGCCGAACCTCCCAGACACAGATCCTGATTCAACCAGAGCTGGCCGCTATGACAACGACATGGCCAGACTGACAGGCTGCTGCGTTCACAGGATGGCTTGTCGACCGCACTGGCCTACAAGCTGTCGCGGTGCCAGAGTATGGCGCCAGAACCAGCCAGCATGGGCTGGAATGGAACGATCATGACTCTCAAGACGTCAGAGAAAAGTCTCAAATCAGCACAATGCAATCGATAGACTGCCTAGAAGCCCGTTGACGACACCTGAGGCAGTCACGCCCACATGCTGCTTGCTGGAACGTGCAGTCGCACTGTGCACACCTCAAGCACACATACGTACACAGAACGACATGGGCAGAAATTCAAGGGATTATCTCCCACATATCTCGCAAGTGCACGCGCAGCGGTGCGACAGAGTGGCACTGCTGCGTGAAGGCACTCCAAGCATGCGCAGTGAGGAGGGCGCACTGTCATTCAAGGACTGGAACATTTGCTGTGTCCTTTGTTGGGACAGCCCGAAAAAGTCCCAGCCCTTCCACCAGCATACAGCATAATAGCCGGTCAGTCCAACTCCGCTGACGACGAGGACTGTGACGACGCCCGACTTCCCCGAGTCCCTGTCGTGATATATATGCGTTACCATCGGTGCAGGGGGCCTGGAGGAGCCCTGTGAGCTGCTGAAACCTGATTTCATCGCCCCAACAAGGGCGCCCAGGCCTCCAGCTGCCTCTTGCGAAACTGTCGAGATGCCGTCCGCGACGTCCCCAAACAGCTCGCCGGACTTCTGCGTATACCCCGCGCCGTATGCAGCGCCCCCTGCAATGATTGTCATATAAGGACTAGACGTATCAGATGCATGGCAATAAGCGACGCCCGGATCGCCATATTCAACGGTTGCGCTGGGGCTGCAATCCGCTGCCGCTGGGACGAGTGATTGGCGTGTCCGCTCCTCACAGGGCAGCATAAGCAGCGATCAGCCGCACTAGGCACCTGATGCAAATGTTCCGCCTGCCATGTGCACGAAATCGAATCATAGCTTGGCTCGAGAAAGCTCACACGACATCAGTGAGCGCACCAACAGCACCATATCCCAGAAGCCGGCCTAACACCGTTACAACCATTCTCTGCAACGCAACGCCAACTGTCTTTTCCGGCGATCTATGCGAGCTTCGACTCCAGTAACATACAAGAACGGTGACACGACCAGAAGTTTCTACCAAAATTCAAGTCACGCATACAGAACCGATAACATGGAAGAATTATCTAATTAAATCAACCACTGTTGTAGCTACAAGGGGATCCAGATAACAGCCCTCTCCACGTTGTTGAACAGACATAAAATGGCTACGGGGGCAACTGAGGCTGCAGCAGAGCCGGGCCGATTAGTCGCGCGAGATAAAGTCTAAATTGTCTCATCTGTCAGATGCTGGCGATGCCTTCATAGCAAGCTCTGTGGAACAGAAGATAGTATTCTTAGGTGCTACCGGAAACGCTTCATCTTCCAGTCAATGCGACCTCATTGACGTCTCGCTTGCGTGGCTCCTCCTAGCCTGCCAAAATGTCGTCTATCCCGCAAGCCACAGATCTGCTGGAATCAATTGATTGGTCTGCGACAGAATGTTTAAATGCAAGCTCTCAAAGACCTCTGGACAACGCTCTCAAGCAGGTGCTCTTGACCCGTTGCAACACGCAAAATCAGTATATAATTGACATCTCTTCCACGCGCCTCTACATGAAGTGGGTCATCATGTATTATCCAATGTGTTGTCCGGGTCTTTAGACTAGTTGTGCCACATGGGCCTTGTGCGTGGTCCGACAGAATGACATGGTAGCGGCGTGGCGCAGCGTGATCGTCGCCACTGCAACTATGACAACTGTATGGGCTCTCATAGCACTTGTTACGTCTACCTAAATCGCAGACGTGGTCAGGGTCCTGCATGTGAAGACTGGACTCGCACTGTGCACTCAATTTCCATGACCCATGTCAGTGTCTGTCTACAGGGATATAGAGACGACGATAAGCTGCTCCTAGAAAGTGATGCAGACGAGCAGCTATTGCTTCACATCAACTTCACAGCTTCAGCAAAGCTGCGGTCTATTGTAATTGCAGCTCCAAACGACGATCATGCTCCGAAACATGTGAAGCTCTTCATCAACAGAGCTACCATTGGATTCTCTGAAGCGGAAGAAGAGGGAGCGCTGCAATCGTTTGAGCTCACCGAGGAACATCTGTCCGGGAAACCAGTGCCTCTAAAGTACGTTGCCAGGTGGCTGTGTGCAGCCGGCCGAGTGCACCGCAACAACCGCATCCCATGACGCATGTCAGGCTATCAAAATACCGCCACCTGATATTAAAGAAACTTGCTGCTGGCAATCATGGCACGAGTGCTGCTGTGGCAGCTCGAATTGCCCATTCGATGCAGGCAGCGCGAGACGATGCACATTCCGGTGGCTGTGGCACTCCATAAGTATCAATTTTGATCTGTGTGCAGGCTCGCATTGTTTCAGGCGGTTAATACGTTGTCCGTGTTTATTGGCAGCAACCAAGGGGATGCAGAGGTCACGAAGATAAGCAAGGTTGTTATAGCCGGGACGACAGTTCAAGGGATGAACGTGAATGAGATCAAGAAATCAGAGGAAGACTAGTGCAGTCCAGTATACGACCACTTTTGCGGCTAGTGGGGTGTGGTAGGTGTCTGGAGAACAAGCGCCAAACGTGTCGTGGGCGATAGCGGGACATGCCTCACATGTTCATTCAATTATGTTTGACAATTGCTATAATATCCTGAGACGCTGTGGGACGCTACCATAATGATCAAAATTCCATCGGCTGCGGTAGTGATCGGCCAAGGCACTGCTATTTCAATGCATAAGCCGGCTGAACGCTGTACACATAGGACAGTGCACTCACGCCACGCATGCGCCAACAAGCTGCCGGCCCCGCGGGGCCCCGTTTGCTGTCCCTGACAGCGACAAACAGGTGCCAAAGCAATTTCCGGCCGCGTGTTCATGTATCAACCGCTGGTATTGTGTCAATCTCCTGGTCGGTGGTGGCATAGATCAGGTCTGCATCAGCAATGCGTCTGCAGACGATCAAACAAGGACAGAAACCTTGATCAGTAAGGCGCTGTCTCCGGAGGTCGCTTCAAACTAGCCTTATAGTTATCATTGTTCGTAGATGCCGCTCGCGGAGCGTCTAGACTATGAGGATGCCAGATTTGTTGGCTTGGCAGTCAATTCATGTGAGCCGATCGCAGGTCACCTCGAATCTGCACAGCAGTCCGCTGGTTTTGATTTTCTGGCTGTTCCCTTGGCGAAATCGCTTGACTCGCGCATTGATTTAGGCGATGCATGTAGCCGCATGGACTTTGCGCGGCAAGACATGATATCGCTCGGAGACGAGCGTCCCGGGTTCCGCCTCCTTGGCATCATCTCTCCATGGATAGACCCAGACAGTGACGACATCAAGCTGCGGAGAGCTTCGCAGATCGCGCTGCGATCGGAGGTAGAGTGGTCGAAGTACCTCGGACTTCAGGCTGTTGCCCTGCCCGCGCCCCATAGCGTGCAGCGCGCAGCTGGCTATGCGCAGGTGCGCTACTTCTGCGGTAGTAGGACTCTCGAGATCCTTGATTGTGAGTGCTGACAGCAACTGCTTGTTCAGGTTCTGAATTCGCTGTTAGACAGCTGCTCTGCACTTGGTTTATGGATTCGTCTATGCATGTCCATCGATACAGAACAGAATGCTGCAACATGGCGATGGTGGGATACTGTCCGGTCGTTGTGCAACTATCACTCCTCGCTCGGGATCTTGATCGAAATTCAAGGGCCGCATGACATGACGCCGGAGCTGATGGAACGAAGATGGCTTGGCGAGCCTATTCGAGGAGCACTTGTATGCACAACAGCATTTCTACGTAATAAGCGGCAGTTCCCGGTTCTTTCGCGGCCGCTTCAGAACGTCGTGCTCCAGGTCTTCAAGCTGGGTCAGCAGGTGCGGTGTTGCCTCACCCCATCATCCAGTGACGCAACTCCAGACCGCGCTTTGCCTTTTACGCCGCTCCTCATTTCGTCGCCTTACGTCAAGACTGCGCGACACCGTTTGCGCCCAAGTTTTTGGCAGCCTTCTGCAGGCAGGCATTCTAAGCTTCCATTTGAGCAGCACTGCCACTCTGCCCTGGTCGCTGTGTTGATGCAAACCGTGTCAGCAAAATCCTCTATGTCAGGAGCAGTTAAAACTAGATTCATGCAGGTGACAATGCTCGTTAATGGGCCTCTGGCCACCCTCAACCCAGCTTCTGACCCCACTCCGGCCGAATCCGCATTAGCGGCTTCCTCAAAGTCTGTCGAATTCGCACCAAGCAACGCCCTAGATGTTCTCCGAGCGCACTTTGAGTACCTCGCGTACCTCTTTCAGAAGCTCCCGCCCCTCAGCGGCCTCGGTGCATCGGGCTTTGCTTACCGTGACCACCTGCAAACGCCCCTGCAGCCACTCGCAGACAACCTCGACAATTCCGTCTACGAGACCTTCGAGCGCGACCGCCCGAAGTACGAGTACTACCAAGAAGCCATCCAGCAGGCGCTGCACGACCTGCAGTTCAAGCAGGAGAGCGCAGCGATCCCCGTCGCAGGCCCAATCGTGGTGGCAGTGCTGGGCGCTGGGCGCGGCCCGCTCGTGGAGGCGTCGTTGCTTGCCGCGGACAAGGTCGGCGCGAGCGTGATGATCATGGCGATTGAAAAGAACCCGAATGCGGTCGCCGTGCTGCGTGGGAGGCTGGCGGAGCCCCGCTGGCACGCCCGGGTCGCGCTGGTGGCGGTCGACATGCGGGAGATGATCGTCGAGCGGCAAGCGGACATCATGGTGCGGCGACTGATACATGCATGCGTCTGCACTGCCTGCCGCCGGTGCCGCTGCGGCCCGGCTGCTGATACATGCATGTGTCCGCGCTGCCTGCCGCCGGTGCCGCTGCGTCCCGGCTGCTGCTTCCTAATTCTGGTCATGCTGTGTCTACTGGTGCGTGAGAAGCGGGACGGCCAGTGTGCCATTGTGCATCGCGCTGAGGAACGTTACAATAATGTGCCCCTCGAGGAGGCAGAGCAGTCATGTCTGCTGTGCTACGATGTGCTACGCTTGCACAGCATGCGCACCGACCTGCTAGACGACTGCCATGCGCGCAGTTGCCGCGCTCGTTGCCGCAGTCGCTGCCGCAGTCCACGGCCACAGCTGCATCGGCGCCCGCAGCCGGACACCGCAGCGGCCGAAGCGTGCCCCCGTTGAGCAGGAAGCAGATGGCATTGTCTCCACCACTGCGGCCCCTGCCCGACCAGAGCCGCTTTCACTGAGCTGCTGCTGATCAGCTGCTGAGACTCGCAATGCTCGCAGTCCATCGTTCTGGCGCCGTGGCCAACCCTGACCCTCCACTGCGGTTCTACCTACTAGCTCCGCCGAGCTAGCCGCAGCTTCTGAGCGCTCCAAGACGCATGCTCTTGCAGCGATGTCACTCGACGCCCGGCGGCATGTCAGCTCGCAAGACAGCAAGGCAGTATGCAGCCGCGCCGTCACTGCCGTTCTCGCTGCAGCAAGTACATCGTCAGATCTGCGGCCAATAAACCGGCAGCTCTGCAGTGCCAGGGCAAGCAGTACTAGCAGCCGAGCGGCTCTGCCGTGCTCTGCCTGTCTGTCCGCAAGCACCCTCCAGACTCAATCTCCGCAGCAGCATCGCACGGCCGCGAGTCACACCAGCCCGCTCAGTTGTCCCGACTGTACACCTCCACAGCGCAGCTCGCCGCGGCATTATCGGCGCATCAAGCTGGCTTTCTCCATGCGATTCGCTACTCCCTCCACCACGCCGCAGCGGTGTCTGTGCAGGGGAGGTCAGGTGAGAGTGTGCGTGCAGGTAAGCGAGCTGCTGGGGTCGTTCGGGGACAACGAGCTGTGTCCGGAGTGCCTCGACGGCGCGTGCGGGCTGCTGCGGCCGGGCGGTATCAGCATCCCCTCCGCGTACACCTCCTTCCTCGCGCCCGTGAGCGCACACACCGTGTACTCGGCGATCAAGCACATGCCTGCGCCGGACCGCCTCGAGGTGCCGATGGTGGTCAAGCTCTGGAAGCACGTCATGCTCAGCACGCCGCAGCCGGTGTTCGGCTTCTCGCACCCGCGCGGGTGCGACCCTCGGCCGCTCACGCTGCGAAGGAGCCAGCATGCCTGCGCGCATGCTTCCGCGCCCCCTCCACCCTGCCATGCATGGCTGTCATGCACACACATGCATGTCAGACAGCAAAAGTGGACCCCCGGCCCTGTGACACATGGAGCGAAGGATTGTGCGGAGGCATCACTCCCGTGTCAGGCAGAGAGCATGCGTGGGGCTTGGGTCCGGCACCGGCACCGCCGAAACTCAGGAGGCGCGCAGTCACAGTTGTGGCCCACGTGCCATGCAGTTCATTGCTGTACAGAGCATTGCAATGCAAACGGTCTGATCACTCTGAGGCATCACATGAGGTGGTGCCCCTACCTCAGTCAAGATACAAGCCGCAGCAAATACCATGGGATTCCAGGCAAGTTCTGTCATAGCTCGGGCGCCAGCAGCTACCTTACGGGGAGAACGGTGCAGGGACGACTCGGCGGACAACTCGCGGGAGAGGACGATAAAGTTCGCGCTGAACAAGGACGTCCTCCCGGCCACGATCCACGGCTTCGCGGGCTACTTCGAGGCGGAGCTGTACAAGAACGTGCGCATCAGCACCGTGCCAAGCACGCACACGCCCGACATGCACAGCTGGTTCCCCATCTTCTTCCCGCTCGCGCAGCCGCTGCGGCTGGACGCCGGCGCGCCGGTGGCGCTCTCCATGTGGCGCGTCGCCTCTGCATCCAAGGCACGCCCTCACCCTCCCCTCCCCTGCTCCCCGGCCGGGCCCCGCCACTGCCGATCCTCACCATACTGCATTCCTCAACCACCGCCTGTAACCTCGGAGATGGTGGCCGAGCTGGTGGCCGAATGCTCACATGGTGTGCTGAGATGGTGGCCGCACCCCAGCACTGTGCTGTGTGCTGCGGGACGGTGACACCGCCGCCTGCCAATGCTGAGATGGTGGGCGCATGCCAGCACTGGCTGGTCAATGCACGACACTCGGCCGAGGCCTCGCCACTCTGCACGGCACTGCCGTCGCGGCCCGGTGTCACTCCCGCCTTTGCGGCGCCCGGATGCTCTACGCATGATTCACCCTCGCCGCCAGTGGTCTGGCTGCAGTGGCTCGGCTGCAGTGCACTGGCTGTGCTGCTGCCGAGCCATGCATGAAAGCATGCTGCCGATTCTGCTGCCGATTCATGCATGTCAGGCGGTGCCTGAAGGCGCGCGGTGTCCCAAATAGCTACGACGATTGTTCTGTTGTGCCGGAGAGGGCTTCCATACAGCCGTTCCTGCTGTTTTCCACATCTCTCGTGCACGTGCAACAGTGCCAGTTCCGCTGTGCTTGTGAGTTTCAGACCACGGCAGAGCTGCATCCACCCATGGCGGCTGTCATCACACGTGGATATCGTCATACACGACACCTGCGAAGGCCTTATCTGCCCAGGCATCACTGAAGCACCTCATGAAGCACCGTGGCACGTTGGGCCTCCTGCTTCCTGGATACACGTGTCCTTCTTCCCATCCAGTGTGTAGCGTCACAATGTTGCAGCATCCCCAGCATGATAAAGCACGCCCCCTGTCAGCCATGCTAGCACATGCATGATGCACGCTTCATTGTGTACGCGCCAGAGCCACCCACCCGCTTCACAGCGGCTTCATGAAAGGGCTGTGGCTGCAGGTGTGGTACGAGTGGGCGCTGGTAGAACCGAGCGCCTCCAAGATCCACAACTCTGGGGGCAGTGCGTACGCCATCAAGCTCTTCGTAGACTAGCCCCAGCACTCGTCCTATCGGAGGGCAAACATCAAGACCATACCCCGATCGCCACGCCTGGCCCCAACAGCTGGGACTGATATCACCAGCCGCGAGGCCACCGAGCATGACTGCGGCCTCCTCTGCGGCCCAAGCAAGCGGCAGCTGCAAGCGCTGCAGGCTCTGGCCAGCGTGCTGCGTTGTACAGGGCCTGAGGAGGAGTTTGTCACTGACTGTGTCGCCGGCCCGGGCTGCAGCGGCGGAGGCACCCGTTTGCCGCACAACTCAGCCGGTACACCCCTCCGGCCACCTACTGGTTCATCTGTCGGCAGCAGTCCGGCGCCCTTGTGTCCAATTGAGTGGTGCTGCGTAGCATGCCACCATGGCTGCGCTGAGGATTGTGCTGAGGATTAACATTGAAGCTATGCGTGCACGTTTTGAGCCCTGCAGTTCGGGCACGTTTGTAGGCGTCTGTGATGCTGGCGTAGCGGCCTCGAGCTGATTCGCCCCCATGACAAATGATATGGCAGCTCTGCAGTTACAGCAGGCTGCAAGAAATGTCATGTCCGGCAACTTGGCATACGTGCGAGGGAGTGTGTCGGACAGGTATGTTGAAGATTTGTCTGGGCCGTGGCAATGCGGTGTTGGTGCACTATTGCGCACATTCCAGGTGGCGGAACGCTGAAACGCATTCCAGTGACTGTGCAAACTCATGACCTGGTCGCAGTCACTGTTGCGTGCGACCGTGAGAATTGTATTCGTGCTTAAACTGTGGTTCTGTAAAAGCATCTGCTTCACGATAAACAAACACTGTGGCTGGTGTCTATGAGTGCTAGACAAACTGTTTGCCGACAAATCATTAAAATTCAACCAAGCCGGCGACTCAGATGGTGCATGTGATTGCGGAGTATCATCAAGGAGCGGATAGGCGCAAGCAGAATGCAACAACTAAACTCTACAAGCAGATGTGTGTGATGTCCACAATGATTGGACCTTTTCTTTTGGTACCCACGCGTTTGCTGACTAGCCACACCAGAATCTGGATTTTGGCACACTTACTGCAACCGCATCCTGTC
>JALKAD010000190.1:29771-48924 GCA_024500015.1 Ulva compressa | reverse complement strand
GGTGCAGGGACGACTCGGCGGACAACTCGCGGGAGAGGACGATAAAGTTCGCGCTGAACAAGGACGTCCTCCCGGCCACGATCCACGGCTTCGCGGGCTACTTCGAGGCGGAGCTGTACAAGAACGTGCGCATCAGCACCGTGCCGAGCACGCACACGCCCGACATGCACAGCTGGTTCCCCATCTTCTTCCCGCTCGCGCAACCGCTGCGGCTGGACGGCGGCGCGCCGGTGGCGCTCTCCATGTGGCGCGTCGCCTCCGCATCCAAGGCACGCCTGTCCCTCCCCTCCCCTGCTCCCCGGCCGGGCCCCGCCGCTGCCGATCCTCACCATACTGCAGTCCTCAACCACCGCCTGCAATTTCTGAGATGGTGGCCGAGATGGTGGCCGAATGCTGACATGGTGTGCTGAGATGGTGGGCGCACCCCAGCACTGGCTGGTCAATGCATGGCACTCGGCCGAGGCCTCGCCACTCTGCACGGAACTGCTGTCGCGCCCCGGTGTCACTCCCGCCTGTGCAGCGCCCCGGTGCACTACACATGATTCACCAGCACCGCCAGTGGTCTGGCTGCAGTGGCGCGGCTGCAGTGCACTGGCTGTGCTGCTGCCGATTCACGCATGAATGCATGCTGCCGATTCTGCTGCCGATTCATGCATGTCAGGCGGTGCCTGAAGCCAAGGCGCGCAATGTCCCAAATAGCTACGACGATTGTTCTGTTGTGCCCGAGAGGGCTTCCATACAGCTCCGTTCCTGCTGTTTTCCACATCCCTCGTGCACGTGCAACAGTGCCAGTTCCGCTGTGCTTGTGAGTTTCAGACCACGGCAGAGCTGCATCCACCCATGGCGGCTGTCATCACACGTGGATATCGTCATACACGACACCTGCGAAGGCCTTATCTGCCCAGGCATCACTGAAGCACCTCATGAAGCACCGTGGCACGTTGGGCCTCCTGCTTCCTGGATACACGTTTCCTTCTTCCCATCCAGTGTGTAGCGTCACAATGTTGCATCCCCAGCATGATAAAGCACGCCCCCTGTCAGCCATGCTAGCACATGCATGATGCACGCTTCATTGTGTACGCGCCAGAGCCACCCACCCGCTTCACAGCGGCTTCATGAAAGGGCTGTGGCTGCAGGTGTGGTACGAGTGGGCGCTGGTAGAACCGAGCGCCTCCAAGATCCACAACTCTGGGGGCAGTGCGTACGCCATCAAGCTCTTCGTAGACTAGCCCCAGCACTCGTCCGACCGGAGGGCAAACATCAAGACCATACCCCGATCGCCACGCCTGGCCCCAACAGCTGGGACTGATATCACCAGCCACGAGGCCACCGAGCATGACTGCGGCCTCCTCTGCGGCCCAAGCAAGCGGCAGCTGCAAGCGCTGCAGGCTCTGGCCAGCGTGCTGCGTTGCACAGGGCCTGAGGAGGAGTTTGTCACTGACTGTGTCGCCGGCCCGGGCTGCAGCGGCGGAGGCACCCGTTTGCCGCACAACTCAGCCGGCACACCCCTCCGGCCACCTACTGGTTCATCTGTCGGCAGCAGTCCGGCGCCCTTGTGTCCAATTGAGTGGTGCTGCGTAGCTTGCCACCATGGCTGCGCTGAGGATTGTGCTGAGGATTAACATTGAAGCTATGCGTGCACGTTTTGAGCCCTGCAGTTCGGGCACGTTTGTAGGCGTCTGTGATGCTGGCGTAGCGGCCTCGAGCTGATTCGCCCCCATGACAAATGATATGGCAGCTCTGCACTTACAGCAGGCTGCAAGAAATGTCATGTCCGGCAACTTGGCATACGTGCGAGGGAGTGTGTCGGACAGGTATGTTGAAGATTTGTCTGGGCCGTGGCAATGCGGTGTTGGTGCACTATTGCGCACATTCCAGGTGGCGGAACGCTGAAACGCATTCCAGTGACTGTGCAAACTCATGACCTGGTCGCAGTCACTGTTGCGCGCGACCGTGAGAATTTTATTCGTGCTTAAACTGTGGTTCTGTAAAAGCATCTGCTTCACGATAAACAAACACTGTGGCTGGTGTCTATGAGTGCTAGACAAACTGTTTGCCGACAAATCATTAAAATTCAACCAAGCCGGCGACGCAGATGGTGCATGTGATTGCGGAGTATCATCAAGGAGCGGATAGGCGCAAGCAGAATGCAACAACTAAACTCTACAAGCAGATGTGTGTGATGTCCACAATGATTGGACCTTTTCTTTTGGTACCCACGCCTTTGCTGACTAGCCACACCAGAATCTGGATTTTGGCACACTTACTGCAACCGCATCCTGTCGTCTTCAGTAGTGGCCTGTCACGTCAAAGCTCTTACCCTGGATCGGTTGTCCCGTTGTTGTGAAGTATGTGTGTTGTGATCGCATGGTACATCATCTCATCAAAGTGCATTCACATACAATCTACACATGTGCCCGCCAAGACCTGTCAGGTAGAGGCAAACAGATGCACAATTAGTTCCGATCTCATTCATGTCCATTCGGCATGCTTGTGGATGCTGGCGCACAGATCAGTCGTTCTCTCAAGTGCCAGCATCCACAGATTTGCCAACTAGGAATGCGAAACTGCATCATCAGTCCGCAGCACTGACTTCGCAGTTGCCACCAGGACCTGGCACGAACGCAGCAACGATGGTAGCGTGTCTTGCTGTGATACTTGATGGCTCAGCAAGTGTGCAAGGTTCCACTAAGCTCTGCAGGCGGGCGCAATCGTGCACAGCGCGACCGGCATAAAATCCAATACATCACAGCTAAAAGCATGCCAGCGTTCACTGAACTGTATGTTTCTGGCACCGAAGAGCTGAATTCTTCCACATAGGTCCGCATGCCTTCCTGAATGCGAATAATGTGTGCTACTTCAGTCGTGTCTCCGACACACTCTGAGCATGTCAGCTGCCACGCTTTCAGTGGCTCATCGTCAAGGCGACTCAAGCTTGCTCGTCTGTCTGGTGCCGTCTAGACTGCAGGAGTGCTGAACGTCACAGTCAAGCTCTTGCCACCGTGACCTGACAAAGCGGCAGTTGAAGCCTGGCTTTCCCAGGCGCCCGTTGACGTCATTGTGCAGCGTGCACACCCATTGCTCCAGGTCTCCCTTGCAGCTAACATCTGGGGGATTCCGCCTGCATGCTCAGATATGTAGTTGCAAGGGCTCTGTACAGCACGACTGACGTTGAAGGCTTGGCTCAGGAAGACGACGCCTCAATTTGCTTGCACGCAGGCATTGCAGACAGCGTTGAAGAGAGAGCAACAAAGGTTCTTTAAACACAGAGATACGCACTTGACGTACGCTTCGAAGTGTTGAGCACATTGAGCGCATGGATACATTCGTGACATGCACGAAATCTGCAGGGCGATCAGCGAGTATCAGTTAGCTGCTCTCTGACACATGCTGCTTTGGGTGATCATGGCTTCGACAGTTCGTTCAGACTATACCAGTGTCTTTGTGTCCTTTTTCTGTCTTCCGTTCGGCTGGTCTGGATACTGTGCAGCCAAAGTGTGCAGGAAAGTCCATGTGGCATTTCCTAAAACGGCTTTGCCTGCAAGCATTCTGTGACATTCGAGCTGGCACAAAGTCATCGTTGACACCAAGCATGCTGCGGAAAGGCAGCATAAGCATAGCTGCTGCCTGCCTCAGCAGAAGAAGACTCGAGCATGGAAGTGAATCGCACCATCTTGTGGCAGATTAGTAGCCTGAGCCTTCCCGCCTCCCTTCAGTTCATTAATAAAGTTTGTCATGGCTCGCTTGATTGGTTCCATTGTTTGTAGCAAACTGTCCTACTTGACACACCGCGGATGGGAGATCAGCTTGACTTGTACGCCCCCGATATGAGCGCCTAGCCTGCTTTCATTTACTTCTGAGATTATCACAGGCCAGTGCCGAAGGCGCAAGTTGATGCAGGCTTTTCACCGTCCGTCGCTGACAAACTTCGAGAATGCAGATGCACGGGCATTACACAAAGCAGAACAGATCCAGGGCGTTGTCAGATTGCTCTACGTTCTGATGCCGTTCGTGTATTGACGTCTGCCAGCGTGGCATAGCAGCCTGCTTTATTTCCGCGGACGCTGACGCTGCAGAGCTCGGTGTCACGAGTGGCGCCGGTGAAATCGGCCGACGTTCGAACATTCGGATTCACCGTTGACGTATGCTATTACAAAATTTACATTCCATTGCGACATAAGGCAGAGGTCTGCCACTGGTATCAGGTAATGCGCACAACTCTAGCTCAGCTGAGCGGCAACACAAAACTGTCAATCACAAGTGTTCGAAGCTCGCACAGTAATGTTGACTAATGTGAATACGCCCTCAGGCTGTCTGTGTGCGGCTCTGGCAAGGGCACTTTTGCGTAAGCCGAACATCAACTTGGACCCAGGTGCGCACGGAGTACATGATGCCGGCCACATAGTAGGCCTCAGGCTGTCAAGCATGTATCATGCATGCACTCCCTGCGCAGCCTCGAGTCCGGCGCCCATGTGTGCACGGTCACCGCTGTCCAGGGTGTTTCCTTGTCACTCTGGTTGTGTCTCTGCGCGAGGGCCGCAGCAGCCGCGAGCCTGTCGCAGTCACGGAGCTCCGCAGAGGCACACTGCAGCATGCTGCCACATGTGGCGTGTGTTACACAGTGATAGATCTAGGACCCAGCAGCGCCGAGGCAACAGACCAGGCAACACGCAAAAAGACACATGTGGCGTGTGTAGTTGCGTATGCCGCGGCATCACATGGCTCTGGTGCCCTGTGCGGCTTACGTACTGTTCCTGTTGTGCAGCGGTGCAATAGCCACAACCAACATGGCGCTGATGACCTGCGCATGGTGTGTATGGTGAAGGTCATGCATACCAGAGCTCTAGCCTGCTGTGCCGGCTGCAGACATCGGCGGGGGGTGGGTTACTCCAGTGGGGAATGCCTGCCGCTGCCAACGTGCCTTCCTTCCTCTGAGTCCTTCCCTCGGCGCGCTGAGGTCACAGGTGGTTGTTGAGTAACTCACAGCGCAGCACAGAGCAGGAAGCTCTTGTGGTCGAGCGACACTGGCTGACGAGCACACGGGCAGCAGAGCCCCTGCATGCATCTGCAGCAGCTAGTATACACCCACTAGGGGAACCACCCAGCACTCCCCCAATCTCCACGGGCCGGCGGAGAGGTGAACCCCACCGGAGCACTGATGCCACTTGCTGACGTGCCGCGCCGGCGCAGCGGCCGGGTTAGACAGGTTGACGCCAGAGGCGTACGTGCCGCGATCGCCGCAGCCACCGGCGGACCAAGCAATGTGGTGCCAGAGACTGTCACGTTCATTACGCGGAGATCAGTGCAGGAGCCCGGCAGCAAGGGCAAGAGCAGGCAAGCACACGACCGAAACCCCACAAGCAGGCAGCAACAAGCAGCAGCGGTCGCAGGCGCAAACTTGAAGCCACAACAAACCGACAAAGTGTAAGCGCACACAACTTCGAATTCAGCGCACACCCGCACACCAACACCTGCGCACCCACACACGCGCAAACGACCGCCGCGCGGCCCACGCCAAATCCACATGCTCCAACTGCGCGCGCCACGCGCCGGTGTCCGCTTCCAGCAGGCCCGGCCGCCACCGCTCTTGCACCACCACCACCACCCCTGCAACCAGGCCCGGCCGAGTTCTCCCCCGCCCTGGCAGGCACCCCATTCATACCACGCACCAGCGGCCGCCAGCATGCAGCCACGGCCAAACCCACGTAAGAGTGCACTCTCACACCCTGCTGCACGCACCGGTACCGACGCCCCCAGCATATGCAATGCATTGCACACAGCCCCACCCGAGAACTCGCACACCTGCCCCGACATGCAACCCGCCAAGCATCACATGGTATCACATGTCTATGGTTATCAGTGATAGTTGGCTCTATGAGCTTGCTGTGGGCAGAGCATTTGTGCAGAACTCGAATATTTTTGGCTGGCAGATGGCGATGGAATGCATGCGCATCAGTGAGCCTGGAAGGATACATCCTGAACAGGGCATTTCAAAATGGGCCCCGAGTCCCGCTGTCCAACGGGTCGTCGTGGCCCACCGGGCCACGGACCGGTCCACCACGCGCGTACGCGGCCGCGGCCGGTGGGACAGCGGGAGCGCCGTGCATGCCATCTGAGCTGTGTGGCCAGTGGTGGCGTGTCGCGGCGCACGCACAGCTTGATCAGCTGCAGCTGTATCCTCGACGTCTTTGACAGTACACGCACAGCTTGATTTGAACAATCAGAAAGGTGACTATGTACCAAAGACTCCTGGCGTAAGATTCATTAATTGGCACCGTACAGCTGTTTCAGCCTTTACTCTGCTTGGAGTCGTCGACATCTGTCCCAGAACTGCAGTTTGAACATCACCTGTCCGCGTTGCAGTATCTTTCTCGAGCCGCTTTCTATTGCTGTGTTTTCTCAGGATGTCCTCACGTAGACCGGTGTTGGCTGAGATTGACGACTTCTCTGAAGCCTGCTCAGAACGTAGGCATTGGTTGCGTCCAGTCCCCAAGGGATTCGCGACTGTTCTTGGGAATCAGGAAAACCTTGTCATTCCGACCAATCTTATCAAAAGGAGCAATTTGTTGGCGAATATGCACGAGGTTTGCAGGCAGGATGACCTGGTGCCTCTGGATTTGTGCGAGGATGAGCTGCGTGCTTGGTGGGAGTTCTACAACACCAAGTATCCAGTAGAAATGGATCTATTGCGGCTAATTTGGGCACTGAAGGTGTGAATTCGTCTGCGCTGTCGTGCTGGTCCAAGTGGTGTAGGGCAACGGGCAGAGCTCTCGCTGTGTGTGCGTTCAAGGAGCAGTTGGGAACACAACACAACAACACTCCTCAAAATATGGCGTAGAATCTGGAGGCGTTTGGATGTGTTGGTATTTCCGGGATCGACGAACTTGCGAGATGCAACGATCGCGAATTGGCAGTGGCAGTGTTTTATGGCACCATCAAGTCATGGAGCATGTCTACTAGCTTACACTACATGCATCGCCCACACATACAGGCACAGTGCATATGGATATAATGTGAACTTGCTGGAAAAGCTCAGGGCTCTCTCAACCATGGCCCACACTAGGATTGCCATGTGTCTGAGTGTGGCTCGAGTTGGTCGGAGGGCCTCACAAATGAGCTCTGCCACTGCAGGGGCTTGTTACAGTGGTCCTTTGGCTGCTTCCATGATCGTGAATATGCAGACACCGCAGCGAGTGTCAAATGGGCAACTCCACACTTTCGCAGTGGGGAATCTCCGCTCTGCTTGCCGTACGTTTGACATTTGCATCAGGCAGGTATATGTGCCCAGACCGACCAAACTTGGCTAAGTGCTGTACGCATGCATGCAGGCCGCGGATTTTCTTGACGACCAGGAGACTGTGCTCGAGGCCGGCGCCGCCGTAGCACAACGTGCTTTTCCCATACCAGTCCCTGTACCGGCAGCAGGGGGCACAAGCCACAGCCAGGAGCACAGTGACCAAGCACGCCTAGATGCAGCTCTGGTGCGGCAGATGAGACATGCTCTAATTATACTGCTCACCTGCGCTCTTCGTGGATTGAGCGTGCACACACACGTATGTGTGGCAGCCAGGACGGCATGGGCCAGGCTGAGACGATTTGCGGACGAGGCATTACAATAGCATGGTCAATCACAACACCAGTGTTAGCACATTGGGGAGATGTGTCTGCATTGGCAGGACCTGGAATGTACGTGTTGCATGCAGGTCACCAAGAACCTTCCTGAGCATCTCTTGGTAGCAGTATTCAGCATCGCCATGTCATCAGCGGCACCTGCCTTAGTTGTGATGAGTTTCTTTCCAGTTTTCGGTTGGAACAGACCGACAGCAGGGAACTTCTCAGTGAGCCATGCGCAGCATGTGGTCCAAAAGCTACTGGCAGTCGTTCCAGAGCGTTTCAGTCCGCTCGTCCTTCGAGCGCATGATCCATCCGGCCTTGAACATGGTTCATTCAGCCTTGCACCTTCTGATTTTTACACAATCACTCCGATCAGCCATGCCTTGGCCAACAGCTTTGCCACACATCTGACATCCCTTTCCCTATGCTGGCCTGTGCTGCCGGCGACACACAGTCTGCATGGCAGAAGTGAATCGACACAACACGAGTGCCGGAAGACGTCCAGAGGGCAGAACAGAGAAAGGGGACAAGCTGCGATGAACCAGGCCCTCACCCCTTTGACCTCTCTGATAGCACTCAAGCATCTTCAAATTTCCGTGAAGCCCGCTGACGGAGATGCTGAGCGCACGCTGAAACACAGCTGTCTGCCTAGGCACACGGTCGTGGCGCTGGCGGCGGTGCTCCCTGAATTGACGCAGCTTGTGGACTTGGCCGTTAACATTCCATTATCGGAATGCCGGCCGATCGTCCTGATTGCGCCGCATCTTCCGGTGCTGTTCATGCTGCAGGCGCTCGATCTCGGCCGCTTGAGCACTGAATTCACAAATCTCAGTGACACGGAAGCGCGCAGACAGGTGGTGCGCCTCAAGAGGGCACTGCCGAGCCTCACAGCCCTCACTCACCTGAGCCTGGCGTCAAACAAGCTTGGTACCGCTGGCTGGGAGATGTTGGCCCCGTCTGCTGCGGTGCTTCCGTTGCACTCGCTGGACCTCACCGACTGCGCGCTCGGCGATTGGAGAATAAACCCTACAAGTTGGGATCTGTGTGAGGAGCCGCCAATGCACCACTCGCCACCGTTTGCCAAGCTGCACCGCTTGCATCTCTCAGAAAACGAATTTTCTGATTTGGGTAACGTCGCCCTAGGCATTGTATCGCAGCTCACTCACCTTGAGGTGGATGTCTATCGGCGCTCGACCGTAGGCCTGCTGACAAGTCTGAGCCAGGTGGACTTGTCCCGCATGGACATGCTCTGCTTTCATTTCAATGAATACCGGGACGGTATGCATGCGCTTTGTTCCTGCCTGAAGCAGTGCAGCCGGCTGAGAGGAATGTATTGCATGCCAGTGGACCACGGCGCTCACGCACGAGGAGAGGCACTCAACATGATGTGCCACTCCCTGGCCAGATTGACGAGACTTCAAGAGCTGCGGCTGCAAACCGAAGTGAGCCCTAGCCTGGCTCAAGTTTTCAGCTGCACTGTGCTGACCAGGTTTGTGTGGAACGTCACATGCCAGCAACCAGCCATCCGAGAGCTGGAGGACCTGATCTCGCGACTGGTGCACCTGCGGCACCTGGACCTCATATACATGGACATATGTCGGATCTCAGGCGATCGCCTGAGGTCCGGCGATGTTGGTCACGGCCTTGTGGCGGGCATGCGCACACTGCAGAGGCTGACCCATCTACGCATGCACTTCAGCCCACTGAAGCCAGATTGCGGGGCTGGCCTCGCTGCTGTGCTGAAGCTGAATGCTGGCCTGCAGCACCTGGAGCTGCTGCACCCAGCTCTGGGCACCGGTGTTGTGCAGATTGCACCAGTGCTACCTTTGCTGCGCTCACTGAGCTTCCTGAAGCTCGATGCTACCGGCGAGGGGGCGTCACTGGCGCTGGTGGAGGTGCTGCCGGCCATGCAGAGCCTGAGGCATCTCCACCTGCGACTGCCCAAGAACGCAAGTGTGGCGGTCAGGCAAGCGATTCCGCCCTGTGCTGTGAGTCTGACGGTCACCCAATGTTGAATTCTGTGTGATTGCAGACAGCTCGCTCGCTAGAATGCCTTGTGTGTGGGCCGTTCTGTGTGGTACCCCGCGGCGAAGTGTGGTGGGCCACAGGCTGTGGCCATTGTTGAGGGATAGTTGTGCTGATGATTGCGGGCTTGGAGAGCTCAGCAGCTGGCTCAGCATGTGTGTTCAGAGTGATACGGAGTCTCAGTTTGCTAGGGTCATTATTCTGCATGCTGACCTTGCATGTGCGATATGGTCGCAAACTCAGAGCCTCTGATTGTGCATTAGTCTGTTGTTGTTGAGACAGGGCCTCTCTCACTGCATTTTTTGCAATTGACTGTCTTTGTATTGGGACAGGGCCTCTGCCAATCAAGTACTGTAATGGATTATCCTTGTAAGATGTGTGCGTAATCCTTTCCTGATGTGAGAGACCGCGAGGCTGCAGGGATGCTCAACTGTGTCTGCCACTGAAGAGTTTGTGCTTGTAGCCCAGGTTGCTGTGAATGCATGTTGGTTGCAACACCAGCAATACAGCACCAGAGGAAGGGTGAGGCGACTCAACACGATCGTACACAGCACCAGCCCAGTCCAAATACTGTGACCGCGAAGCATCCCCTCCGCGCGCTCGAGGATGCTACCCGGGCCTGTCTGAAGCCCCTCTGACACAGGTGGCTAGGACGTGCTGGACACATAGGTACACAGATGGACCGACATATTGTCAGCATGGCTGCAGTAAATGACAGCAACATGCGACAGACCTTGGTGCGCATTGCCTTCATGGAATGGTCCTTGTCTCAGTAGGTGCAACGTTTGCGCTGCATCTGATCCTACACTGCCTGGCAGCTAGGGACCTAACGTATGCATGTCATATCGCTCCGACGTTTATCCATCAGATTCTTGAGTGAGATCGTTCTGTGGCCACGACCTCTCCTTCCAGATGCCAGCCAGATTCATGCATGTTTCTGGCTGGCATGCACACATAGCCATGGGCATGCAGGACTTCACAACACAAAAGCTGCAGCGGAAGTGCTGGCGCCAGTGTGTGGATGAGAACTGGTGTCATGATCATGCTGCAGCATCATCATGGCATGCTGAAGCCTGCAGGTGAATGGAGTGTGCACATGCTGGTGAACGAGCGAAAAGCATGCCATTAGATAGGCTGAGCTCATTTAAAAAACATTGTCAAATACTAGCTGCTATATACATTCCAGTTTAGTGCTCATCTTACGGTGTATCAGTGGGTGTACCAACAGTGCTGATGCAGTGACTGCAGAACTGTGGTGCTTCCTTGGGAGGCCGCACGCTGACCGACAAATGAGGAACACGCACGCGGGTTTCTTTATGTACCATTTGCATGGCGCTGTCTTTTGAGAAGAAAAATGCTACCTGTTGATGAGACCCACGATGCTTGTACGTCCGCAATGGCAGCTGCAGGCGCCCTGACAAAAAATCCAGCCATACCACCGATTGCCACACTGGACCGGATGATTCCTATCTCCCTCCGGAACCTGCCGCTGATCTACCTGATTGCATGTGATTTAAAACTTGCCCGGGCAATGCATCCAAGGCATTGCTGGGCAAAGCAATGCCTGTAACTATACCAAACAGGTTGCGGGAGTAGTCTTATCTATCCTTTGAGAAATTGTGGGCTATCAGATCGCCGAAAATCCGCTGACATACGTGACGACGCCGGATTGTGCAGATGCAGGGACGCTCCACCGCGGAGCACAGCTGGGTTCCACAGCTGGGTCCCAAGTAATACGAGATCACTTGAACCTTGTCCACGTACCTTTTGTTTCCTTTTTGTCACATGTGAAGATTGTGATGGCCACGACGCTCTAGCGCGCTACCGCTGCTTCAGAACGCGTCCTGGCCAGTGGCGCGACTCGAGCTCGAGTCGACTTGGCGCGACATGCGTACACCATCAGGCCTTGCATGGGCGCCTTAAGCAATTGTCTACATGAAGCTTCAACACAGTACTCGTGAGGCAGTTTCATCGAAGGTTTGTTTCCAGTGCTACCGCTGTGAGAGCGTAAAGCAGCTACATCGGTTGTTGGATGCGACTGGCCTGGCACCTTTGTCCAGAGCGCCTGCATGTCGAGATGCTGCCCCTCCTCAAGCTGCCTGTTGGCAGGATACCGCGACTTCAAGCAATCGATTATTTTAATGAGTAAGAAAGATGTGACCGCTGCAAGCCCGGACCTGCCGATACGACAAACAGTCGGTCGCTTCGGCAGTTGTCCGTATTTCAGTTTCAGCAGCACTGCCTGCTTTTGAAAAGGTGCTCTCAGATGACATGCGCATGTTCACCCGTGTTACAGTAGCATCTGGCTTCCTGTTGGCTGGTGTTGACCTGTGCCGGGCTGCAGGCACCGATACACTCACCGCTGCCTTGCAGAAGGCACAACAGGCAGGAGTGCTCGACTAGTCGGACTGCTCAAATACATCGCTGAGAAGGTATGCTGCTGCTTGTGGCTTTTGATGCGTGTAGGGCCCTGTGCTTTTGAGTGCACCCTGCGGTCATACAGCAGTTCACTCTTCATCCATTGCCTGCCATCTCCAACCCCAACCCCCGCGCCCGCAGGAGACCGCCGATATCTTTCTCAAACGGCTGCTATGTCTGCACGTGTTGCCTCCTCAACTGGCATGCGGGGAAACCACGGATTCCTCTTCCGAATCCACGTCACACTCAACACTTGGAGTCCTACACGCTAAGGACATTGTGCACAGCGAACTAAACTTCCCCCTTGAAAGTAACGACTGTCCAAGCCGTGCGTTTATTGCGAGCAACCCAGATTCGAGGCTGCACCATGCCGGATATGACCGGTACGGGGCTCACCAGCTTGCGTGGTGGCAACTGGCTCCCCTTGGCATGTATATCACAGCAAGTGTCTAGGATGGTGATTACCGGCTACTCTGGTAAGAGCGTGTTGTCTGCTGCTAGGTAGCACCGCGGTGAACAGCCACAGGCGCGTCGACGGGCACTTGGCCGCACTCGCCGGTCCACCACACGTACCACATAACTTCTCCTGCCACGCTGTGGTGCGTTCGCTACCTCCTCACCGTCCTTGCCAAGGTCCTAGTGGGAGCGTTTGCCAGCACAAATATGTGCTTGGATTCGTGCATTGTCAGAATCTGCGCAGCCACGATTGGCGATGGTCGTTTTTAGGGGAGGGGCTGCGTATGTAGCAGTATGGACGCTGCTAGCTTGTTCAAAGCACGGCTGTTGACTTGATATTGCCGGGAGTACACTGTGCTATGTGTGACAAGCGTGCTGTGCAGAGGAGCCTCATGAGCCGCACCTTCAGCAGGCCCGGGGCGCTGCCAGTCGTCGTTTGGTTCGATGACGCAAAGCTCGCGCTCCGGCCGGTCGCAGCGTGAACGGCTTGCGCCCGCCGCACAAGAGCCCGGAGCACTGAGCCCACTTGCTGATGTGCTGCGCCGGCGGCCGAGTTAGACAGGTTGACGCCAGAGGCGTACGTGCCGCGATCACCGCAGCCACCGGCCGACAAAGTGCAACGTGCTGACAGAGACCGTCACGTTCATTGCGCTGGGGCCACCACTGGGGTCTACACGGCCGGTGGCGCGGAGGGCAGCCACAGGGCAGCGGCAGGGAGGAGCTCACCTGCAGTCAACCTGGCCGGCACCTTGATGATGGTTCGTCTGGCTGGCAAGGAACCTTGTGGCCATTGGTCACCTGTTGGGAGAGAGTATGTGCCCTGTAGTATTCTGGGCAGCGCTCCTTGAAGAGGGCAGGCAGGCATTTTGAGTCTATGTGAGCTTTGGGCACTGCCAAGGGGCAGCTGTCACTGTGTGCGCTTCCATCGGCGGGAGATGCGCTTCCATCGGCAAGAGACGTTCAGCTTGAAAAACGTCCTGAATGGAACAGTTTGTCACCTTCTGAACACATAGTGGTTGGCAAGTATCTGGTGTAATGGTGTTACGCCAGCGTTTTCGTGGCCATGCATATGCTAGCACCTTTGCCATATCACGGTCTGTGTACAACTTGTGATTTGAATGTGAATCGATTGCGTTGCAGGCTCCTCAGGTATCAGACGCGACATGGGCAACCAGATCAGCCCTCACGAGCCTTTGATCGGCATCATGTGGCCTGCGAATGATATGTTGATAGTCATTCATGTATGGTGCCGACAACTTGGGCTTTTTCGTACGTTGTTTGTGTGTCCTTCTGTTTCTGTTCCGTTGAGTTTGCATCATGCTGGTACGGACGGTGACTGTTCGACTTGTGAGTGTTTGTTGGCTATTCCCCTGATCTGTCCCTCTCCCAGCTTGGGAGTCCCAAGGCCTTGTTCAAGGCTTGTTGATCTGCCCCCGTGTAACAAGCAAGCCCATGGCGATGCATGGGCAGCTAGTGCTGCCACATGTGGGGAAGCCGCCCTGAGGCATCTGGTGATCCCCCCTTTGCAGCTGGCGGCGCCGGCCGGCTGCAGCGCCACCGAGGCCCTGACACATCCGCCAACTGCAGCGCGTCAGCATGGCCAGTCCTGCGACAATGGCCATCTGTCGCCGCTGCAGCCGGCGGAATTCCCCACCCACGCACCGCCGGCAATGCACCCGCCCCACCCCTTGCGGCTCCCCCCAGGCTACGGACACGCCCTGCACCCCTCTTGGCACCCCTGCCCTGGCCTCCTCCACCCCCACAGCCGCCACCACCCCCGCCGCGTCCCTGATCACGCCCGCCGCCTCCCGCTCGCAGGACAGGCCCCAACATGCATGCGGTGGTGCGGAGCCGCCCGGCAGCATGTCCCAGCCATCGCTGGGCGACGGCCACATCCCTCCTACCGGCCCTGCGGGCCCGCTCGAGGGCGGCCCACTGCTGCTGACAGGCCTACCACCGCCAATAGGAGTCGCGGACGCACCCCTGGCTTGGCACTATGGCAGGCAATGTGGGGTCCAGATCTTGAATTCAGGAATATGCATGGCTGCTGCGAGTGGGTCGCTACCGCACACAGCCCCCCATCCCCCTGCTATCGCCTCCAGGCGTGGCCCGCGGCCGCCCACCCGCCCCCCCCCCCCCCCCCCCCCCCCCCCGCCCCCCCCCTTGGCGCACCCCCCCTCTCCTCGCCCACCTTCTGCAGCCACGCCCCGGACCGCGGCTTTTGAACCAGTGGCTGCGACTCCAACTCCTGATGGTGATGGCGTGATGCCGCGACCGAACGTGCGGCCGTTTAGTGATGGCGTTAGGCCGCACATCCGCGCCCGTCTGCACGGGTGTCGTCAGCTTGGCGCCAGGACCCTGGTGTCTGCGGCCTGTGCATGAAAATGTACCAGCCAGTCACACAGTACCTAGCGCACATGGCCAGGTCCTCATGCATGGCCAGCTAATGTGCTGCATCCGAACATGGCTTGGAAACAGCACCTGCAGTGTGTCAAGCTGATTGAATTGAATTCAAGGCCCAGCCTCAGTATTGAAAAGAGTGCATCTCATTTTCAGGCAGTTGCAACCAGAGCACCTCGTTTGGCCGAGACAGAATCTATCGCAAGACCAGCTCCATCAACTTGTCATATGCATGAGTTCGAGAGTTCAGAGAGAGAACTCGACGCGGTGGTCAGATAAAAAAAACCTTGCGTGACTCGATCGTTTGTTTATGACCCTTCTGCACTAGCACTCAACTCCAACGGTATATAGCACATATGAAAATCTAGGAGATGCGAAATTCGAAAGAGCTGCGTCGGGCTGCGTTCGCATGTGAGCTGACTCGAATTCAGGACTTTCATCCGCAATCAATGATGATGAGTTGCACTGGTGCGTTCTGTTTACATCCTGCTGAGTAGAATACGCTATGTACTGAGTTTAGCCTGATCAGCGCGCCTCATGTCGCTGTGTCACGCCTAGGAACAGGCAGTAGTTGGCCGTTTGCGCGCCTGCGCCTGTTCACCAGGCGATGCAGAATGCTACGGCATCCCTAACACTTACGATGCATCAGTACACACTCTATGAAATGCTTGAATTGACTGGTAGCTCTAGCAGTGCGCGCCAGAGCAGCGGCCAGCTCGCCATGGCCATATCGATTGGTCAACTGCAAGCAGCAGCGCCGCTAGCTAGCGCGGGGCACTCAATTGCACTGAGATGCAGAAACTGAAGACTAGCGATATGACCACGTCCCACTCAGCAGAGGTATATATACGCTACCAGGATATGCAGGTTTGGTCAAATGCATATGTACAGACTGTGCAGAGCTCGGTTTAAATTTGTAACGTCGACGTCGACAAGCTGCAAATGAGACATCTGGTTTTTCAAGCTGTGTCTTTCTGGTCCGAATTCGAGATAAAGCATTGCAAAACTACTGGAGTACATATCTTTTGGATCTCTCTCCCGCAATTGTCCATGGCACGAACTGTGAATCTATCGACTTGTAATTGCAGCATGTCGTCCTCGGGTGCTGACCACACCCATGCGCACACATCCATACTCTACGGGCAAATGCATCTGTAAATATTGATACGCTATATGGCGTGGCCACGCGTGGGCAAGCGCACCTTCAGCATTCCCTCTTGGAGAAATTTGCTCTCGAGCTCGCGAACACCGCATGCGCCAAACGGCACACGTGCAGCCACCCCGCCCCCGTCCCTCCTCCCCCCTCCCTCTTCCCTCCTGCCCGCGACACGTCCGCCATTTCTCCTTGCCCCCCTTCCCGGACACCGCTCGTACAGCCTGGCTGGCTGTGGCTGCAGCCCCTGGGACCGGTGCCTCGCGGCCTCGGAGATGGCCGTAGCGCGCGGCTGCCGCCCGTGTAGACTGATGGGGTGTCGAGTAGGCGCCCGCCAGTGGGCCTTGAGCATGCTGACCTGTGTTTGGGGTGCGCATGGACTGTGTGGTACTGCGCAGTGCTGCGCTCGGTTCATGCGTTGTTTGTGTGTGTATGTGTGTGTGTGTGTGTGTGTGTGTGTGTGCGTGCCACGCACAGTGTGTGTGTGCATGCACATGTGTGTTTTCCCTTCATGCCAGCGCACGTTTGACCGGGTTCGTTCTGGCATTTGCTCGTGCGGAGAGTAGCCTTGGTGCTTGCGATGGGCTGTCTGTCTTTTTGCGTGTTGCCTGGTCTGTTGCCTCGGCGCTGCTGGGTTCTAGATCTATCACTGTGTAACACACGTGCAGTTGCAAGGGCACACAACGCTTGGGTGGTTATAGTGTGCACGTGCATATCGCAGACACGGACATGCTCTACTGAGGTTGAAATCGTATACCTATCTCTGGAAATTTTGGAGCGCGAGAGTGTGTTTGTTGCACCCACGGCATGCGCATGACCATATGGTGTCGAATGGACAGCGGACAGCGCTGCAGCCTACGCCAGTGCACTGCATGCAGTCAAGCAACCATCTAGCGAAGACTATGACTCGAGGCCCTTTCAGCTATTCCGCTGCACAGTCAGCTTGCAATGCGGGCGGGGCTGTCGGGCACTGGCACACGGTCCAACCAGCAGCATCCAGTGCATCTTCTACCGTCTTGATAGTACACACGGTCCCATCGGAACTTCCGTAGGCAAGCGTTGGCCGTTGTGCCGCGCTGGGGCCGGTGGATGCGGGGGTGGATGCGGGGGTGGATGCGGGGGTGGAGGTACCGGTTGAAGCCAAATCCAGGCTTCGAAGAACTCTGTTCCCACGCGCACGGCCTTGATCTTCCGAGAGGTCCAGGCAGCACTTTCAGTGTCCTCATTTTGCCGCTTTTGCTGGGCTAGCGCTGTCGACAGGTTCTGAGGCCGATGCTCCACAAGCTACGGGGGCGCTTGCCCTTGGGATCGCATGGGGGGTGTTGATGCTGGCAAGCGACTTGCAGCCGGCCGCAGTGTCCCCAGTGTCCGTGGGCCGGGCTGGGTGTACATGTGGACTTGCTCTGTATGTCCATGCAGCACATGGCCAGTGGCCATGTGCTGGTGGGTGATGGCAATGGCGTGGGTACAGTGGTGATGGCCGTTCACTGCTAGTATGGTTGACGGATTGTTGCATGTTGCTGCTTGCTGCCGGCCACTCAATTGCCGGGATTCGGTTGCTTGCCCGCTTGCTGTTGCCTTCGGTCGTTGCCCATCCTGGACTCTTGTGTAGATGTCCTTGTGGCACTTTGTCCCATTTGTACTAGTCAAGCTTGACGGTGTGCACGTTGGCGCTACCCCAGCTCATGCTGTCAGAGCAACAACGCAGCTCCGAGTCGGCCTTGATAAACATGACTTTCATGCCATGTATGCACTTGGTGATGACACTGAGTTCGCTCGGACAGGCCACGAACGTTGAACACATGCATATGGCCATGACAATTTCTGTTGCACTGCTGATCATGTATGACCCTGGATATCAACAATTGTGTGACTGCAGCTGCAGTTTTCCGTGTGGTAAGATGCTTCCATGCATGCATGCGTGCCTTGTATGCGTGCCACATGCATTGCTTGCACCTGCAAGCCACATGGACACCGCGCGCATGCCGGTCCCGTGATCTAGACCCACCTTATTCTCAATCTAGTGATGAAAACAAAGGAGGTTGACAGCTGCACCCTTGTGGACTACATCAGGAGCCCCTCTCTCGCGACCACCGTTTACGTTACACACGATCTGTCAAATATGGCGCCATCACAGGCGCCGCCCAGTTCATCACGTTCGTGCATGAGACATACGGCAGGCATGGACGGGACGCGTACCGCTTCATTCACACGACTGCGGGGTGGCGGCGGGACACGGCGTCGTCTGTAGGCACCCTTTCATGCTCAATGCCATGCGCGTCTTGTCCACGATGCTGTGCCGCGCGCTGGCGCGCCAAGCGCGAGCGGGTGCGTCCCTCCGCGCTAGCCTGGTAGCGCAGGCACTGCTGCCGGACCTACCGGCACCGTGTACGGGCTCCCCTCCTCCTCCCATTGCGAACTGCCAACTCCCCATCCCCCTGCGCGCCCCCGCCCGCCGCCCCTGCGCCGCCGCCCCTGCGCCGCCGCCCCCGCGCCGCCGCCCCGCCGCCGCCGCCCCTGCGCCGCCGCCCCTGCGCCCGCCGCCCGTGCGCGCCGCCCCGTGCCCGCCGCCCCTGGCGTCGCCGCCCCTGCGCCGCCGCCCCTCCGCCGCCGCCCCTGTGCCGCCGCCCGCCCACCGCCCCTCCGTCCTTCCTCCCTACACGCCCCCTTCCTCCTCCTCGGCCCCTCCCCGGCCACGCCTCGGACCGCAGCGTTCGCGCCAGTGCACACGTGGCTGCGCCTGCATGCAACCCCTCTTTCAGATTGCTTGTGGCCGCATGCAGTGGCGCGCGGCCGCGCACCCGTCTGGACTGCTGTGATCGGATCGACGCCTGCCGGGCACGGCAGGCCCGCTGCCTGCTGCCTGTATTTGGCGCGTACGTGGGCTGCGTGATTTTGCGCTGAGTTCCTGCGCTATTTGTGTGCGTCTGTGCTTTCGTTCCGATTTTGGTCTAGTTTAGCATTTGTTTGCGCAGCTGGTGGCCTTGGTCCTTGTGATAGTTTGTCTGTTTGGCTGCTGACTGCTGTTCTGCCTTGGCGCTGCTGAGTCCTACATCTATCACACTGTACCTCACGATCTGTCTGATG